>QEPC01012679.1:2004628-2017162 GCA_003113815.1 Sphenodon punctatus | reverse complement strand
GGAGGGTCTCAGGTAGCACGTCTGGGTGAGGCCTCTGCCAGAGACCCTGGAGAGCTGGATTTGAAAACCTGCTGCCAACACTGGGCTAAGATGGACCATTGGCCTGAGCCAGTTAGGCAGCTCCTTCTATCCTTATCCTGTTTAGGGAAAGAGGTGGCAGAGGAGACTTAATGATCCCAGAAAACAGCGAGCAGCAGGAGAGTTCCGTGTCCGAAGGAACTAGCTTCGCTCCTGACGCCACTGCTTACCGCTCCCCATAACATAACCCTGCAGCATTTGAGATTGTTCCACAATGATCAGATTGTTCCAGGACAAACCCGCCTCTGATACAAGTGTGGGGCGACTCTGATCCGCAGCTGGTTTTTATTCATCCCAGTTCCTGGATCCAGCCCCTACCCTCAAGCACCGAAAGGCTGAGATCAGGGGTCGAAAGCACAAACGGTGGCATACAAGGGGATACAGGGTGGATTACGTTTGAGAGTCAGTCACTCTAAAAACGGTCGTGTGAATGAGACCACGTTTACCGCACGGCTCCTACTCTCCTACAAGGTGTCGTCTTCCATCCTTCTTTGCCATTCACCCCGGTGCCAATCGCCAGTTGCCAATGACGCCAATCTGTTCCAGTAGCATTTTACAGCCCGTTGGCACAGGTGCAAAAGTGAAAGAAAAGGAAGGTCCGAGTTAGACCTGTCATGTCTAATTCTCCTTTTAGTTCATAGGGACCAGATTCAAAAGCAAATCGCCAGAATGCCTGGGACGGGAGTGGTGCTACCCGGTATTAACTGGCACCGGACTGGCGTTAAATTGACAGCACGTATATGCCACAGGGATTGAGATGGAGAGGCAGGAAGTAAAACTTGCAGTAAGACAGGGATGGGGAACCTTTACTGTGCTGGGGGGCCACACTGAATATTAGTACGAGTTCCGAGGGCCACGTAGAGGTTGGAGGCAGGAGTGCTTAATTGGGTTTATTCAAGAAAAGGAAGGCCCAGATCATGGATCTGTGCCGTGGATCTGTCCCCTGCCCCTGTGTGCATGCCCTCCTCTCTGCCCCATTATCACGAGCTCAGTTTTTCAGTGCTTGGCGGTAGAGGATGGATCCAGGGGTCGAATCTAGGCACCGGAAAGGTGTCATATAAAAACTTGCCGAGGGCCGCATTTGAGGTTCCGCACCCCTGCAGTAAGAGAAGATAAGAAGGTGCCACAGTTCAATGGCAAAAATGAAGCAATATGGCCAAAATTTCCAGGATGGATTGCAAGAGAGGCCCATCTAGACTGGTCTCTGGCAGAACCAGCACCCCATGAATCAAGAGGTATAAGAATTCCCCTAGTGGTTAATTATGGAATAATCTACCCACAGGGAAATTTCCACCAATGCCCTCAATAGCGGGAAGTTGGCTTAAGTTCTGAGGTAGGAAGGTTGCTTTCCATACTAGTTCTGAATCACGTCTGAACTCTTGGTTCAGCTCCTGGCCTCAACAATAACCAGTGGGAATGAGCTCTATTCATTTGCTGTTCAGGGTACCACTAAAAAGCACGTCTCAACCACCGGTGGGAATGTCCCCCGCTCTCAATGCAGAATGTTCCCTTTTCTCTTCCAGTACTATTACAAGAAGTGATCAGAAATTTCCGATCTAGCTACTTGTGGCAATGCCGCCCATCCGCCCCTACAACTCTGGCCTTGGCCCTAGACCTGAAACGGATACCCAAATAAAATGGTTAAAACCCTGTCAAATCTGAATCACAAAGGGCAGTTCAGGCCAAAGCCAATACTCATTCATGCTCCGTCAGGTATCTGTTTTGGTTATTCCATTCTGGTTTGGTTATTTCAGTCACATCACTTTGGGCAATATTTGTGTGCACGTGGTGTAATTGCCGGAAATGACACAAGCGAAATGCTGAAACCACCAAACCAAAAAAATGAGAAAACGGTGGCGAGGGGGCGGACAACACTAAATATAATATCTCAAAAACTGGATGGTTGAGTAAGGCTCTTTTCACAGACACTCTAACACTGATAAAATGAGTGTTACATTTTATTATACATCTTGCAGGGCACCCATAGAGCACACCTGCAGCCCCGCAACATGTATAATACAATGTAACACCCATTTTATCAGTGTTAGAGTGTCTGTGTGAAAAGGGCCTGTTTTTGGTCACAGATAGTGTGTTTGGTAGACAAAGGGCTAGCCAGACATGAGAACAATATCCATGAACAACAAAACCCGCTACTAGGAATGGGGCTATTGGTGAATTATCGGTTACCGGTTTTATCGGTATCGGATTAATCCGATATTAGATTTATCGGTATATCTTTTTTTAACACTGCCGATTTTTCAGATCTCTAACGTTGCGGCCATTGTTAAAATGGCTGCAATGTTAAAGATCCAAAAAATCGGCAATGTTAAAACACCGATATCGATATTATCGGTATTATCGGATTAATCCGATATCGCCACTTATCGGCATTATCGGATTAATCCGATACCGATAGTCCCATCCCTACCCACTACCCAGTTCAACATTATTTGTGCCGCAGTAACCCCCTCCAGTCACAATCACAGACAAGGCAGCCTTTCAGACCAAGCTGGTGTATTTACCCAGTACTTTTACCCTCCCCTTCTAGAAGGGTCTTCTTGGGCTTTCCCTCAGGCCTTGGTTCTGTTCTGAGCCATCCTCACCCGGAATGAGTTAAGTGCGGGTTGCGGCAATGTAGCCTTCTTCTCTTTCGTTGCCCTTTGCCTGCGCTTTACACTTTGGCTAGTTCACATGCTCCTCCCCTTCCTCTCTCTTTGTATGAGTAGCTGTCATTAGGGGACGGTAGCTTTCCAGAAGGCACAGAACGGTCAATTGGGTCTTTCCTCCTGCTCTGAACGACGCGTATGTCTGCTGATCTATGTGTAAGTTTATATCAGCTGAAACACAACCTCTGGACTCACTCACTGTCTCACAGAAATTCCACTGAGGGACAAAGCATGCAGCAGAGAAAATACAATGTTCATACTTGGCACACACAGGTCTAGAACATAGCTCCTCAGGGCTCCCGTACAGAACCATTGTCTCAGAGCTCTTTGGGAAGTTCCAAATCCAGCAAAACTGAAGACATGACATCCATTAGGAGCTACATGTCTCCTGACTACATGACTAGCCATCTGGGCCCTGTCCCTGGTAGGCTGGAGGCCCTATATATACACTTCCGGGGGTCAGGGTCAGCCTTCGGTCCTCAGCATCCAAGTAGAGACTCAGTCTACTAGCAGCTAGGACTGCCGTGACTTGTTTCCTCGTCCTCCTGGACTGATTGATTCCCTGGCCACAGTCTCATGCTACAGACCTGACCCAGCTCTTGGGCCTCCTCCTGGATTTGATACTGACCTCCCTAGCTGTAGACCCTCGCTTCACACTCTGGTCTTGCTTCTGGCTTGCCCTTCTGGACTTGGGGCTAGGTAATATGGACACTAAGGAATTTGCCTCCGAGCTGTACCCCCAGCATCAACCTCTTGGCAGTTCTGCCTTGAGGATGAGATCCTGGCATACCTAAATTCCCATAATGCAAAGAACATGCCTCAACACCCCAGATTAGAGAATCCTCAGCACCAGCATCCCCACATACTATGGGACCAATGATAGGTGCCATGTGTAGGTTGGGTGGAGACTCTTCTTGGCCAATGCTTAATAGAGGACAGTATCTGGTCTACAGCATTTATGAGGAAGCCGCCACTCTGCCTGCCTTACCTTCTCGCTTCATGCCCATGGCGAGACACTTCTGATACCGGCAGTACTGACACCGGTTCCTCTGGCGCTTGTCGATCAAGCAATCCTTGTTGTCCCGGCAGGTGTAGGTGAGGTCTTTCCGCACCGTGCGCTTGAAGAAACCTTTGCAGCCCTCGCAGCTGTAGACGCCATAATGTTTACCTGGAGATAGGGAGAAGAAGGAATGCTATGTCAGATGGAAAGTCTTCCATGGAACCAACTACCATCCCCAACGGCATTGAATGATACCATAGGCCTGGAAAGTACCTCACAAGCTCACCCAAGTCCATCCTGAAAGCAGGAAATGATGGTAATAATTACTCTAATTTAAAATAACTACCTCAAAGCTTTGGAAATTCAAAGGGGGAAGAAAAAGGGACTCCATATTTGAGGATCATTGTGTCTTTCCTTCAGGAATACATGATGGGATATCTCATCCACCACGGATCAAGACCAGCAGAAGAGGGCAAGGCCAGAACTACAATTCATCTTGAATGGATAAATAATGTAAGTCCCCTGTCAGCTTCCAAAGATCATGGAAAAAAGGATGCCCCCCGCCCCCCAACCATGCCCTGTCCAAGTTGACATTTCCAGAGCTCTTTCGCTGGCGTTACCTGAAGATCTATCCCCACAGATGGCACATATGTGCTTCGTAAAGGAGGCCATAGTTCCTGAGGGGTGTGCTGGCACTTTGAGAACTCCATTTAGTCCCAGAGGGGGTTTAATATCTTCTGTGCTGCTGACAGGGTTCATCGGAGAATTGAGCTGGGAGGAGACAAAGGCAAAGGGAAACATTAGCCATCAAGCAGAGGGAGAAAGAACCACAATATGCACAGAACATAGACAAGATGGCAACCCATTGACCAGCCAAGGTCAAAGCCCAACAGTCTCCAAGAGCAACTCTGGTGGCCCTCATTTCACACACAGACCATGTGCTAAGTCAAAGAGGCTGATCTCGTTCTTGAAAACACAGGTTATGAATTTGGTATATTTTAGTCAGTTCTCTTCATTCCAAGCAGAACATGAAGTGACAACCAGGTTCTTCCATGTTTCCCGATCTGAGGATACTGCCTGGGGCTTACTCCATGTATTGCCCAATTTGTATTTATTCACAAATATATTTGTATGCCGCCCCCTCCTGCTACAATTGAGTGAGATCTTTGCCCACCATGGGAACAATCCAGTGACCCGCTTACTCTGACCCTGACGCGTGGTGCGCAGCCAGAATGCACGCGCTCAGATGCGCAGCACAGCCGCGCAGGTCAAAAGTGCAGCCCCGGCCTATGCGACCTGCCCTGCGTGGCTGTGCTGCGTGTGGGGCACCGCATGCGCATCTGAGCGCACGCATTCTGGCTGCGCGCTGCAAGTCGGGGTCGGCATAAGCCAGGCCGTGTCCCACTTGTCTTTTAGCACTTGTGAAAATGAGCAGTTGGAAGCAGCATTGGTTGAAACCGATGGGACCAATCCCATGTTCCGTGTGTGCAAACCGCGCGCATCTCTACAGAGATTATATTGTGCCGCGCGGAACCTGTGCGGGACCCACGTGGATCCAAATTGGGATTGCTGCCTCTATGTTGTTAGAAGAGAAGCAGGGACGGATTAATCTGCAGCATGGGGGCCTACAGCCTAGGGCTGAAATGGATATTTTCCCAGGATTTCATATCTGGTGGAATCTCCCGTTCTGGTCTGGCGGAACGTGAACCAGTTCCGATCTGGTCCACATTCCGCTTGAGATCTGGACTGTAACCTCCAGTTCCCCTCTCCTCTGCTCAGCACCATTTCGTGCACACAAGGGGAAGAGAACCACCTTTCTAGCTGCCCCTGCACGTGTGCAAAATGGGGCCACACGGGGGGGGGGGGAGGAGCTAGAGCAGACTCTCACTCCCCCTCGCACCCCAAGTCGGAACAGATGAATGGAGATTTGGCATGGGACGCGCGCCGTGCCGGATCTCTGCAGGCCCTTCTGTCTTCTTAGAGAAACTCTGCGGAGACAGAAGAGCCGATTCATTTCAGCCCCACCACCTGAGGGGCGAAGGGTGAGAGAGTACCCTTAGGGTCAATCAGCATGTGTGTGTGTGTCGAGACCCCAATCCCATTACAGTGTGTGTGTGTGTCCGGCCTAAATCCAATTACAAATCGTGAGATTTAACTGTCCGCTGCATAAACCGGGGGTGGGAAACCTCCACCCGAAGGGTCAAATCTAGCCCATGACTGGATATTTATTTGGCCCCTTTCCAGTTTCCCTGGATCCAGTCCCTCCCGGGAAGAGTGAGCTCAGGGGGAGGGGCGTGGAGCTTAGGGCGCGCGCTCAAGGCCAGGAGATAGATTCATGGCACAGAGCCATGATCTGGACCCTCCCCTTCCTTCCCCCATCCCCTTACGCCTCCCATCAGCCCCACGGGGCATTGTGCTCATTTCCAAAGTAGCCTGCAACGGGGGGAAAGTTCCCTGCACCCAGCATAAGGTAATAGTATAATGAATAATTCTGGAAGCCACATGCCTTTTATGTTCTTTTCTAAAGAGTAGGCATGTAGAGGAGATGAGTGGAGCCCCCAGAATAGCCCACACATCTGTTAATCTGGCCCTATGAGGCCACCCCCCCCCCTTTCCTTTGAGGAACATTAAGGGATGTCCCCTTGCAGGGACCTTGGTGGCTTGAGGACACCTTGTGAACCAAGTTAGGCCACAATTTCCCCTTCTCCCATGCTACTCCCTCCCTGAAAATATACACTCTGCTCCCTCCCTCCCAACCTTAAAATCCCTGCTAAAACGTACCTCTTCTGAAAGGCTTTCCCTTTCTCCTCACCCCCACAGGCTGTTCACTTCATTCATTCATTCATTCTTATATGCCACCCTTCCCATGACGACTCAGAGCAGCTTACAATCAATTTTAAAAACACCACTAAAACATACAAAGCCTATTCCTCACCTCAGAGACCCTACCCTACTCAAGCCCCCCACCTCCACAAACCTTCCTTCCCCCCAAACACACAACTCCACCCCCCCCCCAACCAACCACAATCCCTTATCGCCACCTACTAAATACCTTCCTAAACAAATATGTTTTGCACCGCCTCCAGGAGATGCTTCAACTTGGGCTCAAGCGAACCTCTGGGGGGAATGGAGTCCCATAACAGTGGGGCAGTGACCGAGAACACCCCCCTGCACGCCCCCATCCCACAAACAAGAGTAACAGGCGGAACCCGTAATGCTCCCTTACCGTCCTTACGTTCAGGGGTCACTTCTCCCCATAATTAAACCAAGCACGTGCCCCTGTGATTTTTCAATTTTGTGACTGTCTCCCTGTCTCTCCCTTGTCTCCAACCTAGATTGTGACTTCCCTGGGGCAGGGGCCTGTCTCCAGTTAAGGATGGTTCAGCCACAGGCACATTGCTGAAACTATAGAAATAAAATAAATAATAGTAATAGAATTTCAACTATCATGATTCCCTGGAGATCAAAGGCCTGGGCTTGATTGAGCACTGCACCCAACCTAAGGAAGTAGCCAGTACTCAAATCTGTGATTCCAAACTGATAGTGACACAGAAGAACAGTGTCATGTTGAGGGGTGCAAGATAACAGACAAATAAATAAATAAATAATGGACACGCCAAAGCTGAGGGATTCTTAAAACAAGGGATGTCCATTCTGTCCCATGGAGCTGGGGGATTCCCGTTTATGCTCCAAATAAGGGATGTTGGGGCATCAGTGAGGGATTTATGCTGTAAAGGACTCTGCTGCCAAGGTCATCCACCTCCCCCAGCGCTTTGATCACGTCCAGCCGGTTCTCTCTTCTCTCCACTGGATCCCTCTATCTAAACGCATTCAAACCGAGCTCCTGGTCCTTACTTTCAAGGTCCTTCACGGCGTTGCCCCACCCCGTCTCTGCACTCATTTCCTGCCACACTCCTCTCCAGAAACTGTGCTCCTTCTCTGCCACAACCCTTCGCCTGCTCACAGCCTCCTTGCTGCTCGAAACTTATTCACCCCTTCCTGCACCCCCCACCGCCTGGAATTCCCTCCCTGAATTCATCTGTTCTGCTTCCTCCCAACCTTCAAATCCCTCCTGAAAACCTACCTCTTCTGTCAGGCTTTCCCTAGCTCCTCATCCCCTTAGTCTCCATCCTGATTTTCTTCGGATTCCCTTCTCCCCTGTAACTTAGCTAAGGACGTGCGACTTCGTGGATGCGTTCAAATCTCTCCCTCTGTTCCCCTTCCCTTTATTTCCCCTCCCTTTTGTCTTTTAGACTGTAAGCCCACTGGGGCAGAGACCTGTCTGTAATCAATGACTGTAAAGTGCCAGTTATGTTGCTGGCACTATATAAATACTTAATAACAAACAAACAATGATGATGATGATGATGATGATGATGATGGCGTAAAGGTAGAGGGTCCACCTAATCGCTGCATACAGCCAGAGAAACTCTGAAGGCTGGCACTGCTGCCTCATACACTGGTCCCATAAACCACGTCCCACAAAGCACATTCATACTCAATACAATAGGTCGGGAAATTTCTCTCAGCTGCCAAATCCCCACCCACCCCCACAGACGAGCCCGGGCCCTTATCTAAATGGGCTAGGGAAATGCTCCCACTAAAGCCGCCTCAGGAGACAATGATTTGCAGTGATTACACGTGGGAGCACCCCAGCTGCGAGCCTGCTTGTGCCGGTGATGAAGACCAGGACACCGGAGCTCAGCTGCTGTAGGCTTGGGGATTTATAGCCCATAACTCTCGAAGGGAAAGATCCTTATTAACTATGGGCCACATAGACATAACATGTTCGGCTTTTAGGGACTTGGGGGCATGAGGGCTGGGTTAATTGTTAGGGGAGATCCCATTCCCTCAGTGACTATTTATTCTCCTTCCCTCGTCCTTTTTTTCTTTGCATAGGCCTTATGGACACTTATCCTGGCAAATTTAATCTGCTGGCCCCTCAACCGTTCCCCTCTCCCTTCTCCCATGCTGCCTGCCCCCTGCGCTCCCTCCTCCTGACTAGAGCTGCCACCTATGCCAATGTTTAAAGAACACTTATGAAAAATACAGGTTGCAGGGCCTGCACTGGCACCTAAGTCCATGTATTTTCCATAAGTGTTCCTTAAAAATGTGCACGGGTGGCCGCCTACTCCTGACCTTCAAATCCCTCCTAAAACCCAAGCTCTCCTAGCTCCTCGCCCCCAGAGATAACTCAGTGATGCTTCTCCCTCTGTCTTACCCTTCAAGAGCCCCACCCCCTCTTGTAACAAAGCGCATGCACCTGAAACATCTTACTTCTTGAATGTATCTGTGTCCCTCTATGTCCCCCCTCCCTTGCCCATCCTAGATTGTGAGCCCCTCAGGGCAGAGGCCTGTCTCTATTTATTTATTTATTCTGCTTTTTTATCCCCTTCTGTCCCCTAAGGTCCAGGGCAGCTAACATTATGTATATATAAAAAGATAAAATGCAAAATAAAGTCCATAAAACACTTATACAATCCCCTCCTTCCCCCCCGAGGATCTACCCGTGCCTATTCAATGTCTGGCCAAATAAATAGGTCTTATGCTGCCTCTATAAAAATGCTCAAACTTGGGCTTAGGTGAACCTCTAGGGGAAGGGAAGTCCAGAGCTGTGAAGCCGCCATCAAGACTCGCCCCCCTGCACGCCTGGGAAGTAGGGACCTGGCCCAACGACTGAACTTGCCAGAGGACGCGGAGGGACATGAGGAGGAAGGTGGTGCTTTAGATAGGTAGGGCCCAAGCCGGTTAATTATGGCTATTCAGTGCCAGGGGCGTTGCTGTGCCTCTTAGAAAGGTCATATAGCTACCGATCCAGAGGCCCCTGGGATAGATGCTTTCTAAGGGGTCTGCTGCTCCCCCCCACCCCGCCCACTCTGCTCCCAGCTTGCCAATCCTAAGGCCAGCCCTACTTGGAGAAACTAGACTCCCCCTCTCCCTCCTCCCACCTCACAGCCCTGTCCGGGGTAAGTATGGAAGGAGAGGGCCTTAGGAGCCGCAGGTTCGATCCTGTGAGTCTCCAGACATATATAGGGAACTAGAGAAGAAAATAATTAATATCTTAAGCAGCATCCATTTACCATGGCTCTAAAGGTGGGGAATCTTTTTTTTTTTTGCTTGAGCCGTTAATAAATTCATTCATTCATTCATTCTATCTCATAGGGCCAAATCCAGCCCATGGTCATGTTTTGTTTTGTTTTTTAATTGAGGCCCTTTTTACACAGATGCTCTAACACCCATAAAATGGGTGTTACATTTTATTATACATGTTACAGGGCGCCACTGCAGCCAATCACCATGGGGCCCTTTGCACACATGATGCCTCCACCCAGTTCCTCTGGGTGGAGATGGGTGGGGGCGTCTGTGTAAACGCCACTTTCGGTGGGTGTTGGTGAGTGTTTGCTCCGGGCGAACACCCATCTCCACCCACGGAGCAACGGATGCCACTGCTGAGGAAAAGGTTCCCCACCTCTAACCTAGTACTTGAAGCAAAGCAGAGGGCGTCTTCAGACAACTGCCTCCCCACGCATTACCCACTGATAACCAATGGGTAATGCGTGGGTAGGCACTTGTCTGAAAACACTCCGAGTCTTGGCTGGTAATGCAACACTAGCTGGGTAGTTTAGGGTTGAAACAAGATTTCGCCCTTCTCAAAAATCTTGCTGAGAATAGCATTCCCGACAAGATTTTTTTCATCTCGAGATTCCCATAAGAGTCTTGCAAGAAACTCGATATTCTCGAGAGCCTCAAAATAGCAAAACAAATGGTCAGTGCATTTGCACAAAAATGGCTACCAGGCTATTTTGAACATGCATAGATCATTGGGGGAGGAGGGGAGACACTTTTGAGATTCTCAAGTTATCTTGTCAGGGCTGCGAGATTCTTACAAGAGTCTTGTGAAAATTAATTTCATTCTCATTTCAGCCGTAGTTCTGATTCCTGCCGGTAGAGGGCAAATGGTGCATCATCCCCCCACCCCCCCCCGTTCCCTATTAATTGACAATGCCCACTTGGTTCCTCAAATGCCCAAGCGAAAACGCACATTTCCCTGCTTACACCACCCTTTGTGCTCTCACTGCATCAGCACAAATGCTTCTTTCTGTCTCACTGTTCTCTAGCCTTGCTCCCTCCTCCCCCAGCCTCTCGCCAGAAAAACTTCTGCAGAATCCATGCAAGGTCCCCTTTTAGCCCACTGGTTCCACTTCCTCTGCAGGACTCTTCTGCACCCCCACCTCCTTCTTAGGAACATGTGGACATTGCAAAAATTTCTCAAGACATTGCAAGACATTCTCGTCCCTCCCCAAACTTGTCAGCCATCCTCTAGAGGCTGTCTCTTATACACATCTAGATGTGTATAAGAGACAGGTCGAGAAGTGTGGTGAAAGGCCACCACGGCCGTGGTGAACGGAAAGTAACGTCTGGTTACTTACCGTTCACCGCGGTCAATGGGATTCACCCCCGCCCGTGGTTGCTGCCGCTGCCCATCGGCAGGGGGGAGGGCCGCAGGGGAACACAGGGGGCAGGACCGTGCGGCAGCACGCTGCGCCGTGCAGTCCCGCCCCCTCCGGGGTGTGTGTGCGCCGCTTTAGACACGATGGGCGGCCGCTTTCACCACGGGCCGTGGAATGGGGCACACGTCTATTGGCGCTCCCCTTCACCCCCCAGCCGTGGTCCGAACCACCCCACGGCCCGTGGTGAAAGCGGCCGCCCATCATGTCTGAAATCACCCTCAGTCACTTTGGAGAAGTATGCAGCCAGAATGGAGAATCCATTCTCTCTTTTCCCACTCCAAGCTCATCCTCGAAACCTACTTGGCTAATAGCTTTTTAATGGGTCTACTCTCCAAGGACTTATCCAACCCTTTTTTAAAACTCAGCTCTACTACTGGCCTCTACCACATCCTCTGGCAACAAATTCCACTAGTTAATTGTGTGCTGAGTGAAAAAATAATAATTCTTTATTTGTTTTAAATCTACCACCAGTTAGTTTCATGAGGCATCTCCTCTAGTTCTAGTACTATTTGAAAGGATAAATAACTGCTCCCTATTCACTCATGCCACACCATTCATGATTTTATACACGTCTATCACGCCTCCTCTCGTTTGTCTCTTCTCTAAGCTGAATAAACCTAACCTATCAAGCCTCTCTTGGTACAGGAGCCATTCCATACCCTTTATCTTTTTTATTCTCCTTCTCTGTGCCTTTTCTAGTTCTACTATGTCTTTTTTGAGATGGGGCGACCAGAACTGCACACAATATTCAAGGTGCAGACGCACCATAGATTTATAGAGAGGCATTAGGATTTTTTCAATTTCATCTCTATCCCTGTCTGGGCTGATGGGTATAGCTGCTCATTGAGCATGGCCGGGCAGCCCAAGTTATCAAAAATTTAGTGGGGGATGGGGCTTTCCCAGTGCCCCATGCCCCAAACTTTGCAGGAGATACATCCTCCATGTCCCCCATGATTATTATTTATTATTATTAGCAAGCATTTATATAGCGCCAGCAACGTACCTGGCGCTTTACAAAGTAATGGAATAGACACGGTCCCTGTTCTACGGCTTACAATCGGGGAGGGAGGGAGGGAGATGAAGGAAGGGGAACAGAGGGAGAGACAAGGAGTGTAACATTCACGAAGATGCAATGTCCCAGGCGCACGCGCTTGGCTTGGTTACGTTGAGAATGACGGCTGGCTGGTCCATGTGGTGAGGATATGAGTACAGACCTCAGGTGACAGATTGTACTGGATGGAGGGTATCAGCAGGAATTAGGTGAGGGAAGCAAGAAGTC
>QEPC01012679.1:1951309-2004535 GCA_003113815.1 Sphenodon punctatus | reverse complement strand
TTAGGGGAGCAGGGGAGGCGTGGGAGGGCGAGAGAGGGGACAGAGGAGGAGCGGAGTTCACCGACTGGAGTATGGAGGGAAATTAGCGCATGATCATTACACCCATCATATCTGAATGATGGTCGGCCGGGGCACCCTCGTGCGGGTTCTCTCTGTTACCCTTGTTCGTGTGGGCAGGGCATGCAGGGGGGCGTTCTCAGTTGCTGCCCCCATTTTGTGGAACTCCCTTCCCCAGGAGGTTCATTTGAGCCCGAGCCTGGGCATCTTCTGCAGGCGGTGCAAAACTTTTTTTTATGTGAAACAGCATTTGGCAGGCAGGGATAAATGGGTTTGGTTGGTTTTTGGGGGGAGGGGAGGGGCAGCTTGTGGGGAGGGTAGTTTTCTTGTGTGATTTTTAATTTTTTATTATTTTTATGGATTGTGAGTGGAGTCTTGTGGGAAGGGGGGCATTAAAAAATCAAACAACAAACAAATAAATGGAATTGCATGCTTGGAAATAAAGGATGTCCATTATATTCTGTGAAACTGGGGGGGGGGTGTCTAAAATGAAGGGCATCTGTTAGGTTCTTTGGTCCTGAGTCTCTGAAATAAAGGACAGTCATTATGTTCTGCTGGGCTCTGAAATATGGTAGAGGTGAATTGAATAAGCCATTCCGATTTTGCGGTCTTTTCTACAAAATTGGAATGGATTATTATTGTCGGTTGGAATTCGGACCAGTCCATTTCCAATCAGACCAAACAAAATGCCCGGTTCCGTCAGAATTGGAACCGAGCAAAAACCTTGCGTTCACCCCTAAAATACAGAACATGTATTGCTTTCTGTGTTGGGGGGAGCTTTTAAAATAAGGGACACCCATTATGTTCTGTAGAGTTGTGGGGCCCCAAAATAAGGGGCATCTGGCAACTCTAACTTCATTGCTAGGCCCAGTGTCTGAGGAGCCCTGCCCAGACCCCGCCACGGCACCACCTACCCCTATGGCGATGCAATGTGTGCCCTCTAAGTCAGCAGGAGACCCAAGTAGATACTGAGTCAGCCAGCTCACGAGAGTGGGAACTCCTCTGTTTCCTTTTTTGGAGGCGGCCAGTAACCGCAAGATCAGTGCACATGCCTCTCTTGGTTCTCACTCTCCCTTGTGGTGCCTGATGCTCCTTCCTCTTTGGCTTCCAGAACTGAAATGGAGGCTGAGAAAGCTAGCCAGCTTCCACCCTAAAGCTAGTTCTGCTTTTGGTTGGTGCCAACTTGGCCTGGCAAGCACAGCGGAGGAAAAGCAAGGAACAGGCCCTGTGAATAAGGCGGATGAAGTGTGTAGCACCAAGCACAAGGATTCCTATATTCCCTCCCCGTCTCCCATGCGGAACCCTTGTTTTTCTAATGTAGCAGTCACATAAGCGTGTGGCACTCTTTCCTCTCTAGTAGGGCCACTAGGGCCACACAGAGACCGTGGCACTCAGGCTGCTTTTAAACGAGGAGCGCTGAAGCGCCTCCTCAACGCCGCATTAAAGGAAAGCCGCCGGAAGTGACGTTCTCCCCGTTGCCGGCGCCGGCTGGAGACATGGGGCTTTGGAGCGGCGCGTTCTTAAGCCTGATAATTGAAGTCTTAAGAACGCGCCGCTCCAAAGCCCCGTGTCTCCAGCCGCCGCCGCCGCCGGCAACAGGGAGAACGTCACTTCCGGCAGCTTTCCTTTAATGCGGCGTTGAGGAGGCGCTTCAGCGCTCCTCGTTTAAAAGCAGCCATAGTCTCCGTTTACTAGTGACGTACGGCCACGCAGATGCCATGACATGTGTTTCCCCTCTAGTACTGCTGGGCCACACAGTCGCCGTGACACACCACACACCCCTCTAGTGGTGGCGCTGGGACACACAGAGGGTGTGGCGCTCTTTCCTGCTCTAGTGGTAGAGGCCATGACACTCCCCCCTCTAGAGGTGGCATATGGAGGCTGTGGCATTCTTTTCTCCCTCTTCTGGGTTTTGCTCAGTGACTCCGGGCTCTGCGAGAAGCCCTATTTCTCTGGGTCAGCCAGGGGAGCCCCCGCTTATGTGGGGAGATCGGGGTTTCTAGAGGCAGCATGGGGAGGTCCTGCAAGAAAGAGGTGGCAGTCCTTCAGAGGCGCCAAAATATGGCTTTGTACTGGATCCCCAGATGCTTTAATCTGGCCCTGTTTTATATAGCGCTTTCCATCTATCGACCTAGCAGCACTTTCCAGACGCGGCCAGCTCCAAGAGGCACGGCTTGTGGGAAGAAATCTGCCAGCAAATTAGTGCCACTGCTGAGCAAAGGAGAAGCCAGGCCTACTACATCCCACGCGAGAGCTCTATTGACTACAGTCCAAGTTCTCAAACGGGGGGCCCAGAAGGTGGTCAGGGTGAGGTACAAGGGAGGAACCCAGCTGGCAGGCATCTAGCTCCACGCTCTCACTGAGCTAGGGGGAATCGCCAACCTTGCAAACTGTTATTTGTAATTGTATATTGTTCTTTATATTCTGTTTTTATTGATGCCGGTTTACGTTTTTATTATGTTGTACGCTGCGCCGAGCTGCAGCTGCTTGAAGCAAATAAAATAAATGCCTCCATGCATTCCTGCCACCACGGGCCGGCCCTGCAAACAACTCATACATACTTCATTATGAGATTTTAAGACGAGGATGAAGAAACATTCATTAGGAATGGCCTACGTCTTGTGACACCCAGGGAAGCTATTAGGCCACTGGAGACAGAATCCTAGAGCTGAAAGGGTCTGCGAGGATCACCAAGTCCGGCCTCCGGCTTGGTACAGGATCTGCCATCCCTAGACCATTCCAGACACAGGCTCATCCAACCTTTTCTTTAAAACCTCCCATGATGGAGAGTCAACAACGTCCCTGGGTTGCCCTTCCCTACACCTGACTGCCCTTTGCATTCAAGCAATTTTTGCCTGGTGTTCAATCAAAAACTTCCTTTCTGCCCTCGCACCCTTAGCCCCTTGCTCCGTCCCCCATAGCGAGGGAGAACAATTGTTCTCCATCTTCTTTACGGCAAATACTTGTTGACGGTTGTCACATCTCCCCTCCCCACCCCCTTAGACTTCTTTTCTCCAAGGTGAACGTATCCAAAACATTCAACCTCTCCTCATACGATCTGTGCTCCGAACCCATTAATATCTTTTGTTGCCCTCCGCTGAACCCTCGGAGTAAATGAAAACCCGAGGCTATTGTGAGTCTTGGGATTTTCGGCTGGAAGGCACCTACTTTTTCTTTTAAATGAAATGCTGAGGTTCTCCTGCTTGGATTGCCAGCTTTGTGATTTGGGGTTGGAAAGAACTATTATAATATGGGGGTAAGTGGTAAGAGCTGGCAATCTGGCAGGCTGTTCAGTTCTTGGCTCAGTTCAGCCTTGGAGCCCAAGTCCAGTGGGAAGGTCAAAGAAGGTGCGGGACCAGACAGGAGAACCAGACAGGAACCTCGACCTTTCAGTTGCAACCTTCCTGCAAAGTCTTTCCGCCCTCCTGCTGGCACGCATGCAGCAGGGAGAGAATTTTCCACGGAGCAGCTTACAAAAAAAAAATATGCAGAAAGGGGCAGAAAGGAATCTGGCTCATTGCCGGCTTCTCAACCTGCACACCTCATCCTCCTGGTGTCCTTCTGCTCTAGTAGGTTCCCAGCTCTAACGAGGCATAGCCTGATGGCAAGTGGCATCTGCCATCTGATTCAAACCACCTTCCATCAGTGCCACCTCAATTCTGCAAACGCAGGGCACACGCTTCATTAATCCCAATGCTTTGTGGACTGGCACAATGACAAGAGGAGGGTAGACGGGGGAGGGGGGGGCGGGGAGTGTCGTGGTCCTTGCATTTTGCCCTCCTCCTTCGTGCTGAGAACGCTAGCAACCTCTCTTCTGTACGCTCAGGTAAGAGCGCTCTGCCCGCGACCAGCAGAGAGGCCTCATACTCACAGATAGGGGACAGATGGCAAAAGCCATTAGACTGAGAATATCTTAACTGTCTCCTCCAGAAAAACCACTTAAGGCAGACCATGAGCAAATGACAGGCCCTTGTTGCTCATCGCCAGGAATTAGAGAGGCCGTAATACTCGCTCACTGCTAAGCTCCATCTGACATCCCGTCTCTCCCCCCCCCCCCCCAATTTATTTTAGTTCCTCTGGCTCCGGTAACTCTGCTTCTTAAAATAGCCACAGTGCATCATAAAAAGCCTGGCTGTTTTGGCCCTTCCTCACACCCACCCCCCAGCCTCTCTCCCTCTCCCATGCTCCCACCGTGCCCAACCTCCACAGCTCCTTGCTATTAAGCTCCTAATTCTGCTGTGACTGAGAATTCTCCAGCATTGTGTCTCTTCTCAAACGACAAGCACGTTGAGAGAAATTTGAGACTCTGGCACATGCTAGTGGTGGGAAGCCCCTGCCTCCCATCAGAAACCAATTCTTGGGAGACCATACTAGTACTTGATTTACATATATACTACTAATTTCTATAGCACTACTAAGCATACACGCTTTACAGTCACAGATTTTTAGAGACACTGCCCAGTGGGCTTACAACCGAAGATGGGCAAAGATGAGGGGAGCACACGGGGAAAGACAGACACACGCATATTCCCATTTTACAGATGGGGAAACTGAGGCTGAAAGTTTGTGACTTGCCCACAGCCACCAGGTGAGTTCATTGGCTGCTAGGGTGAGATTTGAACTCTGTTTTCCCAGGTCCAAGCCCGGCACCTTAGCCACTACAGCACGCTGGCTCTCTTGAAGAGAGAGAAAAATTAGGAAAATCTCCCTAACAGCGAAAACTTTTCCGGAATAGAATAAGCTGCCCAGGGAGGTGGCAGAATCTCCTTTCTTGGAGGTTTTCAAAACCCAGCTGGAGAAGCACCTGTTCCCGACACTGTAGACAGGTATGTCCTGCCGTGGAGCAGGGGGGTTAGACTAGATGACCCTTGGAAGTCCCTTGCAATTCTCAAATTCTAGGATTCCATCTTATGTGCAATTATTATTGGACACATCATATTTTAATGTATTTTAAGAAAGAAAACTCTTGTAATATTTTTTTTTGGGGGGGTGGAATCCTGAGCTTGGGGGTCTAGAACCAACGTGACCCTTCCTACTGTTACACCTTAACCCTCTCTGGGTTTGACGCAGAATCTCCTGGCTCCGAGAGAAGTCTCCGTTTCTCTGGGTCAGCTGGAACATCCACAGCTAACCTGGAGAATCAGGCTTTCTGGGGGACGGCCCTGTCACGAAGGAGGAGGGCCCGCAGGGACTTTGTTGCCTCCTTTCTCATGTGGCCCCGCCCCTGCGGAATGCTGTGATGTCACAGCGGGATTACGCCACAAAGGCCCCCTGGCTCCACCCCCTTTTTAACGTGGCCCTGCCCCTTGTGAAGCACAGTGGCGTCATCGCAACACTCTGTGAAAGTGGAGTGGTGTTAAAAAGGGGCACTCGGTGGGGTGGCCGGGTCAGTGCCTCAGTTTCCCCAGAAACCGGCACCAAACACAGAGTTCCTTCAATTAACGGTTTTAATGTCCCAGTCTCTTTTATATCCCCTGTTCGCTGCAGGGCTCCCACCTAGCTTCAGGGCACCAATTTAAAACACACGCCCAGAATCTAACACAAATCCCCATTCCTTCCTGCTGAAATTACTTCCCAGGTACATCGCCCCAGCTCCTTCCAGCATCCCTCTCCCAGACAGGATCCCCTAGGGAGCGCGTCAGCCCAGCCTTAAATACACAGGGCATCTGGTCACAGGACCAGCCTCAACCAATCCTGTGCCCAATTACTCCTAGCAGCCCCTCACCTGGGCTGCTCAAAACGTACCTCGCCGAGCCCAGCAGTCAGGGCCAAAGGCCTCCCGGAGCAGGTGCTGCTGAGCTCCTCCAGCTAACCCTGCTACACGGCCTTTGCCCCCGCCTCCTCAAACATGGCTCCACCCCCTCCAATGTAGTCATGCCGCTTTGGGTTTTCTCTCAGCAGGAGAAGGAAGTAAAGTTTAACACAGGGTGAAACTAGTTCCCGAATCCTTCCCCATTCAGCTCTATTGCTGTGTACATACATTTCTATACAGCTAGGGACAACCTTGAGATTCCCATTTTCCTGCTTATTCTGTGTCCCCCCACACCAGCAACACGGAACATCTTGCTAGTTTTCTCCACGGCAGAAGATGAAACTCCCATTCCTCCCCCACAACGGGAGAGCAGGGCTTGTCACGAAGCCAAATAAATCAGGCTAATATCCAGATAAAGGCGCCGGCAGGTGGACGGCTCCCGGAGGCCAGCTGAAATAAATAAACCAGCAGCCAGCGGCAGGTGGGAGCCAATTTCTTAATTTGCTCTTTCGGTAAACGTGGAACACGCGGCTCCTCAGCAACAGGTGGCAGGGGCTGGGCAGCTTGGGCTATTTTTACAAAAGGGGCTTATCTCTTTGCAGATGGGTGTGTGTTTCCCCCCCCCCCCTCCACATAATCTCCAATCAACTAACCCCGTCCCCCTGTCCCTCTTGTGAGGGAGAAGAGGAAAAACAAATCTTTGTAGAAAGAAAAAAATCAGCCTGGGAGAGGAGGCATGACGGCCTAGAACCAGTGTAGTGGATAAGGTTTGGAGCCTAGGAGAGCGCTCCTTTGAGTCAGTGACTCAG
The DNA here is from genome assembly GCA_003113815.1 of Sphenodon punctatus. Classification (NCBI taxonomy): domain Eukaryota; kingdom Metazoa; phylum Chordata; class Lepidosauria; order Sphenodontia; family Sphenodontidae; genus Sphenodon; species Sphenodon punctatus. The sequence goes on along the minus strand of QEPC01012679.1, from coordinate 1,997,917 downwards.
CAGATTGGTTGATTTATATGGATTTGAACCAGTGGTGTAGCTACCATAGCAACAAGAGGGACATGTGTCCCGGGGTCAAACTGGGGGGGGGGGGGGCCACAAATGATTCCTCCTGTCCCTATAGTACGCCCCCTGCCACAAATAATCCTCCCCGTGCCTGTTGCAGCGTGCAGCGACTAATGCCATTTTTAAACTAAAAATTAAAGTATAATTTTAAAAATTAAAATGGTTTGACAGCAGAAGTTCTACTCAAGCAACGTCCTTAAGAATATGGACATGGAGAAAGAGAAACCTGGCGCTCAGATTAAGTTAGCACCAGGTTTCTACATCTCCAGTCCCGCTGATCGTGAATCATGGGCGTGGGTGAGTCTCGTGTAAAAGCCGCGGCCGTTGGGTAGGGTGTGTGTGCGTGCGCACTCCTGCCAAACGCGGTTGCTCCGTGCGTGGGTGATGGGTGGAGGTGGGTGGAGATCAGTGTGCTCTGGTGTGCGCTCATCTACACCTTCCCCGCACCGGTGCAAACACCGACCACCCCCACCCCGTGTGGCCCGTGTAAAAATGGCCAATCTCCTTCACCCGTCTCTTCCTAATCCACCCTCTTCCCACCACCTCCCTTTAGGCACTCACCTGTGGGCTGCCAGTTCCAAATCCGAGATTTGGCGTGGAGCTGGGGACAGACATCGAGTGAGGCCCCATGGGGGAGCTGATGACCGAGAAGGGGGGTCCCATGCCATTGATTGGGGAGTTCAGACCGCTGATGGGGGAGTGAAGCTGCCCTTGGGAGCCCAGTGAGGACCCAATCCCCGGCCCGATGGATGGATGGAGAGAAGGTGTGCCCATCGGCCCTCGGCCTGTCGGAGAATTCAGTGACGTGGAATTGACTTGGGTGGAAAAATCTGCGAGACAAAGACAAAAAGGGGGGAGGGGAAGCATAGTTTTAAAACCCCATTGCTGAACTCTTGGAAGTAGGTACGTAAAGTGCGGCTTAGGACACAGCAGCAACTAGGACCATACTGCACCAAACATAGGATTAAAACCAGTTTGGGGGACTACCCACAGCAAGGGCTAATGACTGACCACCGCCAGCTGCTACTGCCCAACCATTCAGCTTTCCTCCCCAAATACCAAGCTTTCACCGTTTCTCACAAATGTGGGAAAACAATCGCTGTACAACCTGGAAGTCACTATATCACCTTCATCATCAGGGCTGCAATTGTGGTGTATATGTGTTAGCTGTGCATGGGGTGTTGGTTTATGTGAGAGGGGGCATATGTTACCGTGTGTTTGTGAGGAGGGATGGATGTGTTTGAGGGGGGGGTGCCACTGTGAGGGTGTAGCATGGGATTGTTAAGGGGAATATGTTAGTGTGTAAGTGCGTGTGTTTGAGAGGGTAGTGTGTTTTTGGCAGGTGGAATGTATGTGTTAGAGTGGGTAAAAATAGACAAGATGGTGGCCTGCTGTGTCCCGTGTTTTCACACTTTTGACCGTGAGCCACCGGCACATCTGTTGAGGGCCTGCCAGATTTTTACCCGGGATTGCTCCCAGTCGTGTTGGAGGCTAGTCTGGGCTGTGATCCTGAAGACCTCCAGGATCACAGCCTGGGCTAGCCTCCTCCCAATCAGGCCAAAGTGGGCTAAAATGTTTATTCTGGTTTGCCATGAACTGGCTCAGATTCGGTCCGCCATGGCTGACCACCATGATGGCCGTCATTGGCCGCCATGGCTGCCCGTCATGGTGGGGGCCGGACTCTGGGTGAGGTACAGTGGCGGGGGCGGGCAGCCGCACATGCATGTGGGCTCCTCGCCCTCCCGGCCACTGGCACATTTGTTGTGCTGCCCAACTCGATCAGTACCGTGTCATCGTTATTGTTCTGACTTGACCTGGGTTGTGATGGCGGCGAACCACCATCAAATGTGGTTTTACCCTGTGTGTGTGTGTGTGTGTGTGTGTGTGTGTGTGTGTGTGTGTTTAAGGGGGTGTTGTGCAACTGTGTGTTTGTGAGGAGAAATGTATCTGTTAGTGTGTTGAACATGTGTTTGAGGGGGCAATGCGTGACTGTGTAAACACGTTCGTATGTGTGACTGTGTCTGAAGGAATGGTGCATGATTGTTTGTGAGGGGAATTATGTGTTAGCATGCAAGAGGGTGGTACATGACTGTGTGAGGAGAAGGGGTGTGTGTGTGTGTTAATGTGTCTGAAGGGGAAGTGTGTGTCTGTTTGTGAGGAGAACATGTGTTAGTGTGTTTACGTGTGTGCTTAAGGGGGTGGTGTGTGGCTGTGTGTTTGTGAGGGGAATATATATGTTAGTGTGAGAATGCATGTACCTGAGGGGGCAGTATGTCATTGTGTTTGTGAGGGGGAACTGTTGTTAGTATGTACATTCATGTATCTGAGGGAGTAGTGTGTGATTGTATGTTTGTGAGGGGAATGAATGTGTGCATGAGTTAGAAGGGATGGTGTGCCTTCATGAGGAGGTTGTATTTGTTACAAAGTGCATGTGTCTGAACGAGCAGTGTGTGACTGTGTGAGGAGGAATGTGTGTTACCATGTGTGTGTGCACATGTGTGTCCGAGGGGGCAGTGTGCGACTGTATATGTGAGGATAAATTTGTGTTGGTGTGTGTACCCAAGGGGGCAGTATGTGACTGTGTGGGATTGGAATGTATTAGTATGTGTGCATGTGTTTGAGGGGAATGCATGTGCTAGTGTGTGTTTGTGAGGGGAATGCATGTGCTAGTGTGTGTTTGTGAGGGGAATGCATGTGCTAGTGTGTGTTTGTGAGGGGAATGCATGTGCTAGTGTGTGTTTGTGAGGAAGGATGTAGCAGTAGGTGTTAGCGTATCTGAGAGGGAAGCATGAGTGTATTTACACAAGGTGGTGCATGTGTGAGTGTCTGTGAGTGAGGACAGTTGAATGCTTTACTGTAAATCAAACCTCAATGTACAACACCAGAAAAGAGAGGCCGCCCCTGCTTTTTTCAGTGTATTTCCCTGCCTTGTCATTTCAGGACTTTGAAAACTCAACTTGGCTTTGGAGTTTTCTGTGAGCTGCAGCTGATGTGCTTGAACTCCTTCCCACCTCCCAACTCTTCTACGATCCCAGGGGGGGGATATTTAAAAATAGACTCCAACTCTGAGGAGAGGAGACTTGGAGCCATTCCTGGCACATTTCCTCCTCATCCTGTCACGCTGACTGAAAAACAACTCAAAGCACTGAGCAGGGGGGGCGGGAAGGACTTCTTTAATGGCCTTTTCCAAAGTCTGCAATGAGCAGTCACACGACAGGAGCCTGTTCGATGTACGGAAAGAGGCTCAAAATAGCTGTCCTTTAAACAGCTTTGGGGAGGAGTGGAGGGAAAAGGAAACCCCATCGCTTGGGCCTACGCGCCTTTGCTGTGGCGGGCCCCTCAGCATGGACCTCACTCCCTCCAAATATTTATCACAGTCCTTCCTTCCACACCTCCAAAAAGCACCTGAAGACCTTTCTCATCCACAGGTGCTTTTAGGGCAGGGATGAAGAATCTTTTTCCTCTCAGGCGCCATTTTGAAATGGAGTGGGGGGCCATGCACTTGGCCTTGGTGAAAACGGAGGCCACTGTGGGGCTATTGGAAGTAGAGACGATAGTTGGTCACCCCAGGCCAACCCTGAACACAAACCCACTTGGTGAAACATCACTATAGGCTATCCCATAATTCATGGCCATCATCCCTTCAGAGAACAGAAGCAAGAGGAGATCTTCAGCAGAAGATTGTGGGATGGCTGGAGGAAGGTGGAGGGGTGGAATTTTCCCCCCCACATAGCATATTCAGACATGGCAGCTACTACTTAGCACAACCTTTGCTACCCTTCACGTCATGTTTGCACACTCCAATGCCAATGCATCATTACTAGATACAGGGCTGACCCCTGCCCCAGTGAGATACCAAAATGTGCTGATTTGTGTCCGTTTCAAGTGTTGGTTTATGTTGGTTTTATATTAGGGCACCTTTAGGGAGAAAGGCAGGATGAAAATCCCAGTAAATAAATAAATAATTAAACAAATAAATAAAATTATGGAAATTTAAAATGATTATCATTTCTATAGCCATTTCCGCATTCAGAGTGCTCTGTAGTCCTTATCTAGTTCCCACTCACCGAGATACCGTGAGGTAGGGCGTTGTTATTCCCATTTTACAGATAGGGAACTGAGGCAGAGAGAGAGAGTGACTTGCCCAAGGGTGCCCAGTGGGTTCATGACTGAAAAAGACTTAGAACCCTTGGCCGCCCAGGTCCAAGTCCAACATCTTATCCGTTAGGCTGGCTTGTGGTAACCCATCACCTAACACTGGGTGTTCTTCCACAGACAGACACCGGGGTGCACAATCCCAGTGCAAGCCTTAAGGAGACTCGGCAGCTGCCGGGGCCTGTGCGGCACTCCTCCCCCACACCATGGATTGCCCACAACGCTATGGCATTGTCAGGGCAACCCCTAGCCAAGAGCAGGACTACCACCACCAACCCTTCCTCGGGCACTGCTAGGCATACACAGCACTTTACAGTCACAGATTTTCAGAGACAGGTCCCTGGCCTGCAGGCTTGCAATCTAAGACGGACACGGGTGAGGGGAACGCAGGGAGAGATAGACAGACACACCTTATCCACTACACCAGACTGGCTCTTTAGGCCAAGAGGTCATGACTTGTCCAAGGCCACCCAGTGAGTTCATGGCTAAGAACCCTGTGGTTTCCCAGGTCCAAGTCCAGCACCTTATCCACCCTACTCCACCTCCCTGGCTCTCACTACACCACGCCAAGCAGACGGATGGTGCACCCGTCTCCGGCCACTGCCTCAGGGTTGGGCTGCCCGCTCTGCAGACGGTGCTCTGGGATCTTCCAAAGCACCACCAGGAGGGCTGCCCCAAAGTAGGGACAGCCTGTCCCACCTCTACTCTGTGTGCACATCTGGCGGGCCGACTAAATGCTCGGCCTGCCCAGGGGTGAGGCGGAGCAGCTGTCCATGTGAAGACACCCATTAAGGCGAACCTAAACAAATATTTTTTTTAATTTATTTTTTTTTAAAAAGGAAATCCCCTTGTTTTCAAAACCCACAGCTTCAAAACACCCAAAGAAGAGAACCCCTCCCCCCCCCGAAACCAAACAAAGGAGAAACCCCATAAGACTGATTTCAAGTATCCCGTTCATATATCAACTTGAACGCTAGTTTAAGCCACCCAGTTCCCAAATGGAACAGGTACAAATCGGACAGGTGAACACCCTACAACTACGATGCCCGGCGTCGTGTTTGAACAAGGCCCGAGCTGTAGCTTGTTTGTTGGACACAGTCTGTGGGAGGAAGGCCACACAACGAGGGCAATGTGCAGCGGCCTCTCAAGCCAAGAGAGATGCTCAAGGAACAAGCCAAACAAAGGGGTTGCTGTGTTCTCCAGTCCGAACTGGCCTGTAATCCCTTTTTAGCCCGGCCGGTCCCATTGTGTCTGGCAGGCGGCGAGTCTCTGAAAGTTGTAATCCTGTTATGTCTACAAGCACTAAGAAAGAGGCTCCCTCCCTGAGGAGACGATTCTTAAAAGCTCCCAGGCAACCACCAGAAATCAGATTCCTCCGGGGCACTTTGAGGTAGGAAGGGGAAGGGATTAGGCCAACGATGGCACCTTCTCCATGCTTATTGGGAGCTATGACAAAAGGGACAGGCAGCAACATGGGATACAGATCCGCTAACCCTCATCTGCAGAGGCTTCAAGCAGAGACCATTGGCTCATCCAAAGCTCAACCGGACAAAACTTGTCACCAGATCGGGTGTCCTGTCCACATAGGTCTGTTGGATTCAAGCTGGGGAGTCACCACCCCTTATGGAAAATCTTTTGAATTATTATTTAACAGTTCTGTAGCACATAAGCCTCAACCATTCAATCCAGTGACCAGGTCAATTGACATTAATGGTGGAGGATTGTCCTGTCAGTATTAGTCCCATTTTACAGACAAGGGACTGAGAGACAGCAACTTGCTTAAGGCCACCAAGTGTGATCACAGCTTAGATGGGATCTGAACCCAGGTTTCTCAGGTTCAAGCACAGCACCTTATCCACTAGGCTATACTGGCACTTCAACTTGATAATGGCATCACTGTGCTATGTAGGGCCAGAGAGTCTTACCTCAACCCTTAAGAAGTTGACCCTGTCTCTTATGGGGTATTATGATAACAAAGTGGTTTGTAGGACACGCCTCCCAACAATCCCTACTTGGGAGAGAGAGCTTCTCTTTGGGTGCTGATTCCCATTGTCCCACTTTCACGGGGTCAAAGTCCTTCTTTTAGAAGAGAGAGACAAAAAAGGCTGGAATTCAAGCCTCAGAAAACCTCTTCCCTAGTTGCCTCCCAGGAAAAGCATTAGAAGCAGAAGAGCATCTATCCCTCTTTGTGCATCTGGAATGTTGGGAGGTGTGTGCACGTCTAAGTGGGAGAGGGGTGGAGCTTATCTGCCAAAGGGCGGAGCTTACCTAATAGGGAGGAACTCGTCCCTCTTCGGTTGCTCAAAATTTTGGGAGGTATGGTAGCGTGTGGAGCCAGCCCCGGCTGCATCAGGACTAGAATGGATCCCAGAAGAACCTGGTCATATTTGCATTGTTAATTTATACCTATCTATGAAATGTACAAAAACTGAGGTAATGGGGTCAAACCTACTCACCTTATCTATATAGACATACCTTCCAATTCGATTTAACTGCCTTCAAATCCCCACCCAAACTCCAACTTCATAGAGATCAGCAAGATTGGTGTTTGTTCTTCATTTGAGTTGGAGTTTGTTAAAATTCCCTCGTCCGGTCAAATAATCTACCTCACGCCTTGCGACTACAGTCACCTAATCACAAGTTACAAAACTGATCACGTTGGCAAGGAGCTAGGACCCATATTCATTGTGCTTTCCCTATTGCTGCCAATGAGAAAAACCTGCAGTGAGCACAGCGAACGTGATCAAGCCTAGATACAACAGAAAGGGAGGAGGAGTGGCATTATATGTCATAAATATATACACCTGCACAGAAATCCGTGAGAGTGAGCATGGCAGTCCTGCTGAGAGTATCTGGGTGAAAATAAACACAATTTCATTGTTGGAGTCTACTACAGACCGCCACACCAAGCAGAAATCCTTCCTAAAACTGACTGCAGATCTTTCATGGAGGCAGGAAGTAGTAGTGATAGGGGACTCCAACTACCCCAGTCTCTTTAAGAAGGACACCGCACTTTAAGGCTGCTTTTACACACAACAAACATGGGTTCTTATAAGAAATACCAGGTGTGATAAATGCTGGAGTTTTGTAATGTGTGAACGCACTGTTTTCCTTTTACGCAGCGAGATCTCGCAGCCTTGTGAGACCCACCAGATGTGACTCGTAAGCTGCTTTTAAACGAGGAGCGCTGAAGCGCCTCCTCGACGCCGCATTAAAGGAAAGCCGCCGGAAGTGACGTTCTCCCCATTGCCGGCGGCGGCGGCGGCTGGAGACACGGGGCTTTGGAGCTGCGCGTTCTTAAGCCTGATAATTGAAGTCTTAAGAACACGCCGCTCCAAAGCCCCGTGTCTCCAGCCACCACCACCGCCGGCAACGGGGAGAACGTCACTTCCGGCAGCTTTCCTTTAATGCGGCGTTGAGGCGGCGCTTAAGCGCTCCTCGTTTAAAAGCAGCCTTACAAGGCTGCGAGATCTCGCTGCATAAAAGAGGAATAGCACATTCACACATGACAAGACTCCAGCATTTATCACACCTGGTATTATCTCGAGCACTTATAAGAACCTATTTTTGCCATGTGTAAAAGCAGCTTAAGAAGGGACATTGACAAATTGGAAGGGGTTCAGAGGAGGGCAACAAAGATGGTCAGGGGTCTGGAAACCAAGTCTATGGCGGGATCCTCCCTGCGTGCCCCTGATTTCCCTCAGTCCCCTAGAGTCCATCGGCTTCTGCCCCAGCAAGCACCTCTTCTTGGCCCAAGTGTAAGCCTCTCAATAGACTTCTTAATTGTTCACAAGTCTCTACCTCCGCTCTGTCCATCCTTGAGGCCTCCTGGCTCCCTCCAACAGGACTCCTTCTCCTGGCTCCTTCCCGGCTTTCCTCTGCTCTCTTGCTAGGCTCCACGGCTCCTCAGAGTCCGCTGCTCTTTAAGGGGAGCCTCTTGCTCTTCCAACTGGCCTGCGCCAGCAGCCAAGACTTCCACCCCTGGTAGGGTCTTTTAACAGGAAGCCCAGATGCTCCCCAACCAGTCCCCCTGGCTCAGAGTATTTACTCCCAGCTCAGGCTTGCCACTTGCCCTTCACTGAGGCTCCCTGCTACAGAGGCAGGGCCTAGTTAATTTCATCTTACCTCTATCTCCATTATCTTGTACAGCCTTGTCACTTTCACAGAGCCTTCCTACCTACTCTCTCTCTCTCAGCTCTGCTCTCTCTCAGCTGGCTCCCTCCTAACCTACCTGCTGCTTGTCTGCAGCTCTCCGGTGTTTAACTGGCCCGTGCACCGGGCCATGTGATGGTGATGTCAGCGTCAAGACCAGCTGTCCGCCCTGCTGCTCTCCACCTGCGTTCTACAGCGCTACACAAGCAGTGCCTGTCAGCGGCATTTTGCCGAGCCGCTGACAGCTGCCTTCCCACGGGACCTTGGGGCAGGTGAGCACTGCTCCCTGCCAAAAGGTCCTATGAGGAAAGGTTGAAGGAACTGGGTATGTTTAGCCTAGAGAAGAAGAGACTAAGGGGAGACATGATACCGTCTTCCACTCCCTGAAGGGCTGTTGCAGAGAGGAAGGCAAAGACTTGTTCTCTCTTGCCCCTGAAGGCAAGACTAGAAATAATGGGCTCAAATTACAAGAAAGCAGATTTTGGATAAACATTAGGAAGAACTTCCTAACGGCAAGAGCCGTTCGACGGTGGAACAAATTGACTAGAGAGCGGGTGGGCTGTCTGTCGCTGGAGGTTTTCAAACACAGCTATCTGTTAGGGAAGCTGTAGCTTCCTGCACTGAGCAGGGGGTTGAACTACATAACCTCCAAGGTCTCTTCCAACTCTATGCCAAATCGGCAAATACTGTAAGAACAAAAAAATGACCAACCCCCAAAATGGGGGTGGGGAATAGACCGATATTCTTTCTGAAGAAAACAGCACACAAACCAAAAAAGGGAGAGGAAACTGAATGGGAGAAGGGCAGGCAGGGTCCTTCCTTTCTGAACATAGCCTGAGCGTCTAAGACCAACACAGTGAGTGGGACGGAAGGTCAACGGCAGGTTATTGAAGATCGGCTCACGCCCAGCGGCCGCACTACAGCAGCAGAAAGCAGAGCCAACCTTTCCCAAAACACTCAACAAACAAGCAATAAAATTAGGAGCAGAAGCAAACCAGCCCACCCCCCTCACGCCCAACACACTTCTATTACTCATCCTGTTTACATGCTGTTCCCTCCAAGAGAACACATTCCCAGGCACTGAGCGAGGAACTGGGTGTGTTTGCAGGAGGTGAGCTGGAAGAGGGGGAAACAAAAAATCCCTCCAGGCAAAATAAAAGCAGGGAGACGAAGGAAAACTCCATGGGGTGGATCAGATGGTGCAGGTCCCTGAGCATGTGTGGATTTTGTGCTTGCTTCTCTGTACGTATATAATCGAGAGCGAGAGAGCGGTTGCTATGCTGATCCCAAATCTACTAAATGGAGACGAAGTCGTTCAGATGGTCTCTTCGAGTGGATCAAGTTCTGCTGGTGAGAATATGCAAGTTTTTAGGTCACAAAGGGGAGGCCCTGCATGCCCCAAAAGCTTGCATATTCTCACCAACAGAACTTGATCCAATAAAAGAGATCATCTGAGCTACCTTGTCTTCAACTCTGCATGTAGGTATCTGTGTGTTACCAATGCGCACTGGTCTGTGAGCATGTGTGTGCATTAGTCGTGTTTCTGTGTACCTGTATACATATATGTATCTCTCTCTCTATATAAATAGATATACAGAGATCTACACACACACACTTTGGAAAGAAAGATTTCCAACCCTCATGGTTTCAGCAGAAGCACGACTTCAGTATAACTCAAAGCTTCAAAAACAAGAAGATTGCTAAAAAGAACCTTGCATTTATTATCTACAAAAAGCTCACAATTTCAAAGCCAACCTGGGGTAGGGAGGGGGGGGTTGTTGTATTGTAAGGTGCGTGTCGTTAATTTTGAATGTTTAGGGTTGGCAAGGTTATGGATGACTCAGGTTGTTGGTAATGACCCTTTCATTGCTCGGTCTCCAATTATGAACCTGGTCTAGGTCACCAGACGCTGACCTCTGTTCGGTGACCTGTGCAAAAAGGATTTGGTTGGTCTCCATCCAACCCCAACAGACTAGTGTCCATGTCACAAAAATACATTGACACTAATTGCTTTCTTTGTCTGAGCTCTCAGCAGAGAGACCCAGGGCTGGATAGGTCACTGAGGTTAAACCCAGCAGTATAAGGGTGTGGCTACTCAAGGGTTTCTACATGCTAAAAGATTGTGTATTGGTTATGGTTAAGGAGCTGTTGGCATCCTCATTGATACACACTGGGATGGGCTAGCTAGCCCCTGTCCAAGGTGCAGAGATAACCCTGACTAGATGACACCTCTTAGCCTGGCTGCACAACAGATCTAACCAGCACTGGCTTCAGATTTTTCACTGAAACAAAACTCTGATGAAAAATTCAGCTTCTAAGAGCCTGCACGTGTGAAATGTGTTCAACTTTGCTGTCAACACCACTTGCATTTTTGAATTCTTTCACCTCTTTCCCGTGTGAATTTGAATCTCTCAGAACATTTCATGTCAACAATATCACAATGAAAATTTGGGGGGGGGAAAATGTAGAAATAACTTTTTTTCTTTTCATTCTAGATTTGGAAGGGACCTCAAGAACAATGTACCTGAACCCCCTGCTCCAGAGCAAGACACTAATCTGTGGGGTGGAAAACCTCTTCTCCCCCCAGGGGTCACTTTGAAAATGAATGCAGGTTCTGCAGACTGGATAGGCAGTGGGAATGAGATGATTAAAGGGTGTGTTCAAGGTGCGGGGAAGGAAAAGAGGGTCCGCATTGTGGATCTGTGCCGTGGATCCAGCTCTATCCTTGAACGCGTGCCCCCATCTCTGCTCCCTTCCTCCGAGCCCACTGTTTTAGTTCTTAAAAGTAGGGGCTGGATCTAGACGCCAGATTCAGGAGCTGACAATGTGCCAAATAAAAACAAGTTGTGTACCCGTTGAATAGCCTGTATCCGAATCGAGCAGAATATTTTCAGAACTTTTTGGTACCTGAACTGGTTTTCAGTCGGGTACCCGAAATATCAAAATTCCAAAATACTAATTTCGTCCTGATTTGGGAATTTTTTCAGGTATTATTTCAGTTTTTCGGGTAGCCAAAAATTTTGTTTTTCCGAGTACTTGAACGGTATTAAGGTACCAATTTGGATACTTGGAAAGGTATCCGAAAATGCAGGTGCCACCTGTGGGCACCAAATCAGGTAACCACGTCAGCTCAAGGTGCAGGCTAGATTTTGCCCACTGACTGCAGGTTCCCTACTGGTATCCGATACTTACAACTGATGCTTGTTCGTCCAGTTTTTTAAAACATCCAGTGAAGGAGATTGCACAACCTCCGTAGGCAACCAATTCCACTGGCCCACCGTTCCTGCCGACACGTCTCGAAAGGGGGCTAATTAAGGGTAAGACTGAGATGCATTTGTGGGGCTGTATCTTTGGCATTGCCCTTCTGCTGCCTCTGCTGTGTAGAAATTCTGTCTCCAGGTCTTCAAGGCTGATATCTTTTGCTACCATTGAATTTATTCCTTTTTATATCTATGTAATAAAAAAACAAGAGTCTGCTTCTGACAATTCGTTCCTAACACAGATGTTACCAGTCCCCTTTGGCTTTCGCGCCATCGCTTCCACCGGCAAACGTCTGTCCTGGGAAATTCGTGACTCAAGGTGTCAAAGTCAGAATAGCAAGTTCCTTCTGTGTCTGCGTGTGCGCACGGGGCTGTGTAACACCTTTAATCCAAAGCTGACCTGACAAACTCCTTATGCAGCTTTCAAAAAACATTTTCCATCCAGAGAAGCCCTGAGTTGTTAGGTTGGGTCTTTTTGGTTGGTTTTCCCTTCCCTTTTCTGAGTGAAGGGGAGGGTGTTGCTGCTTCAAGCATCACAAAGAGCATGGTCTCATCGGTGAGTCTTACGCCAGATGGTCATGAAGGAACACTGGGTAAAAACAGATGTGATAGTGGCCCGGTTTGGCCCGGGGCCTACCAGCACGTCTGTTCACACGCTGCCAAATGTTGGCCCAGAGCTAGCCCAGGCTGCGTTCTCGGAAAATCTCTGAGGACGCAACCTGGGCTAAGGGCCGCCTCCATGGGCCAGCATGTGTATTCAGCACCGCCATGCCTGCCTCAGGGCAGGCCAACCGCCACGGCTGTCTGCCATGGCGGGGGACAGGAGGCAGGCCAAGAGTCGGCGGGGGACGCCCTGTCCCCCGCCATGATAGACAGCCATGAGGCTTGGGCCTGCCCTGAAGCAGGCAGGGCGGGGCTGGGACCAACCACCCACAAGTTTGTTTAGCTTCCGCCCTACTCAGGTCGTGTCTTCTGCGGTTTCCTGCCCCGGGGAGCTGCCACACCATTCAGACCTTTGTTTTTACCCACAGTGGCCTTTGGTTTGCTAGCAGAAGTGGAGGGGTCAGGATATATGAGAGAGAGAGTTCTTCCCTAATTTATCCCTTCCTACTCCCTGCCAAAATCTGTCAACCCAAAGAGGGACATGATACATCAGGGCAGTGAACCACTGCAACAAGCTTCCAGGGTCAGTTGCGGGATCAAGGAATCTGGATAGCTTTAAATGGAGTTGGATATATTTACGACACAGAGCTTGGGAGGTGTTTTTTATTTGATGCTACAGGAGAAATCCCCCAGCCCCTTTATCCCTAAGAATACATGTTGGGTTATTTTTATTTATTTATTTATTTTCCTTTCTTCCTGAAGCATCAAAGTTGTCTGCAGCCAAAGGTGGGACATTCTGAAGGCTGGACGATATCACTGTATATTAGGTGCTTGGCCAATGGCTCCCACATACATGCTCAGGGTCGAATGGATCATCGTATTTGAAGTTGGGAAGGAATTTTCCCTCTGGGCAGATTGGCCGTTGACTCTGTGGGTTGTTGTTTTTTGTTGGTTTGTTTTTTGCCTTTCCCTGCAGCATGGATGTAGCTCACCCCTTTGGGATGTCTAGATCTTCCAATTTCTCTGAAATTGTTCTCTCTTATTTTGGTCATCGGTGTGTTCTGGTTCCCACCCAGTCTCTACCTGTAGCTGTAGGTGGGATTTTTCTGTGCAGATGGTTGGGGCGTGGCAGGTCCTGCAGTGGACTAGATCAGTCTTGAGGTCTTGTCCAGCTCTAGGACTCTCCGTCATATAGTCAAGGACCCTCCAGTGGGGGAAACGCAGCGAAAGCAGGTTCTTACGTATAACAATGTCTACAATATAGATGTAATAGCAGTTTTCAAATATCCCAAAGGATGCCACACACACACACAAAAAGAAGTCGAACATCTGTTCACCCATGGGGGTGGGGGCCCTCTGTGTACACGGCCGGCAGTGGGGGGGGGATGGGTGTGTGCTCGTGTAAAGGGCGGTGGGTGTTTGTGTGTGTGCATTCCTGGTGCACAACCCACCTCCACCCATCACACACCTGTCTCCATCCACCTCCACCCACCGAGTCCTCGGGTAAAACGGAGGAGTCTCCGTGGGTGGAGATGGGTGTGTGCCCGTGTAAACGGACACACACCGCGCCAAAACACCACACCACCCCCATCCGTGTATTAACAGCCATAGATTTCAGTTCAATATTAGGAAGATCTTCCTAACTGAGAATGGTCGGGGGCAGGATTTGAACCAGGGAACTCAGGCAACCTGGGGAGAGAACTTCCACCTCCGTCCCCTGCAGGCTGCCCGGGGAAGTGATGGAATCTCCTTCTTTGGAAGTTTTCAAAACCCGGCTGGACAAGCATCTGTCTGTAATGCTGAAGACCAAGATACCCTGCTATGAAGCAGGGAGTTCCTTGAGGTCTCTTTCCCTGCTAAAATTCTGTATTTTAAAAGGATGAAAAACTTGTATCAACAGCCGACAGGATGTAATGAAATCAATTAACTCTTTTGGTGTGCTGAAGCCTACTGAATAAATGGGGAGGACTGTGGCAAATTCCACAGGAAATTAACACTTTTAGGATTGTCCTTTTGTGGTACTATATCTGTGGGAGCCACAGGGGGGGCAGGGGTCAAACTTCCTTGACATGGCTGCACACCTGTGCACACACACACACACACCTCCCCCCACACCCCAAATTCTACTTGCAAACCAGGGTGTTTTCAAACGAGATGGATACTACGCCTTAAGGCCCCTCCATGAGCCACGGAGCCTAACGTCTGTCTGAAGGTGGAGCAGGCGGATGTGCACTCCCATTAGCCATGGAGCACCCACTCATGGTCACTCACAGAGCACTGCCAGGAAAACTGAAGTGCACTGCACGGGGCAGGCCAAACGGGTGGACACATGAGCAGTGGCCGTCAACCATGCCGGCAGTCAGCCACGCCAAACGGAAAACAAAAAGTCAATAACCCAATCATTGTATTACCTGGATTTAGGGTTGTCCGTTGCCCGACTCAGTAATCGATTCCTGATCGGGCAACCAATGAACTGCTCAAAATTGTGGGCATTAACTGTGGGCAGCAAAACTTGATACCCCTTTTAGCTTTTACAAATGATGAGTCGAAAGACCCACATTTAATTTCTTGAGGCGCGGGGGTGAATCTCCTGATTTCACGGGCGGAGTTGTGATTGGGGGCCTGACTTTCAAATAATTGGTTCTGACACCTCTAACCATTCTATGGCTACATCTGCACTGCAGTGCTGTACGTGTTCCTCAAACCCTTTTCTCTTTGTCATCTGTCTCTCCTGTCTCTCCACTGCCTTCTGCTGGGTCAGCACCAGCCAAGGACGAGACTCAGTTAAAGCGCGGGGACAGCGCCAAGGGCAAGAAGAAACTTACGAGGCTCTTGCCTTACGAGTCACTTTCCATCTGCAGAATATTTGAACTAGAAAGCCTCTGCACGCTCCAGACATGCACCAGTGCTGAAACAAACACAGCACTATGGATTCTGTATCTGTGAATATTATTCACGTTTTTGGAGAGTGCTCCAAATATCTGAATGGATATTTGCACCAAAAGAAATATTTGCATCTTCATTAACACCCTTGTTTTTCCGGAGTTCTCTGTCATTTCTTCTCAGCTATTTGGTGACGGAACTGAATATCCAAATGAAATTGCCGAAAAGGCCAAACTGAGCAAAAGCACCAAACCATTCTGTTTATTTAGATATTCAATAGGTGTGGTTTATTTGGCTAGCACCAAAAAAACTAATACCCTGAAAAAGCAAATAGCCAAACTGAATAAACCGCATCATATGAACTGGACCAAATAAAATGAACAAGTGGAACCGAAATATCCCATGTGGATATCGGAAAGGAGCAGAGCAAATATCCAATCCATAAGAATAAGTTCAAAGCAGATGAATTTTATGTGTATTAGAGCTGAAATGGTTATTCTCTGTTATCCAGTAGCCGGCTGGGTCTACGGTATCCGATCCGCTCTGACAAGGACTAGTTATCAACTTATTGACATGGTATCCACTTATCGTTTGGCGGTTAACCAGTTAACCTTTTACCGAATCATTGCATAATACTGCAGTGTGCCATTTACTACATTACCTTTTACCATTTACCTATCATTCCCTTCCTGCTTACTCCCCACCCCCTCCAGACCTGGTTTCAGACTAACATTCGGTTACACGGCAGCACAGCAATATGGTAATACGGTACTTGGGTTAACCGTTACAGTATTATCCAGTTATTTGGATTGTTAGTCAGCCATTGCAGTAGTTGGTTAATTGGTCATGTAACTGCTAAACTATCCAAAATGACAGATATTAACTGTGGATAATCAATTTACTCTTTGGTTCAGCTCTAAATTAAATACGGTTTCACCTCTACTCTAGACACACACTGAACGGAGCCTCCCTTTCCTTCACCCAAAACTCCCAGCCCCAACTCCTAGCCAGGCAGCAGGGCTTGTATTCATTTTCAAAGGGCCCAAACGAGGGAAAAGATTTCCCTCCCCTGCAATGGTTAACGCCGAGACATCAGGCCACAAAGCTATGCCTAATCTATGCTGTTTCGACCACCTCTCAGTACTGCCAAAATATAAAGCATTCCAGAAATTCACCAAACACTCCAGCTAAACTTCTTCCCAAAAAGGAGAGGTTAAAAAAACCCAAACACCTAGCAAGCCGCCTGCCTACGGCTCAAAGGGGGTTGAGGTGGGATCAGGGACACATTTCCCAAGAACATTATGAAGCTAAAAAAGAGAATTATTTATTACCACTGGTATGTGCAATTCTGTAATTTAAAATAGTTGTATATGAGCGCTTGAAGACAAAATTAATTCTGTGTAGTGTGGATCTGTTTCTAAATATAAAAGGGGGTAACCAGGCCTCCATCCTCCCCATCATATTAAATTAGAGGTTTTTGTGGTTTTGTTTTCATTTTTTTCCTGCACAGATGATTTTTACATATGTCCAAGCCACTCATTCACTCATCAATGTTTCACATTTACACTCCTCTCCCTTTCAAGCCTTTCTTAGCAGTATATGAACGAGAAACTAGAAATCTCTAGAGATTCTCATGTAAATCACAAGACTTAAGAAAAAAAAAACTTGGGGCTTTTAGAAGAAAACAAAATCCGCTCTCTTGGTTTGGTTTAGGCTACAGACCAGCACGGAATGACATCCCCCGTCCCTCATTCCTCAGCATGAATGGGTGAAAACAGACATGACGCTCACCACCCTTTAACCACCCTTGGTGGTTATTTATGCATGTTGCAGGGCTGTATTGGTGCCCTATGGAGCCCTGCAATGTGTATAAATAACCACCAAGGGTGGTTAAAGGGTGGTGAGCGCCATGTCTGTTTTCACCCATTGTCAAAAGAAGGAGGCGTACTGGAAAGATGACATGACATTTGGAGCCACCCATTCCCTTTCTAACATCCCAGCCAGATTTGGTTCAGTTTACAGCAGTTAGCAAAGAGAATCTTGTAGGTTTGGGGGATATCTGAGGGCTGGATCCAAAGCCCTCTGTAGTTTTTCCACCGGTGAATTATGGGGCACGTCTGAATTATGGGGCGATTCCCCTTCTTTTCACTTGCTCCTAATTTGGGGGTGCAGATGTACAGAGCTCTGCATTTAACTGGTTCCTCGCGATGATGACTTTCAATCGCATTTTGCCATATGGCACACCTGACATTTCTGCATTTCTTATTTTATTCATGGGATCATTTCCTTGGGTCTCGCTGCCTTTGGTTCCCCAGGTTATTGTCACATCAGACATTGGAAAGCGTGCCGCTTAGCAAGTGGATGCAAAACAGGGAGAAAGAAATGAAAACATCAAGTCTTCCTGTAGCACAGGCGCCAAGTTCCCCACTGCAACGAGAGGCAGACTTAGAGCTGCAACGTCAAAGAGCCAGGAGCAGGGTGGTTAGGAAGACAGCAGTTAGGTGCAGCCGATTCTACTGCTCAATGAAGTCGTGATGGAAGACGAGAAAGAGGATGGCTTTCTGAATCCCACACCAAGCTTGAACCCCAGCCGCAGAATCCCCCAAACAAAAACGAATGCGGTTTGGGGAAGGCAACACATACCCTTGTTCTTCCTCTTTCTAAAATCTTTCTGAGCCTCTCTTCCTCCTTAATCAGAAAGCAGCTAAAGCTCTGAGTATTAATCAGCAGGAAATTCTAAATTTGGGACGCCCCACCCTTCCTTAATTCGACACCGTGCATTGAGGGGACGGCAGCACATGCTGTCGTACGTTCTGGCTTGTGCTTTCCAAAGGCCGTTGGTTCCCACTTCGGCACCAAAATAAATGGCATGGGATTTTTGTGCTGAGCCTGCAGCCGAGGCAGATATTCTCACAAGAATCCAGTGCCCAATGTGCTTTTGAAAGCCTAAACCATGGGGTGCAGAATGAACATCTGCTTTCACAAGACTAAGCATATTTCAAAGAGCCCACTTTGCAAATGCAGATGTTGCAAATGCATGTTGGCCAACTTTGCAAATGTAGATTTGGGGAACTGCTTGACTTGTTGCCAAAATGCGGCTGTCTCTGGGGAGGCACATGGCTACGGTTACCACCTGCCACGGACTTTCACCCAGACGGGGTGGAACCACCTCAGAAAGGGGTCATGACACATCATGGGGGGGGGGGGGGGCATCTCAGAAAAGGGGTTGGAATATCCCTATGATGTACCCTTTTCTGATGTTGCTATTCCCTGCTGCCCACAGAAACACCAATTTCTCCTGGGCTGTTTTTAAATGAGCACGGCTGGGGGGAGGGGGGGAGTGGGTTCATGCCCACTCAATGGAATGGCCATGGAGGTCCTACACACGTGGAGTGAGTGGAGAGGGATTCTAACTGGTAGTCCCTGGGTGACTGCAGCATCCACGCAGATAGCCCCCACCCCCCCTGCATTCCCATCATCACCCACTGGCCATGCACACAATTCATACTGTTCCCCCCTCCTCCCACCCGGCAACACCCCCACCCCACCCAACCGCTCACCCTCTGCCATGACACACAGCCACGGGCACCATGGAAACAGGAAGCCACGGCAGCCAGTAACCCCTTCCTGCCCAGGAGCTGGTGGCATGCAGCCATTGCAGCTGCTGGCAGTCCCGGGCTACAATGGAGAAGCATATTATCGGACGGGACATGCAGTAAGGTGCTGTCCGAGCTGCTGTCCTCCATGGTGTTGGCTCTTGTCTCATGCATCACGAGGGGGGTCCCGTTTTGCCTTGAGGCAACGCGGTGGTGTGTTTCGCACGTGTGTCCTTTAAGAGCTCCCCAGAAAACTCCCGGCAGGGCCATGAGTAGGACCAGGGAGGGACCTGGCCGCGGACCTGTCCGGTGGTGTGGGAACAGGCCAGGGATATGTGGGCACCTGTCCCCACATACTGGTTTGCCTTCCCCTGCACGGGGCACTCTGGCTTTGTCTCCGGTGTCCTAGGAGTGCCCATGAGTGGGTGTCACGGGAGCGCATTTGCACCCACACCTCCTTCACACGAGCGGTCAGGTGTACGATTGATGGGTAAACCTGCGTCGTTGTGTCTCGTCTAAGCTCCCCAGGCTACCAGGGGAGTCCCTGGCTATCTCTAAAGAAATCAGGGCTTCCCTCAGAGCCTGTGGCAAAACCCAGAATCTCTGGGCTAAAATGGGAGAGAGGGAGCAATCCTACTAGTGAGTTCGAGACTAAAAGGAGATTTGAAACCCAAAAATTATCCGTTTAACCCAAAGTCCAGAGATGATGCGCAAAAACCCCTATAAGATTCAGGCCAAACGATGAATGGCGGTAACCTTACACACGGTAAACTGAAGTAATGAAATCAAAGCAGTTACTTCAGTTTACCCCTGTTCGTAAACCAATTGTAATTCAATCGAAGTAATGACTCCACTTTGGTAGCAGTCAGACAGACAGTATAAGCTGAAGTGACTACTTTAATTAAATCAAAGGTCCTTTTTTAAAACAGGTTGCTGGCTGGGGAGGGGGGTGAGTCTGTGGGCGCACCACTACGGGGGTGGTGCAGGGTGGGTGCACACGGGCACATACCCATCCCCTCGCAATCCCCACACATGCCCCTGCACGGAGTAACCTGCATTTTCGCTGGTTGCTCCGTGCGGGGGCGACGGGTGGAGGTGTTTGTTAAATGGGAGCGCGCCCACTCGCACGCCCAACGACCCCCGCTTTTCAAACGGGACGCACCCACTCATGGGCGTGAGGGAGTGCATCTCGTGTAAAAAGGGTCGAAGTAACTCCTCTGCTTTGGCAGTATTCAGCTGAACAGTCTAAGCGAAAGTGACGATTTTAATATCAAAGCAACGACTCAGCGTTGGTAGCAGTTCAGTTGAACACAGCAAGCTGAAGTAACTACTTTGATTTAATTAAATCGAAGTAACTACTCTGCTTTGGTAGCGTTCAGACAAACACAGTTAACTAAAGTAGTAATGCATCCATTTCCTTCCTAGCTGAGACCTAACCAGGGCCGGGTCCAGGACAAAGATAAAATGTGGTGGCCCTGGGGTCCCCATCTCCTTCTCCATGACCCTACCCCTTCATGGGCACCGTCAATGGTGTTCTAGAGGTGTCGTGTTTGGGGCCCCAATCAACTCTGCCCTGGTGGCATCGGGGGCCGCTGCAGGGTCTCCAGAAGAGCAAGACCCAGGGCAGTCGCCCCAGGTCACTCTGTGGTAAAGCCAGCCCTGGACGTAATGATCGTGGAACCATGGCAACGACCCTCACACTGATAAGCGTTCACCGGAAGGGTTATTTTGAAATACGAAACGAAGGGGGCATGAGTATTCCTGATTTTTCAGGGGAACCTACTTTTCTTCCGACTCCTTTATAATGTTGGTTTGGTGCTCTGTTGGTGCGAATGCTTCAGGGGTAAAGCAGAAGGCCCAATGGCATCGAGGTAACTGTTCATCAGAATTTGGCCTAAGATACACTGCAACACTATGCAAGAGTTGAGGGGAGGAAAACAGTGAAGACCACTGTAACCAACTAGGGAACCGTGGGAGGAATTTGACAGTCAGTAAGCGGAACTGAAATGTGGGCAAGACGTGAGCAACCTTAGCACTGGCAGGAAAGTGGCCACAGGATACATCATGGCCACAAGGGGTCAGGACTTCTCTTTTGTGACACATCTGAAAGCCAGAGCGTGCCTTTTTAGGGAACCGCTGACTAGCTCCTGGTCCACTCCTGCAAGTGGAGTTACTCCCGATTTACACCATCCCAAGACTCTCCAATTGATGTAGCATCCCACCGCTCTGAGTTCAGTTGTCTGCAGTAAGCAAAAGCGGAATGAACTATCATTGTGGGCAAGAAAGTCACAGCGAGTTTCCACCAGCTTGCTTGAAATTTCTGGAATTGCATGCGCGAGGCGAAGACTAAGAATTGCATCAAGCAGCAGCTTCGGGCAGGGAAGTTCATTACACCTAAAGAAGGAGGCATCTTAGTTCAATTCAGCTGTGTGGCAGGAAGGCTGCCTCTCTTCTCCCCCACGCATGTCTCCGAGTCTGTTGCAGTTATTATTTACCCTCTCAATTAGTACTAGAACTGGGGGACACCCTATGAAACTAACTGGCAGCAGATTTAAAACAAATAAAAGAAAACATTTTTTCGCCCAACATATAACTACCTTGTGGAATTTACTGCCAGAGAAGGTGGTCAAAGCCAGTAGCATGGCTAGGTTTAAAAAAGGATTGGGTACGTTCTCCGAGGATAGGTCTCTTAATGACTATTAGCCACGTAGGTTCGGGGATGTAAACCACCGGCCACTGTCGGAGACAGGACGCTGGGCTGGATGGACCATTGGTATGAGCCAGTGTGGTACTTCTTATGTTCTTAGGCGGCACGTATGACAGCTACAACAATTAATTGTGCAAGCAAGCATTTTCAAATGGGTAGGCAAATCTGTCTCCACCTGCCCTTTGGTGCGACCGAGCCTCCTTGGGCATTCAAATGTAGCCTCCTTCCTCTGTAATTAAATCAGACTTTGCCCTAAAGACTGAAAAGAAGCGGCTTCTATTTCAGAAGGACTCCATAGCCACCTGCCCACCAGGTGTCCAGCATGCTGGCTAAGCCTTCGGGAACGGAAATATATGCCAACTGAGAAGATATTGAGAAAAGTGGCTTGGTTTGATTTCTGTTTCATCTTTTCCACAGAATTCTCATAGGCACCCAGTGGCCCCCAATTAAAAACCCAGTTCGTTAGCCTGAAGAAGAGCATCATGAAGATGGGAAGCTTGCATTTATCAAGCAACGTTAGTCAGAACAGAAGTAGAGCTTGATTTTGATTAGAGAGATGAGTATAGAAATGAAGCCAAGGTTAACAGAGCCAATATAGCCTAGTAGAGAAGGTGTTGAATGTAAACCTGTAAGAAAAGGGTTCAAATCCTGCCTTAGCCGTGAACTCACTGGGTGGCCCTGAGCTGGTCACTTTCTTCAAGGCTCAGTTTTCTATTTGGACAATGGGAACAATGATGGCCTACCTCATTGGTTCAAGGGTGAACTAGATAAAGACTGTAAAAGTTCTTCCACGGGGTAGGGTGGGTTATAAATCTAAAAATGCATTAATTTAGCCCTTGCCCAAGTTTAAAATGGCAGGGGGCGTTATGTCATTTTGTTTACAAAAGGTCTGTCAGAATCTTACCTACACGGCCCCCTCCCCAAACCACTGGTTTCCACATGGAACAAACTTAATCACAAAGCAAAACTCAGATGAAACCATTCCCTCCATCAGCAGGTCTCTGCCTAAAACCCGCCCCAAGCTTGCTCCAAAATGGACCCCAAACTGACCTACAGACGGATTCTGCAACAAAACATTTGGGGCTCGTTAAGAGAGGTTTCACCCCAAGTTTAAGAAGTCAGCCTTTGTCTTGTCTCGGCGCACGTTTAAAAACTCGAACCCTCTGCGTGCCAGATACGGAAACCTCTGTGCTCCCCGCCGAGTCCCCATACTTTATAAATGTTAGATGCTGCCTCCTGCCAGAGTTTCAGCTTACTGGGTCAATGTTCCGTGGGATGGGGAATGAAATTACAACACTGATTAGAAGTGTTTCCATTGTAACCCTGTAAACTAACCGATCCCTTCTTGCAGGCCCAAATCTCATCATCCAGGAACATTTTTTTTTTCACCTCCATCAAGGGAGAAAGCCATGTATAAATCTCCACAAGAAAGACGGCCAGATTTGTCCTCTAGCCAGGGACTCTCCACGAGAGAGACCGTGGTGTTCTGATGCATACTGTTGCTGGGAACCACAGTTGGCTCACCCTTCAGTATAGCTTCCCTTTCTCTCCCCACCTTCCTCTTCCCTGCAACCTCGGGGCCAGTCTGGAACTGACCAAAAAAACCAAGCAGAAGAAATTTCCTTGTGGTTAAGAGAGTTGGGCTGCGAAGTCAAGACAGTCAGGTCTACCTCTGCAGCGATCTTCCTCTGTGGCTTTGGGTGAAAAATAACCCTGGCTGTGTTTTGAGTGTTGCAGATTTTGAGAACACAACTTGAAACTCTGTGTGGCTTGTTTTTCAGAGGTGCTGAGTGATAGTCCGTCAAAGCTCTTGACGCTCATCGCCTACGGAAAATCAGGTAGCAAGCTGAATCTCAAGACAGGTCCTGCAGCAAAGATCCCAGAGGGCCCAGCATCTCTGACTCTGCACCTCAGTTTGTCAAAGGAATATCGGAAACAAGGTTGGGTTTCCAAGAACCTTTCCAGTGTGTACATATGTCTGTAATTACAATTAACAACAGTCAAAAAAGCAACCACTTCTATAAGTGATCTCTCTTCCTCAGAATCTGGCTTTGGCCTACCTGCTAGGCCCTTCAGCTTTTACCTCAGTCTGGCTGGTTCTGATGGTCAAGGTAGAAAGCAGGCTATTCCATAACTCCAAACAGTCCGGCCTTAGCCCATGCATGGCTGCCACCAGGGTACCCAGGTATCCTCAGCACCTGGTGGCTGGCCTTCACCTGGAAGAGAAGCCATTGGACTGTGTATGAGTTAGGCTGCCTTTACACATGACAAAAATAGGTTCTTATAAGTGCTCGAGATAATACCAGGTGTTATAAACGCTGGAGTCCTGTCATGTGTGAACGCACTATTCCCCTTTTATGCAGAGAGATCTCGCAGCCTTGTAAGAGTCACATCTGGTGGGTCTCACAAGGCTGCGAGATCTCGCTGCGTAAAAGGGGAATAGAGCATTCACACATTACAAAACTCCAGCATTTATAACACCTGGTATTTCTTATAAGAACCCATCTTTGTTGTGTGTAAAAGCAGCCAGGGAGAGCATGTGCATGTGGTGTGTGAAGGGGGGGCAGGGCTTATTGGGAGAGGCTTATTTTCCTCTGGCTACTCAAAACGTAAAGTCCCTGCTCCCCATTTCTAGCTTCCCTGTATCCCTCACTGAAGTTCTAGTTCTGTTTTATACAGGGCTATACATACCAGCCCTGTGGCAATTAGCTGCCTCTTCCTTGACTGCTGACTGGTAAGGGCCAGATCCTGCAATTGCTTAGGAATGGCGCCGTGCCACCGAAGCAGTGGCCACTGGAAAATTTGCATCGGTTTCTCCTATCCCCTAAAAAAGGAGGAAGCCACAGACTTTCTAGAGTTTGGTCATCGTAACATTTTACTCTCGGGCAGGAAAGGAGGTTAAAAACACCCGACATGTCAAACATGAACGGCAGGGGGATTTACAGAGAAAAAAACGTGACTTTGCTGGAAAAGGCTTTGCCGACACCACGGCCGAGCGAGGAAGAGTTAATTGCAAAATGTGCTGAATGACGCTGCTGTCATTAAAAGCCATCCAATCCCCACGGGAGCTCCCTGCAAGCACCGTCTAGCGCCACCGCCTCTGATTCAGCAGGAAGGCTGACAGGGAAATTCCCATCTCCAAGTGGAAAAAGCCCGTAGAGGAAGAAGCTTCCAGAATCTGTTCTCCCTAAACATCCTCGTGTTGCGCGAAAAATACTTATACGTGGGTCTTCAGCATCAAACATTTGCTGTCTCTTCCACAAACAACCCCCCACCACTCTTACACACACACCCTCTCTCGCACATGCACACACCTCTCTCTCACACACAAACAAACACCCACCCATCTTTCTCTGGGTGTTTTTAAAAGAGTGCTGCAGGAGGGGACGGGGGAGTCCATGGCCTGCCACCCCACACACGCAATGTGCATGTGGATTGCTTCAAACAAGTGGTTCCCAACATGGCTGGGGGGCACCCTGGTCCACACGGGGCACTATTTTTCACGAGTACTCTGTGCGTGGCCGTGCGTGGCCGCTGTGTGATCACGGAAGCGCACCTCCCCACGAGCAGATGGACGCGTGGATAGTGGGGGGGCCACGTGTGGACGTGTCTCATTTAAAAACACACCCTCTCACACGCAGTCACCCACAATCCCCTTCTCTCACATGACACCCCCCCTTTTCTCACACACACTGACAGCCCCTTCTCTCACACAGGCACATACACATTCTCTTTCACACACACCGACACCCGTCTCATCCCCCTCTCTCTCTCTCACACAATGTGCACTCTCACATACACACACCCCTTCTCTCCCACACAGGCACCCCTCTTCCATTCCCCTCTCTCTCACGGGTGCCAGGGGTTGGGGTTGCTGCACAGATACGATGTTTTATTTAATTGTATTTATTTATTTTAAACTCTTATACCCCGTCCTCTCTGACACAGGTGGCTCGGGGCAGCGTACAACGATATAAGTTCCCCTGGCTGTGTGTGAGAGAGGGGGTGTACGTACGAGGGGGTGAGAGGGATAGAGTGGGGGGGGTTTGTTGGTGGAAGAGACAGCAAATGTTTGATGCGGAAGGCATTTCTCCCTTGACACGAGGATTCTTAGGGAGAAGCAACTCTTCAACAGTGAGCATTTTGCCAACCAATGCCCGAGGCACCAAGAGTGGTGCCCCTTAAACCAAATTTGACGAAGTAGGGTTGAACATGGAGGCTGGGCGGTCTGGCAGGCCAGTTCCAACAGCCTCGCTGAACACCCCAATGCTTCTGGGGTCAAGAAACAGGGTACCAGGGAGCCTGAGCCTCACCCAACCCTTTCTATTTCAACTGACGTCCTTCCTCTTTTCTCCTCAGACAAGGTCCCGCCATCACTTGAGGAACTGGCAGGCCTCTATTTTCAAAAGCATTCTCTAGCCCTTCCTGTTAGCATTTCACGGATTCCTACATTTTAAGGCCAGGAACACCATGACGTGTGGCCTCCAGTGTAGACCAGACAGACGAGCAAAAAATAAAACAAAAATCCCCTGGCAATTCCTGACGGTCTGGTAGAAAGACAGGGCCGCAGTTACCGCAAGGCAACCCAGGGGCCTCACAGCGGTTCCCATTTTCACCGGAGCAGGGTGCAAAGTCCCCACTCCTTCCCAGCAAGGCCCCAAGCATGACCACCTCTCGGGACTTGGGGAGAAGGGTAGCTAATCAGCAGTAAGCATTTTGTGTGAATGAGGCCGGAGACCAGGGCTCTCCACGAGGAGTTCGCACTCTTTCTTTTCCTGAGGGATCGGAGCAAGGAATGAGTTTGTCCCAAAGGGTTTGGGGTGTGGAGAGAGGACAGGAACTGAGGAAGGAATAAATAAGAAAAAGAAACTGAAGATACAGAAAGTGTGATGGGTTTAAAGGGAAAGAAAATCTGAATGTGATGCTGGAGGGGGAAGTGTGTGTGTGTGTGTGTAGCAGATAGGGGTGGGGCAGGCGGTGGAGAGAAAAAAAAACAACCCAACAACAAGGATTCTGCTGATAAAGCAAATATGACTCAATCACACGCTTGTGCAAAGATGTCACAACAGTTCTGAGAAATTGCAGGCTCCTATTTCTCTTCTCAAGGGCCGGCACTCTCCTTGCTCTCCCATTTGCGCTGTTTGGCAATCAGAGTCTCTCAGCGAGCTCCCCTCATTTACTAGCTGGGAACCCCTGGGGTAGTGGAAGGCAATAAGAGGGACAATGTCACGCTGGCTATTCACAAAGCCCTTGGGCCAGTGGAAGGTGTGGGAAGGAGAATATTGCAGGAACCTTTTAAAGCTCACATTGCACCAGTTTATCTTGGGTAATGGGAACTGTCCAGTAATCTAGTGCCTTTACATCCTCCCACACTCACCCCTCTCTCTCACACACACAACCCCCTTCTTTCTGCTTTGCCATCTTCCTCTACACCAGGGATGGGGAACCTTGTGCATCTTTGCACAAGCGTGTGATTGAGTCACATTTGCTTTATCAGCAGACTCCTTGTTGTTGGGGGGTTTATTTGCCCCGCCACCTGCCCCACCCCTATCTGCTACACACACACACTGTAAATGAGTACAAGCTCCAAGGACTGCAGAGAAGTTGGCGGCAGGGTGCTTAAGGGATGTGCTTAGGGAGGTAATGGATCAATGCCCCTCTCCTAGGGTGCATGCCCTCATCTCAGCTCCCTGCCCCTAAACAGTCTTTCAGTACTTGCGGGGGGACGGGGGGTAGGAACTGGATCCAGGGGGCAGATCTAGGAACTGAATAGGGGAAACTTAAAAACTTGCTGTCCAACACATTTGACCTTCAGGCGTGAGGTTCTCCAACTCTGCTCTACAGCCACGTTGCCAGTTCTGACGTTCCTGATCTCACAGCCAGAAGAACGGGAGTTCTGGCATTAATAGCAAAGGGCTGAGCAGAATACGTACAAATGGTCATAATCCGCCGGACACCTCGGCCTCTCCAAACCTACTCACCCACCCACCCATCTCTCCCCGCATCTTGCAACCCATGCCACTGGCTCCCCCTACATGAGCCTGCCAAACGGGGATGGAGACAAAGGACAAAATAAGAGGAACTGCAGTTAAAAAAAAAAAAAAAATCTTAAGATTTGCTATGTTGGCTCAGTTCAATAGGCTCGATCAAGGTGGGAGTGGAGCCTCCAGCTAATGGTCTGTCGTCAGCCCATGGGTGCCCGCCAAACCCCAGATGCCCCCATCAGCTGTTGGATGGGCACAGAACACGCCTGGGCTGGCAGGCAGGCACAACCCTCACATAGGAAGGCATGCCCCACAGCCTTCTAAAGGACACTCCGGTCAGTGGATCCGTACAGGGGCACAGATACAGCTCCCAGCAGAACTAAGCCCCCACCCCAACCCCACCCCTGGGGGCTAGATTCTGCCTCTAACGTAGCCCGCACTGGAATCAGCCCTACTGAGATCCCTTGCTCCATGGTAGCTACGCCCCGTCTCACTGTCTTTAACGACCTTGTTTCCACAGTGCCTCTGTGAGATAAGGAAACACTTCTAGTTAACCCCATTGTATGTCAAAGGATCCGAAGATGCAGTGAGATTAAGCAACTTGACCAAGGCCACATAGAAAGTCTGTGGCATGCTGGGAAACTGAAGCCAAGTCTTCCCCATCTCAAACTAGCACGCTCGCCACTGAGCGTGAAGGGGCTGGCGCTAAAGATCCAGGTTCCTGCTGTTGTCCTGCTGTGTTCTCATCTTGTGTGCGCCCGTTCAGGCGACATGAAAGGAAGGGGAGAAATTCCTATAGCCCCTCCAACTGCCATCCCAGAAGGAAAGCCTCCCTTCCAGAACCTCTAGGCCAGCCCCCTGCTGGGTTAGACTTGAAGGCAGCTGGAGAGCCTGTAACTTTCCCCCGTCTGGCAAGGAGCAGGTTTCGATCATCCGCTGCATTCCTGCGTTCTCGATGCTAATCCCCCCTCAAATGGCAGCCAGCGGTGAACTTGCTTTGCCTGCCAAATGGGTCACGCGCCCAGGGATGGGATACTCCTGCCTGCCCTGCTAAAATTAGCCCTCTGAGCGAAAGGGCCAGGGGGGGCGGCTGTCTCACTCAGGTCTGCAGCTAGGAAGGCTGGGAAGAATAGTCAATTAAAATGGCCGTGACCCCTGTGTGTCAGTTGGGGTCACCGCTGTAGTGTCCTGTTACACCCTGACGTGGGGTGTGAGTGAGAAGTACCAGACACAGGCGTTGTAATAAGCGGCAGAGGAACATGCAGTTACCATGCAGTCAGTCTCCCAGAATGCACTTCCGGTGGCTCCCACATAACACCCAGCCGTCCGTAACACGGTGCTTGTAAGGGAGACCAAACAGCCACGGCTAGCCACACCAAGATAGCAATAAAAGCCAAGGTTCTGCCTCCAGCACAGAACACCAGGAACTAAGGCACCGTCGTCCTACAGGTTAGCAAGGATGATTATGGCCTTTTAATTATATTACATTGCCATTTTATGGGCTACAGGCAAATTGGAAATGATATAATTGCCCTTGAGGGGGTGCTGGGCCTTCAACGACAGAAAGCAGAGCAGGATTAAATGAGCTGAGCTTTCGGCAGGGGGAGGGGAGGGAACTAAAAACATTAGGCCTCTTCAACTGGAAAAGAACAGGGTCTGGTTTCATGTGTAATGTCCCAGAGGGCTTTGCGTTAATGAATCACATCGCAGGAGCGCGTCAACGGTGAGGCCACGAAGCAACGGATCGCGCATCGCCGATGGCTCTCATCAAGAACGGGCCGTTAATATTTCTATGGAGAGCAGCTAGGAGAGGTGAGCTCGGACTGAGGAACTCATCTGAAAGATAACACCTCTAGGAGCCGCACACCTCACTTGTCTTAATTGTCGTGCATCACTGCCACTGTGCATGAAATCATACAACACCGTTGCCCCTTGCAAACTCACCGCTTGTCCTTTTGTGTTTGCCTTGACCCGGAGCATCACATATTCACACAACTGCTGGTTGCCCCGCATTTCAGCGGCCCACCCCTTGCATCAGATGACCATCAAGGAGCACAGAAAGCACTAAGGATTTCAGACAACACTCAAGTTTGCATGCGCGTAAAACTCTTCTGGCATAAACTCCCATTCTGACAGTGGGTAAAAGCAAACATGACAGTGACCCACTGTGGCCAGAGAGTCACTGTCACGTCCGTTCTTGGTGCCCCGGATGTGTCAGCGGCTCACCAAAGCTGTTACTATTTAAAGTCATTTAGAAAATCAAAATCGGACGCATAGGCACCTAGATATCAACATTTATTCATCTCAATAGTCATGGCCGCCATTTTTAAAG
This sequence comes from Sphenodon punctatus, assembly GCA_003113815.1. Taxonomy (NCBI): domain Eukaryota; kingdom Metazoa; phylum Chordata; class Lepidosauria; order Sphenodontia; family Sphenodontidae; genus Sphenodon; species Sphenodon punctatus. The sequence goes on along the minus strand of QEPC01012679.1, from coordinate 1,968,179 downwards.
ATGGCGGCCAAACACCAAAATTAGAAAAGTGCCACACACACCCTCCCCCCAGGCTAATTTCATCCTAAGCAACTCAAAAATGATTTCCAGTCATAAAAAAAGGTCCCCTTAAAAACACACACACAGACTTTATGCAGGTTTCTGGGAGCCATTGGCGCCCAGGAAACTGAGGCCGGCGACTGGCTCAGGGCTGTAGTGGGTAAGAACAGTTTAATATCAGGATAAAGTCTGGCAACTGAATTATATATTTTTTTTTGGTTCAATCTGAAATTTCATGCCCTGTTAATTATTTCTATAGCACTACTAAGTGTACGCAGTACTTTACAGTCACAGATTTTGGAGACCAGTCCCTGCCCAGTGGGCTGACAATCCAAGGTGAACACAGGGAGAGACAGACAGACACACATTCCCATTTTTACAGATGGGGAATGAAGGCTGAGACCACCCAGTGAGTTCATGGCTAGGGCAGGATTTGAACCCTGGCTTCCCAGGACCAAGTCCAGCACCTTCTCCACTACACCATGCTAGCTCTGTGCCAAAGTCACAGTCTGGGCTACTGCCCCGCCCCCCCTCCCTCCCACCGGGATCTGTCCGGGGCAAAGCGGACCACAGCAGGTTAGAACATATGTTCTGACCCACCGTGGACCAACCTGGATCAGGGCTGCAGTCCGTGATTGGCCGTCATGGCTACCCATCATGGGGAGAGGTGGGACGCCGGGCACAGCATGGGGGCAGGTCCAGGACAGCTTCCTGGCCGGGGTGACGTGTGGTCGGTTACCCGACCTGACCCCAACGGTGTCAGCAGCGCGGTGGCGATCCGGCCCATCTAGGGTTGTTGCTGTCACATCTGTTTTTACCCAGAGAACCACTAGTTATCACTCTCTGGGTACAGCTATTTCACCAATTGGGACTCGCCTACGGGCAGCACGATCAAGTCCACATTTCCCTAAATTTCTTATGGGTATGTCATGAGAAATTGTGTCCGATGCCTTACCAAAATCAAGGTGTATTATGTCAACTGCACTGCCATTGTCTATTAGTCTCATTACTTTCTCAAAGAAAGAGAGAAAGGTATTTGGAGGGCTATCGAAACATGCAAATAAAGTTCATGAATGAACTTTGCTTTTCATCTTGAGAAAAAAAATTCACACCAACAACTATCTGAATTCATCTAAGTTATTGATGGGCAATGGAATAAGTTGCCATGGGGAGGTTATAAAAATCTTCTTCCTTCGATGTTTTCAAAAATCATCTGTCTACAATTCCGTAGGCAAAGGATATCTTGCACTGGAGCAAGGGAGTTCGACTAAATGACCCTTGAGGTCATTTCCAGGGCTATGACTGTTGCAAAATTACCTCCATCTCTTCAGAACTTTGTGACTTTGTTTTGTTTTTACATATTTAGTACTTGGGTTATTTGCTCTTCATTTATCCGTCCATGCATAACTTTCTGCCAGATTACATCACACTGACGGACCAATCCCATTCCCATTCAAAACTTTTTTTTTTTTAAAAAGAAAAAGGCCAAAAAGTACTGCAGAAGGCACAAAGCACCGGATTACAATACACCGCAGTAACGAAGTAAACAAACTAGCAAAAAAAAGAATCAAAGCAAAGATAAAAACAAAGACCTCTTCATATTCACTATGCAAAAAACAAGAAGCAACTTAAAAGCTGAAATGAATAGTAGATTTTGCATCTATGGAAGGTATTCACATATAGAATAAACAGAATTACAGAGGTGGAAGCACAGGTTCCCACAATCCTAAAGATACGTCTGCCTAGCCTATTTTGAAAGGCTTCCAGTGATGGGATCTCCACTAGGGCTGAAATGAGAACTCTGCGCATTCTCATGAGAACACATGAGATTCTCGTGAGAACACATGAGATTCTCGTGAGAACACATGAGATTCTCGCAGCCCCGGATGGAGAGAGATCTCACGAGATCTCACCAAGATTTTTGAGAATCTTGTGAGATTCTCAAAAATCTCAAATACACTCTGCACATGAGCAAAATGGCTGAGCTCCATCCCCTCTGGGCTGCAGGGTGTGTGGACTTGGGGGGGGGTTGCAACGGGAGGGGCACGTCATTGCGCCGAGTGGCTTGCTGCGCGTGCACGGCACATGCACAAATGTGCGCTCACTGCCAGGATGGTCATTGCTCCAGCAGGTGGCGTAAGCCACCCCTTGGATTGCACCCCTAGTCTCCACAACCTCCCTTGGCAAATTATTTCACTGCCAAACTGTCCTGGGAGTTATAGAGACACACCTCTGAATATCCAAATAATATTCACAGCCAAAATGGATATTCACAAAGCCATTTATTTGGTTATTTTGGTTTGGATAGTTTGTTTCAATCATTTTGGTTACTTTGTTTTGGCTATCGTCCGTGCACAATAGCACCAAAATATTTGTATTAAAAAAAAAACTTCACAAAATACCAAGATAAACAACCAAGCGGGGCTGAAGAGCCACTTCCTTGGATCCAAATCAAAGCCAAAGAATTCAATATTCACCATGGACGTGTGTTCCTGCCCTAATGTGCATATACCAGATTTGTCCAACTCAGCAATTGCTTTGGCTTTTCCATTCAGCTCTAATCGAAATCCATTTTAACCAAACACAGTTTTGTTGAAATTGGTAGAGGAGAAAAACAAACAAATGTTAATTCAGCAATCTGGGCCAAGCTCCCATGTTAAACCATCAGCATTTCCACCTCAGTAAAAGGCTCCTTCCCCACACATGAAGGATTATCGAAGAAGAGAAGTTTACTCTCTACTGCAGGAAGATTGCGCTGTTGATTTAAAAAGCCAAGAGCAAACTTGGGCCAGACCTTCTTGACCTCCTTCTGCCCCACCTTTCAGCTCAATCTGCAGGCCCCCCCGTTTTGTACAAACAGATCAGTTACAGCAGCAGCCGGGGCAAGGGGTGGCTGGTGCAAGTGAGCTCTGATAGGGGTAACATGAGCTTTCAGCCGCGATTACAGGCTGCGTTAACCCTGGGGAGTCCAAAGGGCATGCCCATTCTACTCTGTTTACAGCAGGAGGGAGTGGAGGCACCCAGCGGAATTTGCTCAGGACGCTTTAACATAGGGGAGGTTGGCAGAGGGCTAGAGTGGAAAGATAGGAAGCAGTTAGGGCATTCACCAGAGATACAGGAGCCCAGCCATCGTTTCCCTCATCTACCGCAAATGGCTTGGGAGACGTTGAGAACATCACTTGGTCCCATTCACAGAACTGGACGGGACATCAAAGGTCATCCATTCCCACTTGCTCCAAGGCACGATATCCTTTGCCTACAAATTTATATTCCACTTGATCCAGGCATCCGCCTCAAGCAATCCACCGGGTTCCCTCCCAGTTTGTCTACTGGAGGTAGTTTGAGATCTACCAGTGCATCATTCTCTACTTCTTGGCCACCCTGGGCCAACAGCATCCCAGGCAGATGTTTGTCCGACTAGGTTTTTAAAACCTCCAACGAAGGAGATTCCAAAACCTCCCTGGGCAATTTATTCCATTACCCAATTTTACAGTTAAGACGTTTTTTCCTAAAAGCTAACCAAAATCGACTTTACAGCAATTTAAGCCCAACCCCTCTTGATTCGCCTCCTGTGACAGTGAAGAACAAAGTGGAGAAAGTGCTGGACTTGAACCTGGGAGACCAGAGTTCCAATCCCACCTTAGCCTCACTGAGTGGTTTGGGGGGGGGGGGGATCACTGCCTCTCAGCCTCAGTTCCCATCTGTAAAATGGGAATGTTATTCATCACTGTCTTTATGTTCCGCATCACTGTCTTTCTGTATGTTCCATTACTTGTCCATTCTAAATTGTACGCCCCTTGGGGCAGTGACCTCTCTCTAATTACAACCATTCAGTGGCAGGCACATTGCTGGTGCTATATAAGTAAAATATTAAAGAACTATACACAGGAAGCTAGAAGAGGCTCACTTTGACCTCTAGGAACACCCATCACTTCCTTAATCCCACTCTGTGCCTTAGATATGCATTTGCAAACCAGTTCTAAAATGGGAGATTTCTGATTTTGCCTCGAAAATGTCAACCTGCTGTTACTCAGTCATGGTTTAATGGATTTTCACCAAATCTGGCCACCTTCCAACCTTCCCCCGTAGGACCCCTTCTGTCAACCTTCATGCCATTAGGACACCTCCTTCCAATTTTATAATGATTATAATGTTTGTGATTTTGACACTGCATTGCACATGCCTTAAACTATGAAGCCGCTGTCATAGCTTTACAAATAAAATAAATAAATAATCACGTTGATGAAATACTTTGCTCCTGATCTGTCTGTCTGTAGGGCCCAGGACACTTGGCAAACATTGGCCTGTGCTGTGGAGCTTCTTCGAGGTGAGTGCTTGAGGAGTATGGCCCTAACAAACGCTGGCCAGACAGCTGATTGCACTGCTGCATTTCTCATTAATCCAGATTGGAAATAAATTGCAGTCATTCGCTTGACATAAAGGGGTTTAACAGATTCAAGAGGGACTGGCTTCAGTTCATGCCAACAGCATGAAGCTGGCATTTAATACGTGCTAAAGCTGCGTTGCCAATGCTAGCAGGGGAAGAGGGGGGTGGGGTTACGTGGTCTAGTGATTGAGACCCAGGTCCCATCCATGCCAAATGATCCGCTCCTCCTCCTTTCACAGTATCTTTCAGTGCCCTCAACATGAGTCCTGTCTGGCTAAGTTAGGTTCAGGCACACTCCTAGGGTTCTCATCGGGTCAGGCACGGCAGCTGCCGAAGGGACGGTCACCGTGGAGTGTGATGACATCATGGCACTGTAGACCCACCCACAGGAGGAGCACGATGGGCCATCAAGGCACTCCGTAAGGGAGAGGCTATGTCTGAAAAGGGGTGGAGTTAAGGTGTTCCTTCCCGCCCTTTCCAACGTGGCCACACCCTCCACAAAACGCTGCAATGGCACAATACTCGGGTGTGGTGGGCACTTGAACAGATCGGGCCCAGGCTCAGAAAAGGCCGGCTGCAACAGACCCCGGTTGGGCTTGGATCTAATGCAGGTCGGCTCACACAAGCGTATGCCCACATTTGTGAGCTGAGCAGGGCTGTCGTCTCCGAGACATCCCTAACGTCACATGGAAAGCCTTTGGCAAAACTTAATAGCTGCCATATTGGGTTGGCCAAGGGTCCATCTGTCCAACAGTGTTTCCAACAGTGGCCAGAGAAGTGCAGAGCAGGTAATAATGGAACAATCCATTCCCTGCCATTCACTCGAACAACCTGATATAGAGCTATTTATGGGCTGTTTGTTATCCACTTAAACCTTGGTCTATCAAGACCCAGAGTAGATACCAGACCAATGGGCCACCCGTACTCTCAAGGTTTACTCAGGCAACATGCAAACTTTACCCCGTCTTCTTAGAGTAGGGGTGAGGAACCTCAGGCCAGGGGGGCCAAATGCAACCCACGTCTACGTTTTATTTGTCCCCTCTCCACTTCCTGGATCTGGACACTGGAGCCAGTTCCTACCCCCCAAGCACTGATACTTAGCTCCGGATACGGCAGAAGAGATAAGGGCTTGCATACAAGGAAGGGAGATAGATCTATGGTGTAGTTAAACGATCTACAGCCTCTTCTTCCTGAGTGCACCCTTTAAGAACACCTTTTATGCTGTCTTGGACCTTGGATTCATTTTCAAAGTGGCCCTTGGAAGGGAAAAAGTTTCCGGTCTTACACCATTTGTATCTCGTTTTTCCTCGGCCAACAATAACCTCTCCTGCCAACCTTCTTCACAAGCTAGGAGTCAACTAAAGGCCCCGTGTTCTGCCAAGAGCCCTTCAAATCAGTAACATTGGTTGACAACAGGACAGAGATTTTGGTAGGGAGGGCAAACTGGGCTCTGATCTCAAAAGACCTCCCGAGTGATTTAGTGTGGTCTTCCATCAGAGAAAGGTTTTCTGCTGGGCCACTAGTCACGTGGGTGCCACAGGTTCGATTAAGTTATCAGGTGGGGCACAGCAGAAGCATGTGTCAAGAGGATGGGGGCGTTTCTTGGCCTGGATCTCTTGTCCTCCTTTAGCTCTATGAAGCAAGTATCACCTCTGAGAAAATCTAAGAGCAGCTCATTTATCTACAGCTGTCTTTCTCTTCGCCTGAGCTTCTCTTTCTGCTGTGGAATTAATTATGCAATCCCGGCCCATCCTGCCTCAGCAGTAATCAAAGCCAAGCCATTGGCCTGCAGGACAAACCAGCCACCCTCTTTCTCCCCCCGCACCCCAGCCTCGCAGCTGGAGGTCCAAAGAGAACGCGAGCCTGAGAACAGCATGTCTACGTGCCTCAGGAAGAGGGCTGACAAGATAGGGAGCACCGGCTGCCAAATCCTGGACGCTTTCACAAAGAGAAAACTCCGCCGGGAAGCCGGACAGAGGGCTTCTGTTAAAGAGACAGGACTGGATTTCAAACAAGCCCAGTGGCTGAAAGCGACAGACAAATCAAGCCCAGGGGTGGGGAATCTTTTTCCCTCCCAGGGGCCACTTTGAAAATGAGTACAGAGTTCAAGGGCAATGTAGACGTTCAGGGCAGGGGTGCGCTCGGAAAGAGGAAGATCCAGATCATGGATCTGTCCCCACTCCTTACGTGCATGCCCTCGTCTCTGCTTCCTTCCCGGGAGCTCAGTTTTTCGGCATCTGGGGGGAGGAACTGGATTAGACGGCAGGTGGGCTAGCGAGCACCATGTATTACCTAGTGCATATGGTGTTGGACTTGGATCTGGAGGGCCGGGGTTCAAATCCCGTCTTAGCTGTGAACGCATTGAGTGGCCTATGGGACAGTCGCCGGGTCCGGGACCCACCCATGTGTGTTGATGCACCGCCAGACATAGGCCTGATTCTGCCCTAGGGTGGGAAGGCAGCTGACCCAGGATGTACCATGAGCCTGATCCGGGGCGCCCACCCCAGGCCAAGGGCCGCCAACACAGTCCACAGCAGGCCGGCCTCTTTGTTCAGTCCCTGCCATCATCACCGCGGGGCAGGGGCTGGTATGGCCAGTCACGAGCCGGCCCCATAGCTGACTGCCAAGGCTGGCCATCGTGGTGAGGGGCGGGGCACTGGGAGTGGGGTTGGCCGCCAACCCGCACGTTTGTTCGGCCCTGCCACCATCGCTGTGGGGGCGGGGGGCGCCATGGCTGTCTGTCATGGGGGGAGGGGGGCGGGGCCGGCCAACCACATTGTTTCTTGAGCTCCCTGCCCTACCAAGGGTGCGCAGGCGGTGTGACGGCTCCCCAGCTGCGGTGCCCCTTCCCATCCCGGGGAGAGGTGGCTGCTGTTTCCTGGGTCTCACCAGAGAACCACCACGCCACACACACACGTCTGTTTTTACCCACTGTCTCTCAGCTTCAGTTCCGCATCTGTAAAATGGGGATAATAATAATGACCTGTAGCAATGGGAAGGAACTGAAACGCTACAGAAATGTTAAGTATTACTCATTCTTACTGTGTAAAACTAAACCCCAAAGGACCTCAAATTAGTACACGGAGCAACAGAAACCAGACTTCATTGATTCAAGTACACAGAAACGACTCATTTTAATAGATGAATCTTGTTTTTCAAGTCTTGGAGGCAAGAGAAAAAAGTAACTGCACACAGTAAATATGGTAATCACTGTTCTAATTTCATTCCATTTTCCACCTAGGTTTTTGCCTCTAGCTCCTGCAGGAAAGCGGAGAGAACGATTTGGAAATCTCTGACGTTCCAGGCAGTCTACAGCCCCTCCGAGGGAAGGGAAGGACATGCCGTTCAGTAGGGATTCCTGGGACTGCCTATCTAGACTGGCTGCCAGCCTAATTGGGACACTGCAAATCCAATCAGATAGCTCCAGCGAGTCAAGTTTGGTGGTCTGGGATGAGGGAAGGGGGTGGGGGGGTCAATGTCCAATGGGTTCCTACATTCCAAACATTCAAGGAGCCCTCTCGATAAAGAGGGTTAGAGACTAGGAGAGGAAGGGCACTTCAAATACAGATAGTGGGGTCACACACCCTGCCTCCCCACAGGAAGCGGAGTGGCCCCAGATTAACTCCTTCCCTGCCACAAAACCCACGGTCTCTGCTTCCACACACCCTGCAGTTAACAAGGGCCTTACCCTGGGTGAGGATCTAAGCTTGTCAGCCAGGAGGCAGAGATCAAAATGTGGCAGGCATGAAGGAAACGGAGGAGCTGTTTGTGTGCCTCCGGCACTACACTCCTGCCCACACACCCCCGCCCCCGTACTTGTCAGCAAACATGAGTCACAACCAGATTCTCACTCCTTGCCTCCCAAGCCGTAGGAGGCCAGTAGTTGGGAGAGAAACATGAAGGAATGAGTGCAAGGATTTGGAGAACTTAGGTTGAGATGGGGTGGGAATTAGGGTTGTGCAGAACTTAGCTCATTCGGTTTTGGTTTAGTTTTCATCTCTGGGTTAAAAAACAACAACAACACACATTTGTTTGGGGGTTTTCTTTAAAACCCCAGCCATTTTTTTTTGTACAATTTTTCATTTAAAAAAACTATTACAAAATTTTTTAAAATAAAAACATTAAAAATAAATAAATAAATCATTGCGCATGAGCAAAATGGCTGCCGGACTGTTCTGCGCATGCACGCTCCTTTTCAAAATGGTGGCGGCAGCATCCCCACCATTTTGGAAAAGGGCAGTGGCCATTTTCCACATGCGCAGACGGGCTGCCCTTTTCTGAAATGGCGGTGACACTGATGTCATCAACATGGAAAAGGGCGCGCAGGTGCCAAATGGCCATTTTTACACATGCGAAAAATGAATTCATTCATTCATTCATTCGTTTTGGGGTCTTTATAGTTACTAAAATTAATGGGGCTCCCTTTGTTTTAAGAACTAAAAACCCCGAAAACAAACTGCACCTCCCTCAGTGAGGACCCCAGGCCAAATCTGACCCGTGGCTTAAGTTTTTATGCAGATTCTTTCCAGTTCCTGGATTGGGCCCTGGAATCCAATCCCAGACTCCAATCACTGAAAGGCTGAGCTCAGAGCAAGGGGGCAGAGATGAGCGCACGGACACAAGGAAAGGAGAGTGATTCATGGCACAGACCCATGATCTGGACCCTCCTCTTCCTGAACACACCCCTGCCTCCAACTTCTATGTCACCCTCAGAGTTTGGGCCAGCCTTCAAAGTGGCCCCCAGGAGGGAAAATCCTGGGCTAAAGTCTTTGTCATCAATGTTCTTATGTCGTTCCTGTAAACTTCCAAAAAGTGGGACGCAGCTGTATTCAAAGCTACGACAACATTCCAGGGAGAGCCTGGGCATTACTCATCGATAGACTATAGCCAATGACTATCGCAATGAAAACAGTAGGAATTTCAGAACATTTTCAATACATAGGATGACTGGATAAATAATCCCCACCTTACAAATGGGGAAACAGAGTGAGGGGGAAGAGGAACGACTAGTTCAAGGTGACACAAGGTCACGGCCCTGGAGTTTGAACCGGGATCTCCTGATTCACCTCCTTGTGCTTTGATTAGTAGATAATGCTGTCTTCTAGTTATTCTCTCATTGCACTAGTATCATAATATAATGCAGGGGTGGGGGACCTCAGGTCTGGGGGGGTGGGGGCCAAAGGCAGTCCACAGCTAGATTTTACTTGGCCCCTTCCCAGTTCCTGGATCTGGCCCGTCTCCAGCCCTTACACCCGAAGTACTGAAAACATGAGCTCAATGGGGGAGAGAGAGAGGCGGCCATGCACACAAAAATAGGGGACAAACCCATGATACAGATCCTTCATCTGGCCTCTTCTCTTCCTGAACATACCCCCCACCCCCAACTTCTATGTGGCCCCTCCGGAGATTGTACTAATTTTCAAGGTGGCCCCGGGAGGGAAAAGGTTCCCCACCCATAAAATGGGTTTCATTTTATACCTACCTTGCATTCTCCAGTGGAACCATGTCATAGTACTTAACATATGGTGGGATATTTTTCCACCCTCCTGAGCACGTACTTTATACACTCATGAATCATGCAACTAACTCTGGGGAGGGAGAACAGAAGTCAAGCAGACAAACAGAACTTGAGAACATCTGGTCAAGGATGCTGTTATGAATCCCTGAATCCTGTAGGGTGTGTCATGGGGATCTTCAATGGTCAAGTAGCAAAGACACAAAATTGTTCCTTAAGTTCTTCTGAATGACTATTAACCAAGTTGGTGAACGGATGAGACCTCTGACTATCAGGGGGTGGGGGTGGATGGCAGGAAATGGATCACTCTATCTAGAGAACTAACGGGTTACCTGGGTACTGATTGGGTACCTGGATACCCCCGAAATCAGTACCTTCCAGTAGTGTTTTTCTGATTACTGATCGGTATATCCGTATATCAGGTTGGAAAACTGGGAAATCGACACAAAAATTTTTTGTACCAGAAGTACTTTTTCTGGGACTGGACGTTGCATTTCTGGGACTGGAAGTTGATTTTCCAAGGCAGAAAAATCAATAAATGGGTGTCAGAAGATGAGGAATTGATTTTAAAAGTTGAAAAATTGGGACCAGAAGTAGTTTTTTCTGAGTTGGAAAATCAATACATGGGTGGTGAAGTTGAGAAATAGATAAAGAAGTCGAAAAATCCACCAGAATTCGACATTCCAAGTCCAGAAGTTGACGTTTTGGGACACTGGGTGCCCAAATCAGGTCACAACTGGGTACCAATCAGTACCCGATTGTGTCGGGTTGATTCAGGTACCGGAAATTCAACGGGTATACCAGTTTTTGTGGGTACCCTCTTTCAGCTCTATTTATTTATTTATATCCCGCACCCTCCTGCTGACAGCAGCTCAGGGCGGCTAACAAACTGCACGCTAAAAATATATAAAAACGAATAATATAAACAACAAGAAATAAAAAAAAATCATAAAATACCAACAAACATGGTGAGCTATAAAAGAAGGGGAAAAAAATCCTTTCCTCCCTAACCCTAACCCCAACCCCATCTCCCTTGCCAAAAGGCTTGCGAAACAGCCAGGTCTTACACTCTGCTGTCAAAAGGAGGAGAGGTCCATGGTCACCCAGGGCCTCTGCCAGAAGGGAGTTCCACAGCCTTGGTGTAGCCAGCAAGAATGCCCTCACCATAATCGCCCTCCCCCACCTCGAGATACCTGTAGGACTTGGAGAAAGGCACTCCCGGATGACCATAGGGGTTGATCCAGAGCTCGGGGAGTGAGGCGGTCCCACAGATAGGTAGGGCCTAGGTAAGCACCAACACCTTAAATCGGGTCCGGAAGACTATAGGCAGCCAGTACAGAGAACGGAGCACCGGTGTAATGTGCTCATGGTGACCTGTCCCCAAAAGGAGACGAGTTGCCACATTCTGCACCAGCCGCAGTCTCTGAACCATCACCATGAGTAGCCCCACGTAGAGCATGTTGTCCAGTCTTGAAGTGATGAAATCATGGATAATAGCGGCCAGGTCAGAGTCCAAGACGTACAGTCGAAGCCGCTACATCAGATATAGCTGGCGAAATGCATTGCTCGCCACAGCCTCCACCTGGGCATCCAGGTGGAGCTGGGAATTGAGGAGCACTTCCAGACTACGAACCTGAGGGACCAGTGGGAGGCAAACCCCATCAATGATGGGGGACGCCAACCCCACCGCCCTACCCACTAGCATCACCTCCGTCTTGTCAGGATTCACCTTCAGACAGCTCATCCTCATCCAGTCCACCACAGCCACCAAACACTGAATAAGCACTGAGAATGCTGGATCTGGGTTGGATGAAAATGAGAAGTAGAGTTGGGTGTCATCAGCATATTGATGACACCGAACACCAGACCCTCTCATGACCTCTCCCAGCGGTTGAACAGGAGAGGGGACAGAATAGAACTTTACGGGACTCTGCACGAGAAGTCCCAGGGACACAAAGAACAGTCCCCCAGCACCACTCGCTGAGTTCTCCCAGCTAGGAAGGAATGGAGCCATTCAAGATCAGTCCCGTCCACCCAAGCACAATCCCGCAAGCGAGTCACCAACATCTCGTGGTCAACAGTATCAAAAGCAGCCGACAGATCTAACAGAATCAGAAGGGTCGACCGAACCTGATCCAATTCACAGCAGAGGTTGTCAACCAGAGCCACAAGTGCAGTCTCAGTGCCATAGCCTGGGCGAAAGCTGGACTGCGAGGGATCCAGAAAACAGATGTAGTCCAGATGCTCCTGTAACTGCCAAGCCACAACCGGTTCAATAGCCTTCCCTAAAACTGGAAGGTTAGAGACTGGCTACTAGCGGGCGAGGGACTCAATGTCAAGTGATGGTTTCTTGAGCAGAGACCACACCACGGCTTCTTTGAGGCAGCCCGGCACTCTGCCCTCCTGCGAGGAGGCACCGACCACCCCCGCCAGCAACGGCCCCAACGACTCCTGGCTGGCCTTGACCAACCAGGATGGGCACGGGTGCAGTTCGCAAGAAGTGGCTCTGACCGCCCCAGGAACATCCCCCACATCAGCAGGCGACACCCACTGAAACTGATCCCACATAACCAGACGAGACGGGACTTCCATAACCTCTGGTTCACCCATTGCAATAAACGCAGTGTCAAAGCCATACAAGCAATTTTATCTGTGAAGAAATCAACAAAACATGACCTGTTGTGCACTTCCCTGAAGCAACCAAAATTGCCACCGTCATAGACAGGATGTTGAACTAGGTAGAACATCAGTCTGGTCCAGTATGATACTTCTTATGTTCCACTGTTCGGAGTTCTCTCAGAAAGAAGACCTCACTACCTCCTGCAGATTGGGGAATAGTTGCATTGTCTGTCCCTGATTTGAACCCAAGGTTCATTATCCATACCACCATGGGAAGATATGACCCAGTTCTCCACATCAGTTGTAACTCCGGTAGTTACTTCTGATTTACACTAGTGCAGGCTTGTTCAGAGAAATGTGAGGCTCTGGTGCATTCTGGTAGCTCAAGGCCACCTACTTTCCATCCACTCCACCTTACCATCGTCCTAGTGGCCAGCCGAACCAAATTTTGGGAGAGACCAGTATTTTATTCACACAAACGCTAACCGTATCCTCTCCCAATCGCTCAGTAGATGCCAGGCTTTACATCGGGGGAGGGGAATAAATAATAAGATAATAAAATAATAATAATAACGTAGGTTTTGGGGGGGCATGAACTTGGGGAGCCAGAAAAGTCATACCTGTATTCCTCCTCTCTTCGGACTTACACTAATATGGCTGAGTGGAAAATCAAGTCCCTGGAGCTAAAACAGTCAGTCACAGGCAGAACTGTTCTGCAGAAACAGGCTCTGGACTAACTCCATTGTTAATCCAGATTAAGCCAGTCACCCGTCATCCATGCATTCATCACGTCGAGATTAGACTACTGCAATGCACTCTACATGGGGCTACCCCTGGTGACGACCCAGAGACAGCAGCTAGTGCAGAATGCGGCAGCTCGCCTCCTGGTGGGGACGGGCCACCAGGAGCACATAACATCTTCGCACTGGCTGCCTATTGTCTTCCAGGCCCGATTCAAGGTGTTGGCTATTACCTTTAAAGCCCTATATGGCTTGGGCCCCTTCTACCTGCGGGACCACCTCATCCCTCGTGTCCTGGACCAGCCCCTGCAGTCAGCCGGGGGTGCCTTCTTGGAGGTCCCCCCGGTATCCTGGGTGGCTACTTTCCAGAGGGCGTTCTCGATGACTGCAATACGGCTATGGAAATCCCTCCCGGTGAAGATCCGCCTCGCTCCGGATCTCCCCTCCTTCCGTAGACAATGTAAAATCTGGCTGTTTAACCAGGCATTTGGTGAGGGGAACGGGTAGTGGGTGGGAGGAAAGGTGGTTCTTTTGGGGAGGGAGGAAAGGTATTTGGGTTTTTTTCAGGACTCACTGTGTTGCATAGTGTTAATTGATGTTTTTACATTATGTTTTATTTTTGTATTCTGTTTTAATATATATTGTACACTGCCCCGAGCTGCCGTTGTGCAGGAGGGGACGGGCTATAAATTATTATAATAAAAAATAATATAATAAATAATTCTGGGGGAGAAGCTGTTGTTTATAGGATCAGCTGCTCTCAGTACCTGTAACTGTGGCTCGACCAATTCAGTCTGCACTCCGCTCCTCTAACTAGGATCCCAGGAATAATGTAGCTAATGGCTGGATTGCATTAATCGCCACTTATCTCATCCACACCTTCCAGCTGATTTACTCCAAGATTAATGGTGTGGAACAGCTGGAGCAGAAGCCCGATCACTTTAACACCCCTTGTGGAGGCAGCAGCTAGCCTTTTATTTCTCCCCCCATGCTACAAAGACATTTGAGGGCATTCCTTTTCCTGCGGCAAAGTGCTGGCTGGTAGTACGTCCCTGTGGGCTGGTTGTGAACTGGGGGTTGATAAGCTAAAGGAGCGGGAGAACCACCCAAAGCGTCTCAACTGTTCTCGCTGAGACAATATCCTGGAACTAACGCTGAAATGAAGATGTGGTTCAAACATATGGGGCGGGGGGAGAGCATCCTGGACATGGGTGGACGTGGGGCGGGCAGTCAGGAGGGGAGAAAAAGGGCCAACAGCTAAAGGAGAGAGAGGACCAGAAGAAAGACAGAAAGTGAGGAAAGTGGTGTTTCACCCAACCTCCTGCTTCTACCAGAAAGTCTTATGTGTCAGCTGGCAGCCAACCGGGAAGTTGGAAGGTGCGATAGGGGCTGGAGACAGACAGGTGCGGGGGGAGGCATGGATGAGGCACAGGAGGGATGGCCACTTCTCTGGAGCCCCCAGAAGTCTATATAGGTTCAAACATGAAGGTTCATTAGCCAACAGATTTGGCCACTTTGATCCAAGTCCACCAGGACAGACATTTGTCTCATTTTATTTGGATATCAGTTCTGGATAAATTTGGTTCAATTGTTCAATTTATTTGGTTGTTGCTTTTGGTGGTATTTCAGCTACTTTGTGTCGGCACGATTTAGTAAGTAAATAGTAACAATTTACTAACTAAATAGAATAATTCGTAACTAAGAATGCTTTTACACGTGCGCGCAGCGCCACACTGGAAAATCATGCGCCACGTCAAAAATCCCGCGGGCAGGGTTTAGACGTGATTACACGTGCATGATTAGCCGCTCGCACATGCTTTAGCGCTGTGGACTAAATACCATGAGGTATTTCGACCGTGGCGCTAAAGCATGAGCGAGCGGCTAATCATGCACATGTCATCACGTCTAAACCCCGCCCGCGGGATTTTTGACGTGGCGCGTGATTTTACGCCACGGCGCCGCCGCACACACGTGTAAAAGCGGTCTAAATAGTAACAACTTAGTAACTCAATTGTTTAGTAGCAGTTTCAAAGGGAACGATTTTTTGGTAAGACTTGTTTGAAAAGGCATTTGTTGGGCAGGGATATGGGTGGTTGGGGGGTAAGTACGGAGGGTTGGGCGTGGGAAACGGGGTGGTGGTATTGGGTGGGTTTTGTGGGGGGTTGTGGTGAGGGCTGGGGGGTGGGGGTTAGGGTTGTGTTGTTGTTTTTTTGTTTTGTATTAGTTTTAAATGTTTTTATGGTTGTGAGCTGCCCCGGAGCCTCTAGGAAGGGCAGTATATCAATTCAAATAAATAAATAAATAAATAAATAAAGTAATTGAAATCCAGAATAACCAAACAGCAGAACCAAAATACCAAATGGCCGAACCACCAAAATTTATTTTTATCATTTATTTTATTTATTTGTTTATTTCTATCAAATTGTATCTGATTCTATTCTATGTGTAGAATTCTACAGAAATACGTAATAAAGTGAAACAAAATGACCTGACTACGCAGATATGCAAATACCCATTTGGGCCATGGATATTATTTGGAGGATCGTCAAAAATGTGGATAATATCCATGGGGAGAAAGCACCCATCGTCAATGATGTCTATAGTCTCAGCGGAATAAGCAAGGTGGAAGGCTCCAGACATCATGGCAGAATTGGATTAGACGTTGCAATCACACCGTATATTAAGATTGCATTTATAAAGGGTGAATAAGTAATAAATGATTAATAGGTGCCTTAGTGTAATCAATAAAGCACTGAACCACGATCAATAGGTTGCTCATCTGGTGTTGCTTCAGCAGAATGACTTCTAATTTTGGAGGGTAGAGATCAGCTTTTCAAGTATAAAATTGTAGTGTAGTGGCCAAGTGTGCTACTGCACCGGGAGGCAGGGGGAGGCCCAGGTTCAAGTTTTGCCTTAGCCAGAAACTCACTGGGTGACCCTGAGCCAGTCACAATAGTCTCTCAGCCTAACCTACCACACAGGGTTGTTGTGGGGATTAAAAGTGATTGTGTTAAATTGTTATAGATGTAAAGTGCTGCGAATGCCACGGCAGGGGGATGCTATATAAAAAATAAACATTATTATCAGAATTGGCAGAGGATGAGAAACGTTTGGGGGCTGACCCTGCAACTGGTATAAATCCGCACTGATCCATTTAAGCAAATGGACCATATTCTCAACTGGTGTAAATCAGCATCACTCTAAGCCAGCAGGGGTGGCCAGATTTATGATGCATGCGATTCACTCAATCACAGGTGTCAATTGCATACTGACTCGGGTGTTCCACACTGGGAACACTTCTGCAGGCTCCCAGCTCTAGAGCATCTCGGCAACTGCCTCAAAGCTTCTGGAACATGTTGTCTACTCTGGCTGCCTGGACCTCCTCTCTGCCAACTCCTCCCTGGACCCTCTCCAATCCGGCTTCCGCCTACTCCACTCTACTGAAACTGCCCTGGCCAAGATCACCAATGATCTACTTGTCGCTAAATCTAAGCGCCTCTACTCCATTTTTGTCCTCCTTGACCTCTCTGCTGCCTTTGACACTGTCGACCACTTGCTTCTATTGGACTC
>QEPC01012679.1:1930777-1946099 GCA_003113815.1 Sphenodon punctatus | reverse complement strand
CCCCCCCCCCCCCCCCCCCCGCAACCCAGGCCTAAGTCCATCCCCAAACCCAAAAGGAATCCTTCATTCTCCCTGCCACGACCGCCAAGACTGGCACCCCCATCGTCTGCAAACTAAAGAAAACATCCTCTTAACAGAGTCGCTGACCCACCAAGGAGCAACCCATTAATAAGGGGTAGCAAAGACACAGCCGCCTTATGGTCGGTCCCTGCCTTCCTTCTCCACACCCAGTCCCCCATCCCCCGCCACCAAAATAAACCACCCCCGCAAAGCACGGCTCCCCTCCCCCGCCCCCAACCACCCACACACACACACACTACCCCTTGGCGCCGTCCTAGAGGGAGGTTCAAAAGTTCAAGGTTTTCACATTTCCCAAATGTTATTTCAGGAAATCACTGAAGGAAAGAAGACATAGCCCAAAGAGATTAATTTGGAGGCAAAACTTTGTTGAGAGACTCTACACGGGGCCTATCAGCACCCCAGCACAAAGAGACGGGTTTTCTATTCCCTGCCCAGTTCTGTCTTGCAAAATCAACCAGGCCCAAATCTGGCCTCCTCTCAGGCTTGACATTTGTATCGGATTTTTAACATGGCGGTTTGTCCCCCATTGAAAAACCCAATACAAAAATCAATGCAAAAGATTTGATCGAACCGATACCGAAAAAGAACCTACATGAGAACCGAAAGTAGCCGAAACCAACACTTTGCCCAGAGTCGCAACCCTAATAATTGGTGTCCCAAATTTCAGTGTCCCACAGCTCCATAGCACACAATAATTCACAACCTCACACAGCTCCACAGATCATCGAGGACACCCCTTCTTGCAGAACCTCGCAGCTCCAAAGCATTCCTTATTTTGGATGTTTCAATCTGGCAACCCCTCTACGTTGGAGGCATCAAGGCAAGGTTGTCCATGCCTGATGGTCCTGGGTCTCCCTCTGTGCATATTGGGTCTCCTCTTTGCCGACAGCAAGTTCTTTGACTTTTAAGAGCAACCCCCTTTGGTCAGAATGGCAGTGGGAAGGGGTTGGTTTGGAGAGTGTGGAGCCAGGCTATTGTTTAATTCCTTCCAAGCATAAAGTGTAAAAGACAGAGGGGTTGGGCGGGGGAAGAGAAAAGAGAAACAAGGAAAGAGCACTATTTGCCCACGTCTTTTGATGTGCTTTATAGCTCTCCTGCTTGGCTTCCCCAGAAGCTGTTTGATTCGGGGGGGAAGCTGTTCTTTAAAGCCGGCACAGAAGGCTTCTTTCATGGTGCTGGCACACAAGCGCTGCCCGTCATGCCAAGCGATGGGGAGGAAGCAGTAATCATACAGCCAAGGGAGCTGGGCGAAAGGTGCTAGGGGGTCTGTTTGCAACCCCGCCCCTGGCGCCCGTCTGGTCCCACCCCTTCCTAGCCCTCCACACATGGGTCAGCGTCACCTAGTGCTCTTTCTGAACACAGCGAGGTTACGGCATTCAGAGAGGGGGTGGAGCCATGTCAGAAAGGTGGTGCCTTTGCTGATGCAACCAAGATTTGACACATCACAGCACTTGCCAAGGGGGCGTGGTCATGTTAAAAAGGGGGCGGGATGAAAGGACTCTTCCCACCCCCACAGGTTTTACTCTGCATCTAAGCTGGCTTCAACACAGGTATTTTGACCCTGTTCCTTAGCAGAGCAGTGTCTCTAGAATGGAGTTAGTAAGGATCGGCTGTTAGGGTTGCCCTCTTCCGAGAAGAGTTCATGTAAAGTAGAGACAGGGAGATGCCAAAATGCAGTGGATCAAAGGAACTACTTGGTTGCCTTGGTTGCCACAACACCTTGGGAGAGTCAGGACGGCCATCTCCGTCCAGAAGTTCCCCCAGAGGGGGTGAGGCCATGTTGGCACAGGCGGGGCAGGGGGACTGCCACTCCCCTTACAGAGCGTTGTGGTGTCACAACGTTTCACAGACGATGAGGCCACGTCAGAAAGGGGGAGGTGCAAGGGGCTGTGTAGCAAGGTCCCCACTTTACCAGGGGGTGAGTGGTTGCAGGATCCGCACCCAAGAAGATTGCCACTCAGGGTCAGGCTTGATCAGTTTATTCACACTCAAATAGTCCATTGACCAGGTACCAAGCCTCTGGACTCAGTCCCATCCAACCTATAGTTCATCCCATCACAGGTAGCCTAGCCACACACAGTCAACTGGCTAGTTACCCTCAACTCACTCCCGTGGCCAGGCTTCTTATTCAGGGTCAGGTCTCCTTCCTTCAGGAATCTCCAGGCAGCCTCTCCCAGAAGATGTGTTCTCCTCTCTGGCCGGGAGCAGACTGACTTTAGTTTCCTGCTTGCCTCTCCTTTATACAGGTAACTCCGCCCACCTATTTCCTCTTCCTGTAGGTGGCCATTTTAGGTTTTACCTCATGGCCAGCGCCTTCTTGTGGCCTAGCCCTGCCACAGGCTGTCATGCCCTTTCCAACCTAACCCTCTGCCCTTATGGAATGTCATGACACTCCCTGCGGTAGGACCTTATCAGAAAGAAAGCAGGGCAGTCCCAAAGAGCCACCCTGGCTGACATGGCCACTAGGGCTGAAGGAGAATCCCCTTTTGTTTTCATGAGATATCTCACGAGATTTTGTGCCGGGGATTGAGATTTCACGGAGATCTCGGCCCCAGTACAAAATCTCACAAAATATCTCATAAAAACACAACAAAGACGAACTGCGCATGCACAAAATGGCCAATAGGGCCATTCTGCGCCTATGAGGCCCTTTTACAAAATGGCTCTGCACACGCAAAATGGCCGCAGAACATGCGCAGAGTGGCTGCCCTTTCCTAAAATGGCAGTGATGCTACCAGCGCCATTTTGGAAAAGGGCCATGCATGTGCAGAACCGCCCTGGTGGCCATTTTGTGCATGTGCGGGGGGGGGGGTGTTCCCCTCAAAAAAAAGCTGAGGCGCTGCTGGTCCTCAGCTCATTCTTGTTTGTGAGAAAGAGCCAAGAACCGTAATTCTCATCAAGAAACACGAGAATCACAAGAACGAGCTTCAGCCCTAATGGCCACCATCTGCCACCTCCCAGTAGCCCTGATTTCTCCAGTTTACTGGGGGTGCCTCTGGCTAACACGAAGAAATCAAGCCTTGTCCCAAAGCTGGAGGAGTCTGGGTGAAAATCCAGACAGGTGGTAGCCCTACCTATCACTCATGGTTAAATGACCAGTTATTGGTTATGAAATACCCTTAAAGCTCGGGATTCCTATTTCTCCCAATTTAGGAGGCTGGTTTGGAAGCCAGGTTTCTCTACCTGTTCTACAGGTTTATGCACGGACCATAATAGGAGATTCCTGTTCAACAAAAAGCACCAACAGGCCTGGTGAGAACTGGATGCTCCTATAGGCATGTGCACACGCGCACACACACACACTTTCAAATTGCTGGAGACACAGTTAAGGATAAGAAGCAGAGGTGTAGCTGCAGGGAATGGGAAATTTGGATTTGATTAGAACCAAATCAACCTGAACATGGCCAATTTGGTTCTCCCAACATTTCAGTTCTCAATTTGGGTTTTTTCACACTGATTTTTTTCCGTTTTTTTTTTCTCGATACAAAAAAAACCAAAACCAAAAACCCACAAATCGGAAACCAAATCGAGAACCAAAATTCTCAGAGAACCGAATCCAGGGGGGGAAATTTTTTCAAAAATTTGGCCTGGAGTCCCATCCCTACTATCATGGAACAAGGCATGGCTCCGTTAAACCTAGGTCCTCCTGGTCTCTAGGGGGAGCCCTTTTGCAAGTGGCTTGCGCACCACTAGGACATTTTCAGAGCAGGCGAGGAAGAGAGTGGGGACCAACACTCTGCCCCCACCTACTATGGGGGGGGGAAAATCAAGCTGCTTGCAAAGGGTCCCTCCAAGAAGGAAGTTTTCAGAGGGGGCAGGGGTGGGAGTGCAACTACCTTTCTGGTGGGGCTGCTGCCATTCTGCAGGCCTTGCTGGGAGCCAGGGCGGCACCACCACCTTTGTCGCGGGTGGCCGAGGCTGGACAGGAGCCATGGGGATAGCTGCCAATCAGGAAGACCCCCACCTCCTTGTCCTTAGGAGGGCCCATATTTGGGACATAAGCCGGGAGCCACCACGGCCTTGCTCCTAGGGTTACCAGACTTCCCCTTTAAAAGAGGACCCTTATGAAGAATACATGTTACAGGGCTGCATTGGTTCCAGGGCAGACCTGCAACCTGTATTTTTCATAAGGGTCCTCTTTTAAAGGGGCGGTCTGGTAACCTTACTTGCTCCGCCATGTTAACTAGGCCCTTGGAACATGAGCAACGTAAACCTCGGAGATCTAGATTTTGCCGATCCACACCGATTGGCTGTTTTCAATGTGTTACGGTCTCTCTTTGGCTTTAGTTAACCCCTCCCGTTCCTCCAGCAGCTCCTCGTGCCCAAAGGAAGGGGGTGGGGAGCAACGCTGGTGCCCGAATCTTATGCCTTTGGCTAGACAGTAAATTAGCAAAGCAAACATTAACCTCCGGCAGCTCAAATAATTGCCGTACAAATCCCAGCCAAGCCAGGGCACGACAGATATTCTGGTGCTCCTGCGACCGAGGGCACTGGCCAGGTACTGAAAGGGACAGAGGACAGATCTTCATGCTTTGGTCTCCTCTGCATTAGCAGAGGCAGAGCTGGGAAGGTGCCAACACTGAGGGACCTGCGACTTTGTGAGCGCTAAGAATGAGAAATCAGGGAAGGCAAAAGCAACCTAAGAGGAGCCCCAGGCTATCCATAGAAAGGGACTAAAAGAGGTTTCCGAAATGGCACCGAGAGCAGTGTTACGCGGTATTCATGGAGTCGATTACTTGGTGAAATCAGAATAATCAGAAGTGGTTTATGGAATTACAGAAAAGGGAAGAGATGGCCGGGGGGGGGGGGGGGGCAGCTGCCCCATGCTGTGTCCTGGCTCCGCAGGAGACGCAGGAGCGGCAGAGACGCTATGACCCCAGGATTTTCAGAAGCAGGGCCCTGGGAACCTCAGAAGAGGTGGGGGCAAAGCCCAGCTGCTACTGCTCCTGGAGACTTCATGCAAGGTCCTAATAGCCCCACTCAGTTAAGCTCTACCCCACACCTGTGGGGAAAGCTCTCATCCCCAACCCCAGGAAAAACTCTGAGCTCTCCAAACTAATCCCCCTGGACCCTGTGAATAATTCCTAAGGCCAGCCCTGGAAAGGGGCTAATACTATGGTGGAAGACTTGGAGCCAGGGAATTGGGGGGTATAATAAACAGAGCAAACATTTCTCCTTTCAACCAACTGTTCTACCTATTGGCAGATTTGGATTCCCCTACGCACAGCTCAGCCAAAGCTCATCAGTCATGACCTGAGGAATCCCTTGGTTCCAGAGTTGGGGGCACAGTTCGTCCAGGTTCCCATGAGAGCCAAGGTCGATAAAGTGTTGGACTTGGACCTAGGGCACCAGGGTTCTGGTCCCATCCTAGCCATGAACTCATGGACTGACCTTGGGCAAGTCACTCTCTGTGAAATGGGAACAATAATGTTGTTGTGAGGGGGGAAGTAGATCAGAATCGAAAGCACTACAGCAATGATAAATAATGTCCATTTGCAGATTGGGATTCTCTGATGTGCCACTCGGTTGCTGTTCTTTAGTCCCAACCTGGCTGGGAGAGCAAAGCCAGAACCTGCTCCCTCCCAGCGGCCACTTTGAAAATACATACAAGTGCTGAGGGCTGCAGAGAAGTTGCAGGGCGGGGGTGATGAAGGGGTGCAACTCGGGACGAGGAGATTCCAGGTCGTGGATCTGTGTGGAAGCCCTTCTCTCTTCTCCCTTGACCTGAGCTCAGTCTTTCAGTGCCTGGGGGCAGGAAATGGATCTGGGGGCCAGATTCAGGAACTGGAATGGGACCAAATAAAAAGTAGCTGTGAGCCTGAGGCTAGAGGCTGGATTTTCAGGGGGATGGGGGTGGTTTTGGGGTGAAAACAGACATGAGGGCGGCCCACTATTAGCCCAACTGGGCCGCACGCCTGTTCCCCATCCGCCAGATGTTGGCCCGCTACTGCCCCCGGGCGGGTAGGCGGCTGGCCCGGAATGCATCCTCCGGAAGATCCCAGGTGCCCATTCCGGGTCAAAGTGGGCCAAGGCGTCTGCTCGGCCCTGCCAGCCCCGTGCCATGGGGTTGGGGTGCTGGGGCGGGGCCAGCTGCTCACACATCTGTTGTGCCCACCCAGGTTGCGCAGGCAATGGGATTGCTCTCCCGGCGATGGGCACATTTGTTCCGTGCCCCCCGCCGATCCGGAGAGTGGCCATCGAGGCTCGTCGCCAAGCACCGGGGAGCCGCCCAACCACCGGCACATCTGCTTTTACCGTCTGCTCCTCATGATGCTCCCACCTCCGCAGAATGTTTTTCATTCTTCCCCTAGGCAATTGCAGAAAATCAAGGGTGCCTTTTCAGCACTCTCAACCTAGATGAAGCTCAGTAGCCTCAATGCAAAATCAGGTTACATTATACAGAACAAAGAGATTTATTTTTTTTAAAAAGCTGGTGGTTTTAGCTGAGTTTTGCTATGAGTTTCCAGGGTTGCTCAAAACCAGAGCTCAGGAGGCGTGAGCCCACATGAAGCAAAACCCAAGAGCCAGGCCCTGCACGCCTCTCACACAACCCCTTGCTGCCCAAGGCTCCCTGCGCGGCTGCAGACGCGCTTGCGGCAAACAGAGGTTTTGAAATCGCCGCTGTTCCCCCCNCCCCCCCCCCCCCCCGCCCTTGTGTCTGCGCCCAGACCACAGAGTACAACTTGCGAAACAAAAGGAGCGATTCTTCGAGACACCAAATTCCTTCGCCGGCAGCCCAGCCAAAACGAGAGCTTTGTAGTCTGCACTCTATAAAGCTGCTTATGTCGCTATCCCCCTCCTCCTCTGTCCCTTCGATATTTCCTCCGAGCTGTGATTGCGTGAGAACAGTTAAAGTCACTGGAAACATGAGACGTGGATCGCAGACACTGGGGTCGCTCCTTGGAGAATGAGACTGGCCAGGAAGTGAAGAAACCACTGATACCGTAACATTATTAATCCACTGAGAGAATGAGGATGTCCATTCACACAGGGGAATTCTTTCAGTGGGCTCTGGTTCAACAAGGATGGGGGACGGGGGGGGGAGGGGGGGAGGGGGTACCTAAAGGGTAATGTCAGGACGGAAGAAAGAAGAGGACAAATCTCCAGATCTAGCTGCTCCAAGCTGCCTGGCAGGAAGGGCAGGGTAGAAAAGTTTTAAAAATAAATAAATAATAAATAAATCTATGTCATGGATCTTTCCCCTATCCTTGAGTGCATGCCCTCATCCCTGCTCCCTTGTGCTCCAGGGTAAGAACTGTATTCGCAGGCCAGATCCAGGCACTGGGAAGGGGCCAAACAGAAAACTAACTGCAGGCTGCATTTGGCCCCCCCTGAAGTTCCACGCTGCTGCTTTAAGGCCCCGTTCTGAAGAACAGATGCTTCAAAGTAATTGCAGCTTATTTCCCTGTAACGCCCGATTCATTCACACATACAGAGCCCTAACCGAAAATTATTCCGGATTAGGAAGAGTACGTGCTCCTGCAAAATTAGAAATACATGCTTCCCTTTTCTTCCTGTTTGAAGTAAATGTCATGCAAAGCTTTAAGAACGTAAGTACCACCGGACCGGGTCAGACCGATGGTCCATCGAGCCCAGTATCCTGTCTCTGACAGTGGCCAATCTCGGTCTCTTGGGAGATTAGATTGTAAATTCTCAGGCAGGGACCATGTCTATCTTGTTTTTTGTAAAGCGCCAGGTACATCGCTGACGCTATATAAATGCTAATAAATAATAATAATAATAAGTAGCCAATAGGTCATAATGAGGTGACCCATGCCCTGTTGCTCACTTTGAAGCTTAAGGTAACATCGGATGCTTTTAGATGGACCTGTTCCAGAGGTGGCCAGCCCCACATCCTCCATGTGCAGCCCCAACAGCGCCATGTTTAAATGGCCCCGGCAGCTGCTGCGGTCTGCAATCCACCCACGCAGCCCCCCGCCCCCCCCCAACACACTCACACCATAAAGCTGCAGGCGGATCGGCTGCCAATCTAGGCCGCCGGCCGCAGCTCTATGATGTTGCCGGGGCAACCCCCGGCCTGAAGCAGAGCCGCAGCAGCCCGCCCAACAAGTAGACAGACCGCCGCGTGCTCCTGGCTTGGGCAGCCCGCTACACTTGTGGTGCTCTGAGATGTTCCGAAGCACCGTAAGCAAAGCTGGCCCAGAGTAGGCAGTGCCGGTTTTGCCTCTGCTCCGCCTCATCCCCGGGCGGTCCGCCTTTTAAAAGGACAGGCCACCCCAGGGGCAAGGCGGAGCAGAGGCGTGGGGGCAGTCCGTGAAAAAGCACCCATTGACAGTCACGGCTCTGAGGGGGATATGGCAACGTGACACTGGGTGCAACCCAACACCCCACTGTAAGCTGCGCCTACGGCAGGCGCATAGAAAGCACACCGGCGCACACCTGCGCATGCGTACCGCACGTGCAGCAAGCCGCTCGGCGCAATGGGGCACCCCTGCCGATGCGACCCACCCCTCCCCCCCGAGCCCACACACCCCACAGCCCAGGGGATGGAGCAGGAGCCGTGCCTGCTCCATCCCCCAAGCTGCAGGGTGTGTGGACGGGGGGGGGGGGTCACATCGACAAGGGTGCCCCATTGCGCCGAGCGGCTTGTGTGCCCACCACCTGGCTGGGCATTGTGCCAGCGGGCAGCGTACGCACCGAGCTGGATTGCACCCACGACCTGTTTGCCGCTGCAGTGTGAACGGTGCTGAAGTGGAGCAGTTGCTCTGATTGAACTAAAGCAAAGTCGCTATGGCCGGAAGGAACGTGCCCTACCTCTCTATAGTTTCTGAAACGCAGAAGTATTCTTTACCGAGTGTTAGCAGACACAACGCTAGCTCCCCGCTACGTCACAACCATGCAGCTTCTTGGGATGTCTCTTAACGAACCACGGCGCTCTGCTACGTCCCAGCACAGCCTTATCGCATCTAGGACAGGGCTGAAGGCGTACCGCGGGGAGAGAGGTTACCACCCCGCTTTGGGATTCACCTGGAATTTCCCAAAATGTCTAGGCTCCAGGGGAAGCCACAATTTCAGCCGCATCAGCCCAGAGACATTGGGCAGCCATGCCAGAAAGGGGTGGGTTTTCTCAATGGCATTACCTCTATGGACCATCATGAGACTCCATAGCCGTTAACATCAGAAAGGGGTGTGTGACAGCTGCTTTGTCCCACTCCTGACAACTTGGCTCCTCCCCCCACAAATTCAGAAGTAACCCTATGTGGAGATGACATGGGGGGCCAGGGAGAGAATGCCTTCTCCTGGAAAGAAATATGGGGTCACTTTTCATTAGCGCTAAGATCACATAGTAATGACAGGGAAAGCATCTCCTGCGAGCATAGGAGTTCCACCCCAGAGGGATTTTCATCCATGGGGGCAGCTCCCTGCTGCAGCCGCCTCTCCCAACACTGGGGGAGGGATGGGAGGGGCATTTCATCTTCTGCACCAAAGCCCACTCCTGCCTAGCGCCGCCCCTGTGTCCCCCCCCCAATCCCCCACCCCCGAGGCCGCTGTCTTAATGCATCATCCAAGCCACTCAAGGCTGCGGCTGTTTCCTACAGTTCTATGCAGACTTCCCAGAAAACACCAACTTCTTTATTGATTCGAGCCCATTAGTCATTTTTATAACCGCCCCGGCACTTTCGCTTGAAGCCTGTGAGTAATTTCACCGAAAGGGCTGAGATCATTTAACTCTAAGAGAACACAGATCCTGGGTCTGGTCAACAGTCGCCTTCGCTGCAACGCCACCAGGAACTTCCAGGTTCGGCGGCTTTGAACTCCCAGAACATACGTCTCCACATCAAGAAAGGGGCATCAAGAAGGGGCAAACTGGCGTAGTCTATTAGAAAGTACCCTGAAATATTCAGTCAATAACCTTCTCCTTCCTGTCTCTCCCTATGTTCCCCTCTCCCTTGTCTCCCTTCCCCCATTGCTTCTAGTTTGTAAGCCGCTCAGGGCAGAGACCTGTCTCCAGGTACACTGCCGCTCTGAAATCAATCAGTCAATCAATCACATTGCAGCTCAGTGTCCTCAATCAAAGCAGCCCTATCCTAGCCTTTTGCCAGAGACAGAGGAACCACCAGCCAAGGTTACCACTTCCCTATGGGAAGAAACCTGATGAGGGTGGGACTAACCCAGCCTCAACCCAACCCAGTAACGTTGGGTGCTAACTGAGCCTCAACCCAACCCAGTAACGTTGGGTGCTAATCAGTACTCGATTCATGCCCAACAGATGTACCGATTTGCATTTTGTCCTGATTTTATCCCCATCACCCCAACCCAGTAACATTGGGTGCTGCTAATCACTACCTGATTAGTGCCCAACAGGTTGCTGGATATGCCAATTTACATTTTGTCCCAATTTTCTGAATTCCAGTACTGACTTTTTGACGTCCGGTACCGATTTTCCAACTAACAATAGCATTTTGTCGACTTTCTGTCCCAACTACTATATTGATTTACCGACTGGTAAATGGTAGTTCGTTAACTTGCTAATGGTAACAACCGGTATTTGAAGGTAACTGGGTGCCCGATCAATACACAGGTAGCCCATCAGGCACCCGATAGCGTATGTAGAATTGTGGGTATGACTCACGGGTAGGAAATGTATCGTACACGTATGGACCTAGTCGCGACCTCATGATGCTCCGCAGGAGGTGGGATGCTTAAAGGGGACGTGGCCACCCTAGAAGGGAATGGGAGAGTCCCTTTGACCTGCACCCTCTCTGACACGGTCCCGCACCTTCAAAACACCATGACATCATGACATTTCCAAGTGGGGATGGTCACGTCAGATCTTTTGCCCCGCCCTCTTTCACTCAAGTCCTGCCCGGAGTCCCTAAACCTGGCAACCCTAACCCAAGCTCCCTGCTAATAATTACCCTATAACTTCTGTGGCATTATTGAGAGAACATATTATCCTTTCCACTGAAAAGATGTATTTTCTGTATTTCATTTATGGGACATGTCTGAATAACCACTAGGCTATTTTAATGGTCAGAACTGCCACCCACCAGGACTTTTTTGCACTAACCACTGGGTGCACTTGCTCAAAACATGAGACTAATATTACGCAGATTTACCGCGGAGATCCAGCTTTATTCTGTGACGTGTGACCTTGCAGCCCCATCGGAAGTATCGGCAGGCGGGTCATTTGCATTTCTTTCCCCAGGTGTAGAATACACGATTTTAAGCAGCTGGATATGTCCCAGTGAACTACAGCTGAATCATGTCTCCTGGTCCCCGGCCCAGTCGAATTGCAATCCTGGCAGACGGCGCTACCTTCGCAACTAGGCGAGACAGCCTGTGAGATGATGCCTGCTGTCTTCAACCGGTTAATTTGCATCTAGAAGAGCCTCCCTCTCCAAAGCAGGCTCAGTGGCTGAAGAGCACCCTCCAGAATTCAAGAGTCAAAAGAAGCCAAGTCTGCAGCTCAGCAAATTCAGAAGCAGGATGAATGCTGATAGTCAGGCCTTACAGTCATGCTGCTTTATTGACACGGGACTTCAAATCTACTCCAGCTTCACTTCCTGTTCCACGCATTCAGAAAAAAAAACCCCACAAGCCACTTGAGAGAGACATTTGATAGTTGTCTACAAGCCGCGGCCTTATCGCAACGAACCTCACGGGCAGACAGGCATTCTTCCTCGTCGTGCTCTGCCCCTCCCCCCACTGAGAAACGGTCGCTCCTCGGACACTCTAGGCTTTTCACCCACGACTCTATGGTGCCGTATGCACGAGAGGCTGTGTGCAACGTAACTGAGGGGAGGCAGACGCGCCAGGGCGCATTCGTCAGGATTAGCCAGCATTCGCCCACATAACGGAGCCGGCCTCCTCCCAGACCCCACCGTCAGGCGAGGCTGAAGGTCTGGTGAGTAGATGGTGGGGACGAACATCTGGCAAACACCTAACGAACAGGCCAGGGGCACCCACTGAGTGCGGGCTATTGTGGACTGCAGTCTCATTTGTTAACAATAGCACCTAAACAGTTACACCATCACCGGGGAATCCTAGTTGGCTTTTTCATAACCAAAATCAATGGATAAAGCAATTGTAATGGTGGAGAACAGCTTGGAAAAAATACGGCTCAGGTGTAATTTAAAGGCTCAAAAAACAGACCACAAAAAGCCCCCAAATTTATAGAAAGAAAGAAAGAAAGAAAGAAAGAAAGAAAGATTTGTAAAGCCAATCTTGTGATTTTTCAACCCTTGTTGAGAACTTCAGTTCAAAATTCAATAACCAGGGGGCAGTGGCCATTCACATAACTGGCAAATGAGTACTCCTTCATCACCACTGAGGGTTGCCACTCCAGTTGGAACGGGTAGTGGGTTTATTATTTCTAGGTATTATTTGCATTTTTGGGTAGCCCTTGGAGTGCCCCAGCAATAGCCAATTATCAAAATGGGTACTTGGCACATCCAACTGGTTTTGGATATTCTGCTTTGTGTTTTGTTTCCCACCCCCAACCCCATGGCAATGCTTTCCATTCCATTATTTTGGTATTTGGGTTGTGCTGTCTACTGCAGTTGCGCAAGTGTGTAAATATTAGGGATGGGTGTTACGGATTCAGATTAATCCATAACTTTATGGATTAATCCGTAATTCACCGCACGGGTTACATATTTCCACAAAAAACTCATCGGAGCAGTACTACAGGAAGCCTTTTTTCCCCCCCAAATTTTGGAAGGACAGCTATGGCATTGGCATGGCGCCATGCCAATGAGCTTTAGAGTAGTTGAGGGGGGGAGCCAAGCAGAGGGGCTTTGCTGGCCAATAGCCAACGAGTTTTAGATGATCAAGAAAATGAAAAACGGTAACTGAAATGGATACCCGACAGAGTACAAACAGATATTGGTTATTACCCAAACCACCATTTTTGGCTCAAGCGGTGTACATTCAATGGTCTTAAGCTGTATTTTTGGGTCCTCATTTGGGTTCTAGTTGCTGACATTCGTGCAGCTTTAATCTGAAGAGGGTGAAGGTACATATAAAGGGGGAGGAGCAAAGAGATGCTCCTCCCCCTTCTTGATGTGGTCTGTTCCCCTACAACCCTCTTGCCCCCTTCTCCCTGCCACCCGCACCCCCAATCACCTCCTGAAGCCCCAAGGAGCGGGAGTTTGGATCGGAAAGGAAACAGGAATGTTTAACCACTGACACTGGGTTTTTCCCAGAGGGCTCACCTGGCAGCGCCACCTATGCTGGAAAGAACAGGCAAGTGACCCCACGCCTACAAGGCATTCCCAGGGAAGGGCGTGCTGGGATCCGTCAGGAAGGAAGGCATGTCAAGTTTGCGGTCGAAGAAGGAATTTCAGAAGGGCTGGGTGCCTCTGTAACAAGGGGACAGAGCTGTTGTTGCTCCACTGTCTGAGTCCGAAAGCCAACACCCTCTGACCTGTTATGTGATAAGAGGGAGGACTTCAGAGGGAACATGTTCTTCCCCAAGTAGTCCATCCGCTACGATTTGTCTGGTCAGCCAGGGATGCCCTGTGGCTTCTGGGGTGGCCATGGTAGAAAGCCCGATGCCCCACCCATTTCCAATGGGGCACCACCCACCACGGGGCATCAAGAGGCCATGATGCATGATAGCCCCTTTCCCCTGCCCCATTTGGTGTGCTTCCACCTCCTCTCGGTTTCTCCTAGAGAAAGGGACCAGCCTTACAGCACTGCAAAACAAGCAGCTGGGGGCAGCTGTTTATGGCCCTAAGCAATTTCTTACCTTGTTTATGCCTAGAACAGGGACCCGCATGCCCTGCGTTTCCCCCATGCAACGGGGCCCTGGCCTAGAGCCGCTACTTAGAGATATGTGGCCCAACAGGACCCAAACGGCTCCATCAGACCTGGGTCATGTCAAGCTCTGTGGGGCTTCCTAGAA
This sequence comes from Sphenodon punctatus, assembly GCA_003113815.1. Lineage (NCBI taxonomy): Eukaryota > Metazoa > Chordata > Lepidosauria > Sphenodontia > Sphenodontidae > Sphenodon > Sphenodon punctatus. The sequence goes on along the minus strand of QEPC01012679.1, from coordinate 1,932,148 downwards.
GCACGAGGCCACACCCCTTATTGAAGTGCCACACCCCTTATTGGAGTGCCGTAGCATCCCCGGTGATCTTTAGGGGGCGTCATGTCTTTTGCAGTGTCATGAGGTCACACTAGGGGATAGGGCCATCCAGTAGCATGATACTTGGGCTCAAATCGAGCCTAACCCACTCAGGCCCAAATTTCTGTGCCAAGTATCTGTCCTGATTCTTCTCTCTTTTGCACTGAGGTAAACTGGAAGTTACAACCCAGAGAAACCAGCACAGGAGGAGAATGAGGTCAACTGGAATAACCTCTCTTCTTGAGTTGGGCTAGGGTAGGGTTTTATTGTTTTAGTGTTGGGTTATTTTAACGTGGGGTTAAAAATGCTGATTTTAATGGATTTTATTATATGTTTTTAAATGTTGTTAGCCGCCCCGAGTTGCTTGTAGCAGGAGGGAGCGACATACAAATATAATTATAAATAAATAAACAAACAAACCACCTCAAAGCATCCGTTCCCTGCTCCAAACTCTTCCCTTTCTATTACGACACCTCTCTCTTCCCCAGCACTCCCCTTCCTGTCTCTCTACACCCAAGCCTTCCGTTTCTTGGCACTGTAACTGTCTCAACCAGGCTGGAAACTCCTCAGGGCAGGGACCTTGCCTTCCGAAGTGTTTGCAAAACGCTGTGCACCCCTTCTGGCGCTCTATAAATCAATAGCCAGGCTAAAGGAATGCGGCAACATTGGGAAATTATTACACAGCGAGACAGGAAGGAAGAAATAAACAAACCTCCTTCCTGAGCAATGCTGAGTACAGTGGAGTTGAGTGGATGGGAGACAAAGGTAGGATTCTTTGACATCTTCTACCAGAGCCCGGCCTACTGAACCGAGCCAGATGGAACCCGCCTGGCTCGATTTGGTTCAGGAGCCCTCCTGGCGAAAGTTCCTTAGGCTCAGCTGAGTCTCCTGTGGGAGAGAGGTCCTGCCTCCAGGGAGTACCTCGACATCACAGGTAGAGCTGGATATGTGAAAAAGACTATCCCCCATTTGTCTTCTTGGGAAACTGGCCAAACCTTCACACAAATTTACACGCTCGAGCTTCTTCCCCCCTCCCCCAATTTGCCACTTCCAGGATTTTCATCAGCGAATTTCCTAAACGTCTCGTACTTTGTCACCTTTCAACATTTTTTAATGAGACTTTTATGACACTTTCATCCCTTCAGGCATTTTTGTCCCTATCATATCAGCCCTTCCGTCACTGTCATCATGCCCGGGTTGGCAAAAACGCCCAACCGTTTCGCGACGAATGGGTAAGCCTTTCCAAATTGTTGAGGAAGCGGCAAATGGCCCATTTTCAATGGAAACAACCACCACAGTGAATTGTAGATGCAG
>QEPC01012679.1:1908048-1921451 GCA_003113815.1 Sphenodon punctatus | reverse complement strand
AGAGAGATAGAGTTGGGTGTCATCAGCATAGAGATGGTATTGGAACCCGTGGGAGGCAATAATTTCACCAAGGGACCGGGTGTAGATAGAGAAGAGCAGAGGGCCAAGGACAGAACCTTGGGGAACCCCAACCGAGAGGGGAAGGGAGGGGGAGGTCGACTCGATTCAATGGATAGTGGGGAAATGCCAACAGGCAGTCGCAACGTGCTCCCAAAAGGTAGGCATTTCCCAACGGTAAGGTGACAGTCATTCTCTCCACCGCTCGAATCACAGCGTGCCTCCCCCCTGCTGACCCCAGCCCCACACCAGCTCCCTCCTCCTGCCCCTGACCCGTGGGCCTCAGTGACCACTGCCCCAGTGCCCACCCCTGCCACCTAGGGTGACAACATTTCTAAGTCTGGCCCCAGATGTTGCTGTGACACAATCTGGCTGCTCCAACCACCCAGCAAAGATGTCCAGAGGCCTGGGGTAAAAGACTGACAGGCTGCCACTTCAGACCCCCAGAGTCCCTGGTTTTATCTGTGCCCCCATGTGTCTTATCTATGGGGTGCCTACCCCTATCTACAGCCCAGCGTCCTGTGAACCTGGATCATTCACTGAATTTCATAACAAGCCCTGAAAGCAAGGAGAGAACTCTAGCACGAAGCCAGCGTTGGCTGGGAATTTCTCCCTCCATAGCGACAGGATCATTAGCACGATGCTGCAGGAGCACGTTGCCGACGTGCTCTTTCACCTCGCATTCTCCTCACACCACTGGCAAAGCAGAGGCAGAGGGAGAGGGCAGCTGTTTAACACCTGTCTGAATTAGACAGGTGGTAAAACAGCGGCGAGGAGGCTTAGGGAAGAGAGGAACATCGCCTCTCATTTAATGATGCAAAGCGACTGCAGTGGAGTAACACTGAGGGAGCGACTGGGCGCGTCCGAATAAGGCTGAAATGAGAACCAAAATGACGCTCGCAAGATTCTCGCGAGAATTGGGAACCCTTGGCAAGATCTCGAGAAAATCTTGCTAGCAGTGTAAGATTCTCGGGAGAATCGTGATTTTTAAAAAAACCCAAAAAAACACCGTACATGTGCAAAACGGCAACTGGGCCGTTCTGCATACGAGCAGCCCTTCTCTGCAATGGCGCCAGCAGCGTAGGCTTATGCGCAGAATGGCTACCCTTTTCCAAAATGGCAGCACCGCTGCCGGCGCTATTTTGGAAAAGGGCTGCACATGCACAGAACGGCCCGGGATTTCAATCGAGAAAAAAATATCGATCGAGAAACAGTCCAAAAAAAAATTAAAAATTCCCTTGACTCTCATTAAAAGCGAGTTGAGAACGTTGCTTCTTGACGAAAAATCGAGAAAAAAAGTGATATCGCGTTTCAGTCCAACTTATAATACCTCACAGACAGGCCCACCTCAGAACGTCCCCAAAGGGCCGCACTTGGGATCTGGGGTACCATTGTCACATCTCCCAGTTTCTCTGGGTGAGTCGGGGATCCCTGTGGCTAATCCAGAGAATCTGGACTTCCAGGGATGTCATGGTCACAGGTTGAGGGGCATCAGATATGGGGGCGATGGGGTTCCAGATCAGGGCTGGGAGACAAGACAGGCAGCCAAGCTGAGGGCAGTAGCAAGAACACGAACTAAGGCAGAGACGGAGACAGAACTGAAGGGGGAATACAGAGGAAGGGGAGCAAGGGCACAAGGCACGGCTAGAGAGGGAATGTGGAACACGTGTGGAGAATGTCTACCCAGCTTCCCGGTGCTACCAGCACTCTCCTTAGGAAGAGGTGCCTGCCCCTTGAGGAGCATCCTGGGCTAATACAAAGGATAGAGTTGGGGGGATTGGGCAGGGGCATGGGAAGGGGAGCAGATTAGCAGAAGGACCTGTGAGGGGATGAACAGGGACACTACCCCTCCAGGTTTGACCTAGAGCCTCTGGGTTTGAATTCATCGTCTCCAGGATCTGGGTGAAGGAGGCCCAATTTCTCCGGGGTGCGCAGGGGTGCCGGGATAACAGAGAAATCAGGCCTCTGGGAGAGTCGTGGACGTGCTACGAATGGGGGGGGGGGGGCTGGCCTCATTCCCTGCAGAACATTGTGACATCGCAATGCTCAGAAGAGGGTGTGGCCATGTTGGAAAAGAGCGGGAGAGTCCCGCTGTGGTGCGACTTCACACCCCTCCGGGGAAGGTGGCAACGCTAGGTGTGAGGTAAGGTGGGAGCATGGGTTGGTTTGCAGGAATTGGGGTGCGGGGGGCACGGCAGGGCACAGGATAGGGCAATGCAGTTGGCTGAGGCCATCCCCAACAAAGACTCCCAATTCCCATACCGTCCAGGTGAAAACAGGACAGGCAGCCACCCTCGGATGAATATGAGCAAAAGACCCCACCACTTCCATAGCCAAGAAGGGGCCTGCTTCCCAATGCATTGTGGGAGTGAGCTCAGGCCTCCCGAATTAACAACGATATCACATTAGCCACGACGCTCCCCAAGGCAGGGACCCTGCCAGGTCTTGATTTGTGCGGCCTGCCTAGGACGTTGGCGGCTACTCGAAGGATAACGGATGGGAGCAATAATTCCTCCCAGGAAGAGGAATCCTATCTCTGGCGCTAACCTTGCTGCGGGGAGGGGGACGTGCTAAGAAACGTCAGTGAGAAAGATGAGGAGGCTGAGGAGCTCGAGGGGAAGTAGACTTCCTCCTCTCTGGGACCGAGAGCTTTCGAGAGACAACTCCCCACCCCCAATCTCACCCCCTCGGGGGAGGGGGGGGGAATCCAGGGGTCACGACTCCGGGGAAAAGGTCTCCTTCATAGGTTCGGCTTCTGCGTCAGCATGTCACCGTTACCAGCAGAATGCCCTTTGCAATGTCCCTCAGGGGTTGACACTGTGACGGTTCAGGAAAGCGGTGGCCTCCTTAAAGGAACAATCACTCGCCTTTTGCAAAACCCCAGAAGCTTGGGGGGGCTTTGCTTCAAGGCCCAAGCACATCTTTGGTAATAGAACTCGGTCCTGCCCTGTGCTGCAAGTGGCCAATAAAATTGCCAAAAGGATCCTGGTTCATTTAAATTGCCTTCTTCTACCTCCCGCCCCCAGCATTAAGAGACTTCTAGTCTACTTTTTTATTATCCCTCAACAAAGTCCAGGTTTAAACCACCAGCAACTTCACGAGAAATGGGAGGTGAAACAAAATATTTGAAGCAAATATATTATACATTGGGTTCGGCTGCTCCCAATGGAATGCAGAATATTACAAATATGATACCATTTATTTGTTCACATTTTTATTCCACCCTTTTTTCTTTTTTTTTTAAGGCTCAGGGCCGGTTACAACAAGACACAGAAATATATTCAAAAATACACAGAATAAAACCAAATAAAATCCCCCTAATATTAAAAAATACACAAATAAAACTGAGTAAAACCAAGCAAAATCCCCTAACCCACAACCCTACCCCAGCCTGCCAATTGCCTGGCCAAACAGAAAGATCTTATATCACCCCCAGAAGATAAGTAAGCTCGAGCTCAGATGACTCTCCAAGGGAAGGGAGTTCCATAACTGTAGGGCAGTCACCAAAAACACCTCCCTGCGTGCCCTTGTTGGGTGAACTTGATGGGCAAATGAGGACATTCCCGGTTGATCTCAGAGGCTGTGGTGGGATGTGAGGGGAGAGGTGGTCTCTAGGGCTGAAACGAAAATGAAATTCATTCTCACGAAAAACAGCCCCAGTGAGATTTCACGAGATTCTCACGGGAAACTCGAGATTCTCATGAGAAATTTGAGAATCTCAAAAATGCCCCCAAAATGATCCACGCATGCACAAAATGGCCACGCATGGGCAGACCATTTTTGAACATACACAGATTTATTTTTAATTTTTTTTGCTATTTTGAGGTTCTTGAGAATCTCATGAGAATCTCGAGATGAGAAAATCTTGTTGAGAAGCCTATTCTCGGTGAGATTTTCGAGAAGGGTAAAATCTTGTTTCAGCCATAGTATTTGTGACCAAACTAAGTAACCTGAATGAAACAAATAAGCGGATATGCGAACATCCATCTTAGATGGCGGTATTATTCAGATATTCCCAGGGCGACCCAAATAGGCAAATAATATCAATGAATACAAAACTGTCCATTCCTTTTCCCAACAACTTGTATCAGGGGTGATTCAACTAAATTACCTGCGAGGTCCGTTACAACCTTACAAAATTCTATGACTCTATGAAGCGTCACCTTCTAAAGGTGTAGTTCACCAGGGTAAAGAGTTGTAGCTATGGGGACTTCCACAAAGAAGAATCAGGAATAGGATTTAGGACTTGGAATGAGCAAAGAGGTATTTACAAATGTGTCTATCACACGTGCTTATTTGAGACTGGATTTTCTTTTTTCTTTTTGGAAGGTTTCCTGCACACACCACACAAGTTTAAACAGCTGCACATAGCTCCACAGGTATTAGAACTGCACCAATGCTTCTGGCAACTGTGCAGGAACAGGCACGTCAATCAGATAATGCACAACCGCCCCACGTTCATACAGCTTCAGAGCCCTTGGCGTCTGTCACGGGAGCGCTGTTGCACAATGGAAGCCTTGCAAACAGATGAGAGGCCCGACTGGCTTGGGAGCCAATAGGTATGTTAAAACCAAGGCTCCTCATTCTCTGCGGTGGTCGACCTTCCCTAAGAGTGGATCTGGGCAGCTATAAGTTCTTGCAGATTTCTGGTCGCCTGACAAGAGCGCCACTCGGGAAACAATTTAAATCCAAGCCTAGCCCACACCCCACGCAGCCGTGATCACCGAGCAGTTCCCATCCACAACAGAATGCCGTGAGGTCATCATGCTCCATAAATGGTGGGGCTATAGCGTCATGATGCTCGACGATGCTGTCAGAATTTGATGGCCACGGGTCTAAAACCCAGCCCTCAGGGCTTCCGTACAGTGCTGTGTTGCCTCAGGACTAGCCAGAAAGTTCCCAACACAGGAGTTCAGGCACAACCAAAGACCTGTCATTTCTTGGGAGCTACCTGGCCCAGGATCTTGATTGGCTAGTAGAGCCCTGCCCCTGGCTTGGTTGAAGGCCCTATATATCCCTCCTGGGTCAGAGTCAGCCTTCATTCCTGAGCATCCAAATAAAGACTCGGCCTGTTCGCCGCTAGGATTTCCTCGCCTTGTCTTCCTGGACTGATTCTCCAACCACAGACTCATGTTAGGAACCTGACCTCCCTTCTGGCCGGGAGCCGTGGATCATTTCTACACCACTGCCCTCCCAGAGAGGGCAGGTGCTTGGATATCTTGGAGCAACCCAACCCAAGAGGGTAACACTCTGGACATGGTAACATCTGACTCTGTCCCTGAGCCAGAACCAAGCATTAGCCCCTCAATACCGCTGCATTGAGGCTGGGAACCTGGCAGGGGTTGAGGCTTCCTGTAATGGCCATGGAGTCCCCGTCAGTCCTCCACTGAAGACAGCCATGGTACTATCCCACTTTGCTGGAGCTGGGGTCAGTTCATGGACCATCTCTTACCATGCACACCTCAGTTTGGGAACCAACAGAAATGGTGGGATGAACCTGGGCTGGGTTGCTCCAAGATGTTCAACCCTCTCTAGGAGGGCTGTGGTGTAGAAATTTTCCAAAGCTCGGCATCCAACGGCTCCTTCCACCCATCGCTCAGCCTGCTACCATTTGGGCTACAAGTTCATTCGACAAGACTTTCTTGGGGAAGGACAGGCCTTCCCCAACCTGTGAGGCAACCCACAAAAGACGGGATCAAATTCCATGTTTCAACATTGTTCCCCTAGATCGACTGGTTATCGAAGTCCATTGCCGATCGAATAGCACCAGTGCTACCTAGCGAGAGGCCGTCTCCATGTAAACATGGCCGTTGCCGTATCAGCTGGTGGCAAAGAGGAAAGCATGGAGTCATTCAATCTCCTTCCACTGCTTGGCATGACATTCCCAATCCCCCTCCCTCCCCCCCTTGTATTTCAACAACTCGTCTGCTTTCCTTGGCTTCCACCTGCCATGCCCCAGCGATAGCAACCCAACGACTCTTAACTTAGAACGCTAAAAATAAATAACGCTGCCCACCAAGCGGCGAAGCTTCTAATCTCCAAATGCAGCAGTGCATTCTGGGAATGACGGTCTGACTTTCTGAAACATAGGGGGGTATTTTACAGCAGAGCATCGGCCACACCCCAGCATCCCATCAGGGGGCTTATAGGAAGTCCCTGCCACATGGAGTTCTCCCGAATCTCAAAGTGCACTGATGCTGTGTGTTCGCAAGAGCCCCTCACCAAAGTCTCTGAGTGCCCCAACCTGCAATGGGCCATCAGGGTCTCTCAGTACACCGACCCACAGTGGGCCCTGTGCTAGGGGGGGGCCCACCAGAGTCTCTCAGGGCACTGATGCTGTGATGTCATGCTACAAAGAAAGGGAGCACAAAGGGCTCTTCAGCCTCCACTTTCTGACATGGTCACATCACCTCCCCCTCTAGCAGCACACATCAGAGGTAAGGATCTAGGGATTTGGGACTGACTTCCTGAACAAGCTCCTTGGTTGTGCCTCCCATATTCTACAAACGTGTACAACACAAGGGCCCTGTCTTTGAAATGACTCAGCACTGTCCCTTTCAGACATGCTTTCCGCATCACCCACCACAGATCTCCAACTCTCTCCTTCCTACCGCCAAGGAAGCAACATCGAGGGTCTGTTGACACAAGAGAACATTCTTTCCCTCTGACCTCTTGGCCATCTTTAACCTACTTGGATATTATTAGTCATGCAGTTTCCTTTCCCTCAGATGGGTTAGTGCGGCACTTCCCACCGCAAAGCCCATAAGAGGCTGGGACACTGTGTTTTTTATTTCCACCATGAGAGGAATCCATCCCAAAAACCCTAGCTTTGCAGCATCACAGCACCCTCGGCCCCATTCCCTCCGGCCTGCATGTTGGCTTCTGTTTTCACATCTCCCAAGCGTGCAAACAGGAGGGATGAAACCGAGCAGAGTGGGAGCAAGAAGGGGAGTGAGGGAGCTAGTTCTGAAAGGCCGTGGGTGATTCTCCGAGGAGCAGCATGCACGATAGCGCAGAAGAGACGCGCAGAGCACAGGGGGGGAAAGGAGAAAAGCACTTCTAGAGAGGATCAACGCTAACGTCGTGCAGAACGGATATGACATGCCAAGTTACCCAGACGGAAGACTAATTTCCTCCCTGTCGTAAACCCCTCCGGTTTATCAGCATTGTGATGGGGATTAAAATGAAGGGAGAAGGAAAAGAACACACATAAACAAAAATTAGGGGTGGGTGGAGAAGAGTCGGGAGATGCTTCTCAGGGATTCCAAGAGCAAAAGGAGGCGGAGGAGGGCGGCTGGAGTTTAGTGCAAACCCATTAATCCCGCACGCCTGTGACTGCCAGGAACAAGGATGAAGGAGATTTACTGCCCATTAAAAAGGAAGCTCTTGCTGTAGTTTATAAACAGCCACTCTGGCTTGGTTGGAGGTTAGATATTTTTGTTCATTAAGCAGCCAACGATTTCAGTTGCTTTTCATTGTTAACTTTATTTACACCTTGCTTTCCCCTCCTCCCCACACGGTTAAAAATGGCAAACACACGAGGCCAGCAGTGAAGGTGAAGCTGGATGCCGTGGCTCAAGCAAAGTCATTGGAGAGTGAGAATCCCAAGCTATTTATGGGTCCAGTGGCTAAACCGTTCAAATAATCCCCACTAATTAGCACCATGGCAGACGTCAGGCTGGGTGGTTAGTGTGTCATGGAGTCATCTCTTGGTCTTTGACAGCAACCCAAGAAGGATAATGTGGGTTCCCCTTCTACTGAAGCCAACTAGAAATGAAAATGGCCCCATGGTGTGTGATATCTTCTAATTAAGGAATGGGGATTTGAAAGGCCCAACCCTGGTCAAGGTGCACTAGGGATGTGTCTGTGTCCGTTGCACGCCGAAGTGCTGCATGAAGGCTGAAATCAACAGAAGCATTGTACGCAAGACACAAAAGTCACTGGATGTCTTGGAGATGCGGATGCGGGTCCGCCCACTGTTCTGGGGGCTGTACCCCCGTGTCTGCCCATTCCGAACCACAGCTGGGTCCATCTGATGGACTCAATGGGTTTCCTGGGCTGTGGTCCACCCACGTAGCGCCCACACGCAAACACACACACATCATAAAGTTGCGAACGATCACCCAATGCTCTAGGTTGGCACTCACAACTTTATGCTGTTGCATGGGGCAAGGGCTGGCTGGAAGTGGAGCTGCACGGAGAGCTGCTCTGCTTCAGGCTGGTGTCCCAGGTTTGGCCAACCCGCTCTGCCAGTAGTGCGCCGGGATGTTCCGGAGTACCGGCGGTCGAATTACCCTGGAGCAGCCGCAGCCTGCTCCACCTACACATCTGGGTGAAGCAGGCGGGCACGGCCGTTTCCGGGGCAGCCCATCCAACTTACACCCATTGTACCCCTCTATTTCGCTCTGGTTAGGGCCCCGCTGGGGTACGGTGTCCAATTCGGGACGTAGGAGGACATTGAAAAGGTAGAGAGGGCGCAGAGAGCAACCAAGATAATGCAGGGTTCCGAACACAAATTGTATGAAGAAAGGCTGAAGGATTTGGGTATGTTTAGCTTGGAGGAAAGAAGACTAAGGAGGGATACGATAACGGTCAACCAATATTTGAAAGGCCTCCATTTAAAAAAAAAAAAAAAAAATGGTGAACAATTGTTCTCCCTGCCCTGAGGAGCTTACAATCTGGGGAAGACAAGGAAGGGGTGACGAGGGCGAGGGGAACCTAGGGAAGGACGGGGATATTTTTGTGACGTTGAAAAGTTGCAGGGGCACGTACTTAGCTTAGTTACAGGGGAGAAAGAGACCCTGAATGATAGGCCAGTAAAAGGGGCATGTACAGTAACCGCTATTCATTTCCATTTCATAGGTTATCCGATTTGAATACCTCATTTCAGTTCCTTTGTTTATTTCGGTCTTTGGGCTCATTTTATTTCAACCATTTCAGTCGTTCGGTTACTTCACGTTGGCACAATCAGCGCTACCGGATATGCGCAGCAGCCGAAGCAAAGCAACCAAGGTGCCAAAACAATCAAAATAAAACAAACCAGAAAGAACCAAAATACTGAAAATGACTGAAACAAAATATCTGAATAAGCAGATACTTAAATGTTCATTTTGGGTGCGGACAGTATTTGGCAATTCAGAGGACTATCCAAAAATAACAACATCATCCGTGAATAATTATTCCCCTGTTTGTTTCCATTCTACCACCTGTCAACTTGACGAATGGCCATTTATGAATTGATCCCTGCAAGGAATGTCTAATATCAAGTATTTCCAGCCAGGGCGGAGGGGACAGCAGAGGGAGCACAGCTGACTTGAATTTTTGGCCCTGTCTTTGCATCAGCCTCGCCTCTGATTGGCTGTTCCTTCTCTGCTCACAAGAAACCCAACCAACAGAGGGATGAATTGTTCGGATGAGATGTGAGATCGACATGCTGGTCAACCGCGATCGATAAGGAACCCGCATTGTCACACGCACATCTTCTAACCCCCTGATTCTCAGCCATCTGTGACTTTGGGGTGATTACATCTCGGCACCCCGCTGTTTAAATTTTGTTACTAGAATCATTCTTCTTGCCCCAATAATCAGTGTTGCCACGCGCTGTTGCCGTCACAGCAGCACCCTAGAAGTGGCTGCATTTTGACCGACGTGGTCAGGGCCCACGTCATCAAACGTTCTTAATTAACATCCCTGGAATCATGTGCTCCCTTCATAAATCAAAGGAATAAAGCAAGGGATGATGTGCTGAGCTGAGGGGGGGAGGGGGGAAAAATCTAGCAAGCTTACAGTCTCCTGCTGTGCGTCCCCTTTAGATAACAGATGCTCTCTTCTTAACCTCTCACTCCATCAGATCAGCTGCAGCCGCGTTTGGATCAAGTGCACAGCCTGGCTGGCATCCAAGCTCCCTGATTTCTGGGTCTAATGCCAGCTCCATCAGAGTGGTTCAATCAGCGACCGCTGCGTGGATCTGAAAGGGGGTAACAGAATACGAGGAGGGGGCAGGACAGAGGACAGCAGGTAACATATGCTCCTGGGATATCACCGGCAACAACCCACTCGGTGGCATAAAATTGTTGTCTAAAATTTGTAGGGGATGCTAGATCCCCTGGTCTCCCGTATAAGCCCTGCCTACACAACCCTGGAACTACAGGTAAAGAAAGGTGTGGGAACGCATCTCCCGCTGTAATCATGCCCATGAACTCATGTATTCCTGTCTCATTCTCCCCCTGGAACTAAGCTAAGCATGTGCACCTGCAACTTTTTTCAACTTCTTGGATGCATTCATGACTCACCTGCTGTTCCCTCCCTCCCCACCTTTGCCTCCCCTTCCTTGTCTCTTAAGATTGTGAGCCCACTTTGACAGGGACCGGTCTATCATTGTTGAGTGCTAAAGCACCAGGTACATTGTTGGTGCTATATAATTGCCTAATAATAATAACAATAATGAATAAGGGATGAGTGTCCAGAGGAAATTATGGATCCAGATCCCTATTATGGATCCGGATCTTTAATTCCAGAATTAATTACAGTTTCATATTACGGATCCATATTTAAATCAATTTTAAAATGAAAAATATTTTTTTTTTAAAATAAAAAATAATCCTGTATGCACAAAATGGCCACTGCACTGTCCATTGCGAATTAATCCGAATCCATGATGCCCATCCCTAATAATAAATAAATAAATAAATAAATAATAATAACAACAACAAGAAGAACAACAATTAATGAATGTTATCTCTCTTAAAAACTCAGGGCATGTTCTTCCAAAACATTGCCTACTTGGGGGTAAACAACCGGTGACAAAACATTTTTGCATGGGCCACTCCTAAACTCAAGTTAATAAACACCTGCCTCATATTAGAGGTAGCGTTCCCACCTCTCTGCATTTGAGTCATCAACTCCGGGCTCTGGGTCAAGCTCCACTCTCCCCCGGATTATGCAGGTGAGCACTAGAATTTTTAAGGCGAGCGTGGGCAGGACCATCTCAGAAAGGGAATTTCCCACCCTGGTGCTTCGAAGAAGGCCTTGCAATGTCAGGAAGGACTCACGGGAGAGTCCCTCTGGGCCACCCCTTGGGCGGGGGAGGTGGGAGGGTCAATGCTTCAGGAAAGGTGGCATCTCAGGAAAGGTGGCATAGGATGAGAGCAGTCACATTAAACCATATCTCCCTACATTTCCAGTGGACAAAGGACAAGCCTTGCCCCTTCAGCCAATAAGCTCCTCCCCTCAACCAATAAGCCCTGCCCCTCACACACTTTTACTCACACACCCCTCACCATTCCAAGTGCATAAAGGGGGACAGGCGCTCTCTTGTTTCTCAGAGTCATCCCACTAAGTTTCTTGTCATTCCATCATCTCCTCATTGGCTTCTCAAGGGCTTTTCCTGAGAGGCCACCAGGAAAGAGATTCTGGGTCTTTTTGTCTCTCTCTCCCGAAAGAGGGCCAGTGGGATTCAGCACCCAAAGAGGGACTGTCCTGTCCCTCATAAATAGGAAGGCATGTGAAAGGTAACTTTTCAGCCAGGGTTAGATTACCACACATAGTCTCAAAGAAGAACACGGGGCAGGCTTACTTGAGGCTTGTTTGCCCCCTGGACAAACTACCCTTCATGTGAACACAGCTCAGGGATGCCTACTGCTACAAGTCACATAGCTTTCATGTCTTACAATTACAAGAGTCACAGTAAAATCCTCAGCATCTCAACTTTCAGGTTTGGGGGGAGGTTTCTGTTGATTTTTTTCAAGGGGAGGGGTTGCTTTTTAAACCTATATTTTTAGCCCTTGTGGCTTCAGAGAAAAGGTTGGGAACTTGACTGCAGCACAAAGCCAGAAGACAAGAAGCCTTCGGTCACAACATCCCCTGCTTCCCCACCTCCCCAAAATATCACATGGCGTTTAAGCCAATCTCATGATTTGGGGGAAGGAGCCGGTTCTTTATTTTTGACCATTTGGATGTGAAACTTTCTAGAACCTCCAGGTGTGTGTGAATGGTCAGGCTGGATCAGGTTTATCAGTCTAAAAGTGGGAAACCTTTTTCCCCCTCACATGGGCCACTTTGAAAATTAGTACAAGCTCTGCAGGCAACATAGATCCAACCCCTCTCCTTGAGGGCAGGCCCTCAGCTCCGTTCCCTTCCCCGCTGCTCACTCTTTCAGTGCTTGAGGGTAAGAACTGGATCTAGGGGCCAGATTTAGAATTGGAAAGGGACTAAATAAAAAAAGGACCATGAGATGGATTTGGCCAGTGGGCCAGATGTTCCCTATCCATGATCTAGTCCATCCTATCTCTGACAGTAACCAACCCAAGGATGCTTCGTGAGGAAGATAACCAAGCCTTTCCCTTCCCTATGTTTCCCTCTCTCTTGTCTCCCTGTCCCTTGTCCGGTTTAGATTGTAAGCTCCTTGGAGCAGAGACCTGTCTCTAATTCATGATTCTTCAGTGCCAGGTACATTGCTGGCCCTACATACTTTAAACAAGAAGAAGATTCGATCAGAGCAGAAATCTGCCCCCTACCTCTGTCGGTTCATCATCCCCAGTGGCATAATGAGCCGGCGTGGATACAATTCATAAGTAACATGCGTATGAAGCCAGTTTCAAGTCAACGTTGAGAACTCGATATCATCTCTGATCTAAATCACGGGGCAGCTGCTGCATGGAAAGTTCCTGCTGCCATTCATGCCTCCCACTTCTGCGTTTGTTTGCAAATGCCACCTCTCGCCTCCTCCCTTTGGCTCCCAGCCCACAGGGGCGGGGCGGGGGGGACAAAACCACTGATCAGTCAGACTTTGCAAGGGGAATCCTTTACCAGGCAACTCTGCCAACGCACCAACAAGCAAGCATATGCTAGGATCAAGCCGCTAGTAGCTTGTCTTACCTGCGTCCAATAGCAGTTTTCCCCTGGCCATAAGTGGAAACAATCTGGCTGGCTGTGTATTACCCTGATGGGTTTGTCTCCTGTAACACTAGGATCGTGTGCCGCCCACCGTACACACGTCATACTGGGATTAGTCGCTTCCAAGAAGCCTTGAATCTCAATCAAATACAAGCAGGTACATTTGACAGTAGCAATGTGCCAGCAAAGAATTGAAAAAGCAGTCACTCTCTCCTCCTACCCCTCGCCCTTTCGCGGCAGATTCTGAACGTTTTATGACCTTTCCCCTCACGACGGCATAATGATTCTGAACCGTCTGTGACATCACAGCAGATACACCAATAACCGGCGGCGTAGTCAGGCAGTGAGACAGGCCACTGTTTAGATAAGATGTTGGCAGAAGATGACAGAACCCTAGAACTGTAGGTTTGTGTCATGCCCGCCGGCCGTAGACCCCACCGGGGGGGGGGGCC
>QEPC01012679.1:1875907-1907432 GCA_003113815.1 Sphenodon punctatus | reverse complement strand
TGGGGGGGGGGGCAAGGCCATAAGCTCACAAAACAGCTCTGCAGCCTAGGATGATAGGGGCCTGGTCTTGCTGAGACCTAAGGGCCACAATACTATCCTGACGGGCATTATTTCCCAGGTTCCTTCCGGCAGAGCGTGGGCCTGGTTTTTGCGAGTGAGCGTGATCCCTCCCCCCGGGGTATTTCCCCCCCTCCCCAGTGACAGTTTGGAATCTAGTCCAACCCCCTGCTCCAAGGCAGGATTTCCTCTGCCCATAGCATCGCAGACAGAGGATGTGACATGACCCAAATTCCTGGCTATTTGGTGTAAACATTCAGATAATGGAATTGTGCCCATTTACACCGGCAGACAATGTAGCTGTTATTCAGGCACGTATTTCTAATGAACACATTGGGAGAGAATTTGGGCCTACAGCAATTGGCAAATGGATTCCCTTCATTTAGAGCAGCTTCTCACGTGATATCATCATTTCTTTAAAGCAGGGGGGCTATGATGCCAATCGTGGTCAACCAAGAGACCGTGGGGAGTTGGGGACTGACTCCTCAGAGGTCACCTCCGGGAAGGAGAACGTGATGGCCCCACAGACAGTGTCTCCTGCAGGGGGTGGGGGAGAAGAGGTGCTAGGACAGTGCCTATAGCACAGCAGGGAAGGCCCTTTAGGAGCTATGATCGGAGCTGGGATCCAGTAAGAGGGGGTTCAGCTGTGGGCCTGGAAGCCCACCTTAGGTTGACGCCATGTGCCTGGCGGGTGCATGCGATACCAAACTGAAATAACCAAAAGCAACGAAAATACCAAATCAAAACCAAAACACCAAACCAAAGGAACCAAAACAAATGAAATACCAAACCAACGAAAATTAAGCAACCCAAATACCAAATCAAAATAACTCAAGTAACCAACGTGACCAAAATACCAGACTGAAATGACCAAAATACCAAACC
Source organism: Sphenodon punctatus (assembly GCA_003113815.1). NCBI lineage: Eukaryota > Metazoa > Chordata > Lepidosauria > Sphenodontia > Sphenodontidae > Sphenodon > Sphenodon punctatus. The sequence goes on along the minus strand of QEPC01012679.1, from coordinate 1,906,490 downwards.
AAAGTGACCAAAGTAATTGAAAAGCCAAGCTGAAATAACCAAAACCAAGTATTTGTAGCCTCACTGAAGCAGGAAATGAACAGGGCGCCATATCGACTTCATCCAAACAGATCCAATTTGGTATTTACAGCAAGTATGGGCTTTAAACCTAATAGCAAGGCACGTTCTCACCAGTTCATAGACCACCCCCCTTCACACCTTGGTAGAATCGTCATGTCAAAACCATTTTGTTTTAGACAATATCCGAGTTGCTTCTTAAGGGAAGTTCAGCAGGGCAAAACCTTAGAGCAGGCGGGAAAATCCCCCCCTGCCCCTTCTCCGGCTATGAGCTGGCCCCACTGCCCAGTCCATTAACACCCCCCTCATCTCAAGGGTTTGAGCTGGGATAAGCTTCCGATAGCTCCCCACACGGCTAATCCTCCAACAGCACAAAAATAATGAAGTGTTATCTCATCAAGTGCCTGAGTCCAGTCATTACCCAGAGGGACAGCTTAATAAAGAAGAGGCATCCACCTGCCAACTCAAAGGCAAAGGCTGGCTCCTCCGTGTCAATTAGGGAAGATGACTGGGAGGACTTCATTGTAGACGGAAAGGGGGAGGGGGGGGATACGGCCCCAATGAACACATCCAAGTCAGTGTGGGCCTTTTATGTCTCCCAAGTCACGCAGCCGGATGACAGGAGGCAGGAAGAAAGAACACAAAACCAAATCTCTAGACACCTCCTGATCTGACCACTTCATAGGCCCAAGGAAAGGTGAGATGGGAAGGAGCCATTTGTGCAGGTTGCATTTGTGGATACAAAAGTAGTGTGATGTCACCAGCAGGATTTGAACCAAGGAACCTTTGGATCTTAAAACAGAAACTGTGTGACCCAATGCCACCGCTAAAAGGGGACAGAGCACCACAACCTCTCTGCGGCCCAGCACTGCCGCTAGAAGGGGACGTAGCACCACAGCCTCTGTGCTGCCCAGGACCACCACTAGAGGGGGATAGAGCACCACAGTCTCTGTGTGGCCCAGAGTCACCGCTAGAGGGGGATGGAGCACCACAACCTCTGTGTGGACCAACGCCGCCACTAGAGGACAGAGCACCACAGCCTGTGTGTGGCCCAGCACCTCCACTAGAGGAGGACAGAGCACCACAGCCTCTCTGTGGCCCAGCGCTGCCACTAGAGGACAGAGCGCCACAGCCTCTGCGTGGCTCAGCACCACCACAAGAGAGGGACAGAGCACTACAGCCTCTGTGTGGCTCAGCACTGCCACTAGAGGAGGACAGAGCGCCACAGCCTCTGTGTGGCCCAGCACTGCCACTAGAGGGGGACAAAACACCACAGCCACTGCATGGCCCAGCGCCACCGCTAGAGGGGGACAGAACACCACCGCCGCTGCGTTGCCCAGCACCACCACAGCAGATGGACAAAGTCCCACAGCCCCTTAGTGGCCTCGTGTCAGCATTAGAGGACAGAGTGCCACAGCCTCTGTATGAGGTATACTTTGTCCACCTACCCCAGCCAGCCAATGTCAGAGTGCCAAACTCATCCTTAAATACTTAAGTGTTTCATTGTGTCCCAGTTTTAGACGACACAGGTCGAGCTTGGATGAAGGAAAGCCAAAGAAAGATCTATACCTGAAGGAAACAAAAAAGACCAATTTCCTTCTTCTCCTACTGCTACTCAGTCCTCAAAATCTCTCTCTCTCTCATAAGTTGACATAAGTGAACAGCTTTGGTTTCAGTTCTTCAGGCATCACCACATCCTTCCTGAAGGGGCCCGTCTCAAACACACATAGCTGTCAGGAGAAGGTGAACGTGCAGGCCGGAAGAGTAAGAGAGAGAGATCTGGGGGGTTCAACCTGCTTGCGACGGCGCGCGTGGCAGGAACGATGGAGCTCAGCCTGGGTATCAGGAACCCTCTCTACAGTAGAGTCTGCCTCCCCCGTCCCCCCACTTTCTCAGCAGCGTCCATCCCTCGCGTTCTGATACCGCTTGGTAGCCATGTCCCTCCTGAGAGACGAGGATAGGCTGCGATGATTTTGAGCGCTCTTGATGTTGGGACTGGTTCCTCGGAGAGGCTAAAACCCCAGCAACTGTTTCTTGAGTGTTACAAGCACAAAGCAGGTAGGCCAAATCCTCAAGTCCTCCCTCAGCTTTTCAGTCAGGCCCAACTGACATCAACGGGCTTGTTGAGAGAAATTGGGGGCCCTGGTGCATCTTGGCAGCCGGGAAGGAAGAGGGTCCTTACCTCCCATCCCCCGATCTCCATTGCCTAGGCAATTTTTGGAGAGATTGGTATTTTATTCACACAGATGCTAGATGTAGCTTGGGGTGGGGGATCCCTTGAGCTTGGGGCCTGGTACAATGGTATCCTCATTCCCCCGGCCCTCGTCAATGGGAACTCAAGTTTGTCAAAAGACCAAACTTTACCTCATTGGCTAATCATTTTTGCCCTACCCAAAGCTCCAGAGTCTCTTTCAATGGAGAGCAAGAAATGGAAGTGAGGAGATAGCCAGGGAGAAGGACATCCAGGCCACCTCTTCCCCTACAACTTCGTTCATTGCTGGAGACATCGGATGTAACTGGGCTTCCTACTGTAGTGTTCGCAGCAGCCAGCGTTCGTCCCGCCGCCCAAGCCTGTGGAGAAGCGGCGCGAAGTTGGTGTTCTCACCAACACCTCCATCTTTCTTTTCTCAAAAAGTGAGAGGGTACAGTGGTCCTCTTGGCCTCCCCCAACGTCCCTGCTCCCAATCTGGAGACAACTTACAGGAACCCAATTCTCTGAGAGAGAGAGAGTCTTTGGACTTCCGTCAAATCAACGTCGTCAGCCACTTTTGAGATCTTTGGGCTAAGATCTCTGAGGTTTACTCACTCTATGTGGGACAGTCAGTGGGGATTCCTCGGTTGCTGGAGGGGATTTCCCCACAGAAAAACCTAAAGGAGCTGCAGCCTGCGGGAGAGGGGGAGGGGGAAGCCCGTAGCGTTGGCAGCTCTGGTTACAAGAGAGGCACTCGATGCCAGCGCAGAAAGTAAGACAACAGCAGAGCAGAGTTCTTACATTACAGCTTTAAAGCCAGGGCTGTGGGGAAGGGCCCAGCTGTAGCATAATAGCATCTGAGCCCTGCTATCTCGAGATCTTTTGCTAATAAATACCATCGCTCATTATCTCGGCATTAAAGTTACATGCCGGGTAAGATGGGCACTGAGGTTCCTCTCGCTAATCTAAACCAGATGCCAGGGCTTTCTATTATTAATCGCCCAGGTGCCTCTCGTTCTCCCCTGCCAGGGTAAGGCCCTGACACACAGTTCTCTCATCCTCTCCTTTCCAGGGGGGCTCAGCTGGGCCCGGATTCTGGGGAGGGGGCAGGCTTGCAAGTGACCTCGGCACCACTAGGAAATTCTCAGGGGGGGAGGGAGCAGGGTTAGCACACTGCCCGTGTCCACTCTGAACATTTCTTAGCCCAGCCAGGAAGAATTTTTTTCAGAGTAGGTGGGGGTGGACTGTTGGCCCCACCTCCACCCACTCTGAAAGCTTCCTTCCTGGCAGGGTTCTGTTGCATCCCTTTAGCTACACTGCCACGGGCCACTCATGTCTCATTGCAGCCTCCAAGGTCAGCTGGGAGAGCCCTCTTGCATGTATCTGCCAGTTGTGTTAGCATGGCAAGTGCAGGCAGAGATGCGTTTTCAGACACTGCCCCACAATTCTGGAACTCCCTCTCTCTGGAAGTGCATCTGAGCCCGAGCCTGCTCATCTTCCGGAGTCAATGTAAAACATTTTTATTTGGCCGGGCTTTTGGTAGGTAGGGATAGAGTTGGGTGAGGTTTGGTATAAGGGTTTTCAACTGGTTTTCTACGATTTTGTGTGGCGCCACCCGCCCTGCCCTTGGGATAGGATAGAATGATGAATTATTGTTTTTTTTTATTTTTTTTGGGGGGAGAGAAAAACTTAGACATAGATGTGGGATGTATCTCAACCTAGAAGCTTGCAACCCGACCCGACCTCAGCGTCTTATTTGTCCATTCTGTCTGCCCCAAACTTGTTCCTCTTCATGGTGCAGAGTTTCATGGTGTTTTGCTGGCGAGGTGCAGTGTGGCTAAGTGGACACAATGCGGCTATATTTCAACACATCTCGAAACCACTTCCTCAGAGTCTCGGAGACACTGAGTCACCACTCCCAAACCACTTGAGTCATCTATAGATCTGAGCTGTAATGTTCTTCTCTCTTCTCTGGCTCGCCTGACAAGGAAACTGGATGCATCTTTTATACACTAGAAGTGAGTGACCAAGGGCTGGTTAGTGGCCACGGGGAGGGGGACTGGTTGATCGGGGCAGGCACCAAGCCTTCAAAAGGGAAGAAATTGAAAGATTTTCACAACAGTGTTCTCCGCACAATAGTAGCATTCACAGGCCTGCAGGGAGATTTAAAACAAATAAAAGAAGGTTTGTTTGTTTTTTTACTCAGCACACAATTTGTGGGATGTGTTTGCCAGAGGAGGTGGCCAAGGCTAGTAGTATAACTGAGTACTAAAAAAAGAACTGAGGGTACGTTCATTTACGGCAATTAGCCAAGTAGGTTGCAGGCCATAAACGCTTGACTGTCGGGAGCTGAGAGTGAACAACAGGGAATTGGTCGCCCCATTAGGACCTGATAGGTACTTCTCCCAAGTAGCTGAGATTGGCCACTGTCGGAGACAGGTGCTCTACTCAACGGACCATTGGTCTGTCCCACTATGGCACTGACGTCCTTATCAAACCCCTGTTGGGTTACCTGCTGAAGGAAAAACCAAAGGGAGTGACTGCTTTGAGGAGATTGCAATTAAAAAACAAGGCATCTCACCAACTACACTAGGTCCAATAAAAGATATCACCAGAACTACTTTGCCTCCAAGGCATCTGACAGAAGAATCCAATGGGCTGCAAGCCTGGGACTCATGTTCTTTGCTGTGACATGAGCTTCCTTGGGTAAGTCACTAAGGCCAGATTCACACGAACAACTAAAACAGTTTAACAAAGGCTGTAACTCGCCTCTACCTCAGCATCACGTTCACACCATGGTTCCTTAGGAAGCAGAACGATTGAACGTGGTTTTCCACATCCCCAAATCTCCAGAAAGTACAACTCACCACAGAGCGCTTTGCTCCGTCCCAGTTCTCCTCACGTTTTGGTCATCCACGACCTCCCGATTCACAGCACTCGGTGTCAGCCTCACTTGTGAAAGAGAAGAGGCCCCTGGGTCAGAAGAGCAGTCAGTTCACCCACCTCAGGGCCTCTCAGCCATGACGTTGAGTAAAATACGCTTGGAGAATGCCCCCAGCTATCAGAGCAGGCGAGGCACTTGGTTGTTTTGCTACGTCGGCAACCAAGCCCTGAAAGGGAGAGCTGCTGACAGTCAATGTTGAGAAATAAATGTGTATTTCAAAAGGCTTCCACTCATCAGCTGTTCATTTCGACACTCCCTCAGCTGCTATCTCTGCCGCTGCTGTACTAATCGCAGAGCGGGGATGAAGAACCTCAAGCCCGAGGGCCAAAAATGGCCCAGTTATGTTTTGGGTTTTTTGTTTATTTTTGGTGGCTTCTTTCCAGTTCCTGGATTTGATCCCTGGATGCAGATTCCTACCCCTACACACAGATCTATGTAACTGGACCCTCCTCTCCTTTAAGGACCTCCACCCCCAATTTCTGTGTGGCCCTTGGAGCTTGTATAAATTTTCAAAGTGGTCTCTGGGATGGAAAAGGTTATCCACCGCTGGTGCAGAGAACGGAGATGTATTCCTCATCGCTAAATAATTATTTATTAACCCAGTTACGAGCGTTTGGGTTTCTCAGCTACTATCCACTTCTGTCCGCCTGCTACAAGCTTAGCTGTGTGACTACAGTGCTAACGCTCAGACGCGGCACAGAAGGCGAAGCAGAACAAAGTAACGCTGTCAGATATGGCTGAAATGAAATTCCAGCTCAGATTCTGTTTTTGAGGGATCCAGACATTCTGACCGATCTGGTGAAACAGGGACCAAAATACGATCCAGTCCGTGTTTCGTCACAACGATCAGATTAATTCCGCCTCCACAAAATGGTGGTGGCTCTAATGTGCATGAGGAAAAATGGTGGTGACGCGAAGGGTGCTGCTTTTTTGCGTATGTGCGGTGTGGCACCTGCACGGTAGGAGGCAAAATCATTCCGTCAGAACTCTGATCGGAATTCCGCCAAAACTTCAATCCGCGATGGACTGGTGTTGTGAAAATGAGGGGGGAAATCTGTGAAGACGGAAGGGCTGTTTTGTTTCAGTCCTACGGCCAGGTTTGAGATTAAAACTCACATTCCTTGACCCACTAAATTCACCCCACCATGTAGAGTTGAAAGAGGCAACTCATTTAGTATTCGCGGGCAATACTCTCAAACCTTGTCACAGTTTCAGGTACTTAAATCGGCACCTGAATACCAATCAGATGCCATGGGTATTTCAGTATCTGAGTACCCTGCTGACCCGAAAACTCAGAAAAAACTATGGGGTGGGGGGGACACATGGAAAATCAGGATCCGAAGTTGAAAATCCATGACCATAAAGTCAAAAATCTGGAACTGGAAAGTGCAAAATTCTGGACAAAAATCGCTATTTCATTTGAATGAGAAACAAACCAGCCCTTCCGTCTTCACAGATTTTTTTTCTGCCTTTTCAGAACGTCAGTCACCTGATGAGAGACTTTTCAGGAGCTGAAAAGTACCCAAAATTACCGGCTCGAGTTGAGTACGGTAATTTTGATGGGTATACCCGGATCTGAGGGTACTCATTTCAGCTCCAATCCCTCCCAAAATATTTCCTAGTTACTGAGTTAGGAGCACTCTTTGGTACAAAGCTGTAACATCAGCTTTTCTGTTTGAAAATGTATAACACCCCCACCCATCCCCCTTTGGAATCATCCGATGCCTCAAAGATAAATTCCAGACTCTCCAATATCCCAGAGCCTGCCACCAAACCCGAGCTGTGAAAACCAACCTCGGACGCGACTGTAACCTTTCCATCACTGCCACGGACTTCTGCTGGGCTCCGAGGAAAGGCTATCGCGTTAACCTCTCCAAGAGCAGCAAATGAAACCACACGTGTGGCTGGAGCAGAGATATTCTCCAGTGCTCCTGGGAGGGGGGAGGGGGGCAGGTTCTTTCTCCAATAACCCCATCCTCCTCCGGTGGCTGGGTTTTACTTTTCGGATCCCATTATCCCCCTATTGAGTAACACCGGGTTCTCCCTCGCACGCGCAGAGCCTTACTTCTCATTGTTCCGAGCACTCCTCCCATACACAATGGGACAACAGAGAGGCCAAGTTGTGAGAACACAACTGTGTCCGAGCCGAGTTTCGGTTGCATAGAAACAACAGCTGCTCTGAGCTCAACCTTCTCTTCCACAGGCCAGGAGGCAAGTTGGTTGCCAAATATCGCACCTTGGGAGAGAAAGACACGGTTCTAAAGGAGCAAGGTCTATTCTCGGCCCCACCACTCAACCTTTGGGGCAAGGTACTAGACCAGGGGTGGGCAACATTTCCAAGCCCAAGAGCAGCATACCAGAAGGTTTCTAGCGCACACCCCCCACTAGACACTTGACACTGATTGCTGCTTCCCCCAATCCTGGGGGCATGGCAGCATGGTTCCCTCAACCCCCCACCCTCACATCAAAGCTCTAACAGCTGAAGAGCCAAGTGGGTTTGGGCATCGGCAGTAGCAATCTTTCTTTCCTTCTTTTTCTCTGTTTCATTAGTACAAGTTTCAAGGGCCGCACAGAAGTTGGGGGCAGGGTTTTTTTAAGGGATGCTTTCTGGAAGGGGTGGGTCCAGATCATGGATCCGTCCCTTCTCCTTGCGTGCAGGCCCTCCTCTCTGCTCCCTTCCCGGGCTCAGACATTCAGTGCTATGGGGCAGGAAATGGATCCAGGGGCCAGATCCAGGGGCTGGAAAAGGCCCAAATAAAAACTAGCCATGGGTCACATTTGGTTCCCCCCCATCCCTGCCTAGAGCCCAAAGATTCTGGATCAAAATCCACGGTTTGGGGGGTGAAATCCAGAAGGATTGCAAGCCTACCTGCAATTCTATGACACTATGAATTACTGCCATTTTTATTTGTTGGTTCTAATGGTTTTATCAACTCTCTACCGGGGAGAGAGTTAAAGAAAGTCCAGGAAAACGCCAAGCAATGACGTTCCATTCTTACTTTTAGCTGAATGTAATTTTCCGTGCAGATTTTTATTTTCTGCTGCCAGCAATCTCGCACAAACACACACACGCTGGTCGTCCTTTTTAAAAGGCTCGGGTCAAAGCAGCCTAGCATTTCTGCTTAGAGCAAACCCAGTAACAACCTGGTGGCTTCTTATGCGAAAGGGCCTCGTCAGGTCAACTGTTTCCCCACCTAATGGAGGTTTTCCACTCAACGCTCGGCTAAGCAACGTAGACGGCTTTGGTGGTGACATCAGATTAGCTGCAACTTTAAACGGGGATCTGCTCCCTGGAGACAGCAACCAAGCAGCAGCTTTACAAAAACACATGCAGTAATGAGAAAGTAAATCAAGAGGGGTTATTTACTGCTTCTCATAATACAATAAGTAGGAGACACCTGATAAAACTCAGAAGGGCAAAGACAAAGGAAGTACTCTTTCACAGAAAGTAGAAATAACCTGAGGAACTCACGGCCACAGGATTTTGCATAACTGGGTTACAAAAGAATTGGATCAATTCATGGAGAACAGGCCTCTCAATTACTACGTGGGCATGCAACCCCCATACTCAGGGTGCCTTTACATCACTGGCTGCCAGAAGCTGGGGGTGAATCATTAACATTAACCCTGGCCCCATCTTCACTGCATTTTCCCCACTGATGGAAATGGGGAACAGACAGCAAGCATGGGTCCCTGACATTTATCATCTCTATAGTGCTTTCAGTACTGAAAATGTTTTTGCAATCACAGTCCAATCTAGTCCACTCTCACGGCAGCCCTGGGAGGTAGGTTATTATTATTATTCTCATTTAACAGATGGAGAAACTGAGGCAGAGAGAGAGTGTGTGACTTGAGTAGGGTTGCCAGGACAGAGCAAGAAGAACTGCAGGGATGGGAGATTGTCCTATATGTGTGTCTCTTGGAATAAACCGGCAGAAGCAAGGAGTTCACCCAACATTCAAAGAAGGAAAAACATAGTCATGAATAGCAAAGAGAGAGAGAGGGAAGGAGATGAGGAGCGGGATGGAACCAACCCAACAATAATGCATTTGAATTGATATAAAAGCCTGCGGTATTAATTATCAACTTGTTTTATTGGCAGGGTGCAGAGACGTCCCTTCTCGCTGGTACAAGACCGTGCTGGACTTTGCTTCCTTGGAATTCCACTGTGGCTGCGGGGTCGAGCGGGAGGCAAGCAGCGCTTGAGACCAAATTCCCTGGTTTCGTGGGGGTGGGGTGGGAGGGAATCAGCCAAAAGGCCAGCTTGCCGGAAGGAGGTGGCAGAAATAACAACTGGCCAAGCGGCCAACGAGAAGCAAAAAGGAAACAGTGTGTCGTTTCCACAATCCCATCGGGCACGCAAAGGAAATTCCTGATGGGTTGGTAGAGACTGCGGAGAGCGGCTATGGGAGCCAACAGAGTATGAACTTTGCACTTCCTCCGCCGATCAGTGACGAAGGACTCCACTTCTTTTGAAAGAGCACACACAGGGCAATTGGACTTTGCTCTTCTAGACCTTTCCTCTCTGCTTCGTCAATGAATCTTCTGTTCTTCTCCCAAGATCTTCCTACCATCCTCACGGCCTCAGATTAGACACATCTCCTTGAACAACTACATCCTCCTGCCTTACCAGTCAGAGAGGGGGGGGGAACCACTGAGAAATGGCTTGCACAGGGAACAGCCACGGGGCCACCAAGCAATTCTTGATGTCCATGTTCAATAGCCATAGAATTTGATTTGGCCCCCTTTCAGTTTCAGGATCTGACCCCCCTACTCTGGTTCTGAAAGAGCACGTTCTAAAACTTCAATGGCCACTTTCAGAAAGCTCTCTTATGGCCCAACCGTTAATCTGAAGAAGGTGCTAGGGTGGCCTTGTAATTAAAACATGGCACTGGGGGACAGAACTCTTGGAATCTGCTCCCAGCACTGCCACAAACTTCCCATCAGATCACCGCCAAGTCTCTATTTTGCCCTTTGCCATAAAGACATGTCCTTGCCTCACAGCTGGAAAGCCTGAGAGGCTAAACTCATCAATGCCTGTTAAGAGGTTCAAGCTCTTCCAACACAGAGGGCGCTAATGACACAAAGTGTGGCGCCGAGGTAACGACAGGCCTTGTATCTAGTGTTACCATTTCCCTCCAGACCCACTGGTTGGTCTGCAATGGCGGGGGTAGAGCAAAGGGGCTGCCATGCCTCTCTTCCTGATGTAACCCCGCCCCTCACGGAGCATCATGGCATTCCATTAGGGCGGAGCTACATTGGAAAAGTGGCGGGAAGGTCCCTTTAACCCGCCAACTTTCTAACATGGTCAACCCCAGAAGCCCCAATTTCTCCAGCTTATCAGGGGGCAGCCTGGCCGACCTAGAGAAACTGGGGCTTCTCCCAGAGGCCAAACCTGGAGAGGTGTCAACCCTGCCTGTGTCTGTTTGATTAAGTGGCAACTGGGGGATGGAGGGCAAGTTCCTAACCAAGTTCTCTCTCTCTCTCTCTCTCACACACACACACACACAAAATTTTGCAGGGAAAAGTAAAAAACAATATGCCTCCTGACAAATCGGACCCTGAAGGAAGTTAGCAGGAATAAGTCCGAACCACCCTCCCTTCCCCATCTCCCCCTGCGTACATCCCCACGCTGGCAGCAGCTCCTGATTCCAGCAAGCCAGATGTAAGACAGAACTGAATCCGACCCGGTAACAAGGGACACCTGGCTCTTGTATAGGCCAACGGCCGCTGCTACCGGAGTTCCATGAACCGCTGGCAGAGAAAGGAAAACAGAGTTCCACTGCGGTTCATCACGCTGCCCCGGCCTCCTTTGGCTAAACGAAACAAGGGAAAGAAAAGAAGGGATGGAATCCAAAAAAATAAAACCCTGGGAGATTTTACTGTGGGAATGGAAAGCTTCCCAAAACCGCATCCTTGGGAGGCCTGGAGACTCAGCCGTGGGACAAAAGAACAAGCAAAAGGAGGAGATTTAAAACAGTGCAGCACTTGGTCACGATGCACAACCAGGGATTTACACCACACAACGAGACATGGGGGTAAAGAGGGTGAGTCCTCTTTTCCCCCCGATTTCTTTTCCACCATCTCTTTGACGAGGGTTTCCTGGCATTGTCTCATTTCTGAGGGAGAGATGAGCTGCGAAATATAAGGAGCTGCCTAACTGAGTCAGACCAACGGTCCATCTTCGCCCAATACACGGCAGCAGGGTCTCAAATCCGGCTCTCCAGGATCCACAGCAGAGGTCTCATCCAGGCGTGCTACCCGAGACTCTCCAGGATCCCCGGCAGAGGCCTCGCCCAGACGCGCTACCCGGGACCCTCCAGGATCCCCGGCAGAGGCCTCACCCAGGCGCGCTACCTGCGACTCTCCAGGATCCCCGGCAGAGGCCTCGCCCAGGCGTGCTACCTGAGACTCCAGGATCCCCGGCAGGCAGAGGCCTCACCCAGGCCTGCTACCCAAGACCCTCCAGGATCCCCGGCAGAGGCCTCGCCCAGGCGTGCTAACAGAGATCCTGAATCGGAGATGCCGGGAATTGAACTTGGGACCTTATACATGCAAAGCATGCACTCTACCACCTGCGTCACAGCCGACCTCGTGACCACCCCAGATGCACTGAAGGCGCTTCCAAAAGACCATCTCCTCCAGCCATAGTCCTGCCCTCTTCAGAGCAGGGGTGCTGTTGTTTACACCAATGGTTCTCAAATTGAGGGGGGGGGGCAGATTCCCTACAGGTGGAACAGAAAGTACTCTGGAGGGAGGGTGGGGTGAGAAGGACAGCTGGCAAATGCCTACCTCCTCTCTGACTGAGTCAGAGGAAAGAGGGGTGTCGACCAAAAAAGTTTGAGAACCACCGGTGTACACAGAAGTATCTAGCCTGGTGTGCGGGGACATCTCTTCCCCCTTCCCCTTCAGGGCTCCATGGGCTGGAGCATCCTGAGGGGAGGAGCATGACCTCCTACACAGGTGATGTACCACCCCCACCCCCCATATAATGGGTCACGGAAATGGAGCATGTCTGCCCGCCCCAAAGTGTTTTGTGGCAATCTGGCAGCTGAAGGGCCACCAGTGGGCAGAGACCCATGTTCACGGTGTCTTCCTTGTTGACGGAAATGAGGGGGAAATGCAGTGAAGTGACATCCTGGCCAGTAGGCCATGGAACGTGGCTGGTGGGGCACATCTAATAAGGGTGCTGGGGAGCTTCCTTGGGCCACCCGCAGGCAGCGAAACAACTGCAGGCCAGAGATACCCCAACTCTCGCCTAGGCCTTGACTTGCCCTGCGTACGTCAGGCCTCTGGCATGAAGAGAGTGTCAGGCTGATGATGGGGCAGCTGTATGCGCCTCACTAATTGCCCCTCACTGTTCTGAGCGTAGGTTTGGCCTGGTTGTTTTCCCAGAGAGATGGTAAAACCATGGGTGAGAAAATGACCAAGCCAACCATCTACTTGGGACAGTGGTGGACACTGCCCCCACGCCACGCAGGGTTGAACTTGAAGACCCCTTGCAAGGGTGGGGAACATATGGCCTGGAGGCCAAATCCAGTCCACATCTGTTTTGCTGTTGTTTTGTTTGGCCCCTTTCCCATTCTTGGCTCTATCCTGTGGGTCAGTCCCTACCCTCAAGCACTGGAAGAGCGAGCTCAGGGAGATGGCAGCAGAGATGAGGGCATGTGCTCAAGGACAGGGGATAGATCCATGGCATAGATCTACAGTTTGGACCCTCCCTTTCTTTCCCCCGTTCTGAGCACACCCCGATTGCCAGCTCCTGAGGCCCGCAGAACCTGTACTGATTTTCAAAGCAGCCTGCGGGCGGGAAAGGTTGTCCACCCTTGACCTAGTGGGTCCAACTGGGGGGGAAGTTGAGGACAAGATTTGGACATGAGTGGGCAGGGAACCCGGTCCCCTTCGTACCCCTCCTGGATTGCTAACACGTACCGCCTGCCCTACGTCGCTTTGCTTTCTTTCCTTCTTGACAGCAAAACCGCTCGCTTTCCGCCATTTCCTTCCCCCCCGCTCCAAATCAACACGCATCGATCTCTTCCCCCTCCCGCGGAGCTGAAATTAATAAGGCAATGTTTGTTAAACAGCAGTTCCCATTGATCCTCAGAGCCAGCACTCAGGAGTCAGTACGAGCTGTCCAGGATCAGGCACTGCAATGCCCTATCAGGGCCATCAGATCCCTGTGCACCGATATTATCAATCGATGTCAGTTACTGCTCTGGGAACCATTAGCTTTAATTAGCCGGCGGCACTGGAGAGACGAGGAGGAAATAATGGAGCCAATGGAGCCCCGGTGTAACATTCCGCGGAGCCAAGTTACGCCGGGGATCAGTTTGACTGAGTGTGTTTTTGTAGGCGCTATAAAAATGAGCGCATCTGGCTTCACCCCAACACTTTGTTTTATTTGACCGGACTAAATTAATTAATTAATAAATAAATAAATAAAATTGCACCGTCCTGGGCCGGGAAAGAAAAAACAAACTGCTGCTTTTTCAACACCTCCAGCCTTTAGGATACTCCTTTGTTTGCCCAGCCCCATCAGGCGTTGTCAGGGAGTGTGCTCCTCCCCCTTGGATTCCAGGGGCATTGTTACGAGAGAGACAGGTGGTGCAACTGCCCTCGGGCCCCACGAGTGCCGCTACTTCCCCTGTGTGTCCCTTGCTGTGTCCCTTCCTGCCTGCCACGTCTGGCTGCCACCTCTGCCGCTGAGCCTGAGGGACAGGACAGGCAGAGCAGGGAGACAGCTATAACTGGGACAGCCAAGAGCCAGGGGGAGTGAAGGGCACAATCCCTGGTATAACTGCATCCTTCCCTGAGAGGGAGTGGTGGGAGAGGGGAGAATTCCAGCTTCTGCACCTGGCTCTATTCCAACACCCCTGAGGCAGTCTCCTCATCTTCCAGCAGCCAGGGGGGGAACAATCTGCTGGCACCAATGGAAGGGAGCTGGCCCGGCGCCCAGCTCTGTGTGTTAGGGTTGCCATCTGCCTGGGCTTGCTCAGAAACTCCTGGTTTTAATCAAGAGTCTCCAGGAGGAAGCCCTGATTTGGGAGTTTCCAGAGGCAGCAGAGGGTGATCCTATCAGAAAAGGGTGGGACAAAGGGAGGTGGTAACCTGAGACACACAGAGAGTGGAACTGGTGAGGAAGGAGTCATTTAATCTTTTGCCCCTGGGTCCATTCTGACCTAACTATGGCCCTGCTGGATTCCCCTTGGGTAAAAACAGACATGACGCCCGGAAGCCACTAGGACCCGGAAGCCACCAGCACGTCTGTTTTGGTGCCACCAGATGTTAGCCCAGAACTGTCAGGGCAGGAAAGCAGCTAGCCCAGGGCTGCGTCCTTAGAAAACTCCAAGGTCACAGCCTGGGCTAAGGGCCGTCCACACGGGCCAACGCGAACCAGCACGCCTGTACTGGCCCATCTTACCTGTCATGGGTCGGGGGCTACCATGGCTGTCCATCATTGGCCACCATGGCTGTCCATCATGGTGGGGGGCTGGGAGCTGGGCGGGGTTGGGGGCCGGCCGCCTGTGTGTTTGTTGAACTCCCCGTCTTGGTCAGGCCGTGTGGGCAGTGGGACAGCTTCCTGGCCGTGGGCACATGTGTTCGTTGCCCAAAACCGGCCCATGTAGGCTGTAGTTTCCGGCCCTGGGCCGGGCACCTGCCAGGCCACCTGCACATCTGTTTTCGCCCACTCAATCACCACTTTCTGGAGAAGGAGAAAGGGATGGAAGGGAATAAGGCTGAAATGGAATTTCAGCATGGATTCCACCTTCAACAAACCTGGCTGCTCGAATCCATGTGGCGAAACAGGGAGAGGAGGGGAATGCAATCCAGTCTACGTTTTGACTGAGATCCAGAGCCGGTTGTGACACCATCCTGCGCACACACAAGACAACGGCATCCGTACTGCACACGCACAAAATGGCAGCGCAGTACAGGGCACCGCCGTCTTTGACATGCACAGTGTGGGTGCCATTTTGCCCCCAATGGACACCGCCATCTTGTGCATGCACAGCACGGGGCACAAGATGGCGGTGCATTTGGAACTTTGCATGGAGTTCCAACGCTGCATAAGAATTCTATGCAACATTCTGAAATAGCGGGGGAAACATTTGCAGGAAACAAAATGGCTGATCCGTTTCAGGCCTAGAAACGGGACGTGATGGGGGAAGGAGAAGGGTTTTGGTTTTGTTTTTTCTCCAGGCGGTGGGGGAAGGTGGAAGTGGAGAGTGAATGCCAGCCAGCCCTGATGGCTGACACCCTGAGGTAACACTTTCCAGATGTGGGCTGCAGGAAGACAGAGGCAAAGCCGATTCCTGCTGAGGAAGCTGGAAACGGTTTGCGATAATGTAGAATTCCTGATTCGGAGCCAGGCAAGCCTGCTCGGGCTTGAGAGAGGCGGCCCGAGTCAATACAAGACTCCTCTTTTGTCTCTGTGTGTTCTACTTTGCTGCAAATAAAAGCCCTTCATTTATATGCTGTGTGGGACGACGGCTGCACTCGCCAAATGGAACATTTTCTCCATACCCTTACGGGTGATCAACAGCCACTATGGAAAAGGAGAAAGCAGAGACTTTTTTTCTTTGCAGGATAAACCCACTCCAAAAGCTCCACATTGCTCTGCTCAAATAACTTCTCCCTCTGTCCTTAAAGAGAGCTGCCTGTCCAGGCTCACTGGATGTTTTCAAATGGACGTGGGGGTGCTCAACGCCGGAGCAGTTCCGGGGGTGCAAACCCGCATCTGCCCACTTGGAGTCTGGCCTTGGTTGGGTTTGAACATTCGGGCGGCTACCACAGCCCACAGTCGGCCTGCGTGGCACCCCCTCCACCACACCATAGAGTTGCAGGCAGATCGCCCGCAACTCTATGGCATTGCCTGAGGCAACCCTCAGCCCAGAGTGGACGGACCGCGGCCCTGCTTCCAGCCGGTGCCCCGGGGCTTGGCTGCCCCCTGTTGGCGGTGCTCCTGGACTTTCTGGAGCACCGCCGCCGGGGCTGCCCCGAAGCAGGGACAGCTTGCCCCGCGCCTCTGCTCTGCCTGCACATCTGGAGGGCCACCTTTAAATGGACAGCCCGCCCGCGGATGAAGCAGCAGAGCTAAACATGTGAAAACACCCACTGAGCGAAATTTAGTGCCGAAGTACATCCCGGTAGCTGGACTCCCTCCATTCCCTTTGTCATAAATTTTGAAATCCATTTCTGGCGATCCTATTGCTACTTTATTTACAGTCACTGGCCACAATCCCAAACCCCTCCGTGTGGAATCCACACGGGATCTGCGTGGGTGCCGCGGGACACAATGCATTCCCAATGGACACACGTGCTGGTTCCACACAGGATCCGTGGGGCACGGGATCAAACTCCACTGTAGCCTAGTGGACAAGATGTTGGACTTGGGGAGACCAGAGTTCAAATCTCATCTTAGTCGCGAACTCGTTGGGTGGCCTTGGGCAAGTCATTCTTTCTCAGCCTCAGTTCCCCATCTGTAAAATGGAAAGAGCCAGCACCTGCCTCGGAGGGTTGTTGTGAGGGTGAACTGGATAAAGATTGTAAAGCACTTTGAACGCTGAAATCTCTACAGAAATGATAGATAACTTTCTCTCCAACGATCTACTTGTTATTGATTGCTTCTATGACTTTTGTGACTTAGACGTGTGCGACGCACATGTGGCATAAAAATCACCCTGCGTGTAAAAATTCCACACGCGGAGTGTAGACGCAACGTTTTGCGCGTTAAAGCCGGTCAGCCTCGAGGTATTTCATTTGCTGTTTTAAAAGAACGTGCGATGGGCTTTAACGCGCAAAATGTCGCGTCGAAACCCCGCACGCACCATTTTTACACGCAGCATGATAAAAGCAGCCTTAATGCATTTTTAGCCGAGCACCAAATAACACGGATTAGCGTTTATTGCATATTGGAACCATTCTTATTTTAATCTGGATTTAATGTTTGCACGTGTGTGTTAGCGCAGATTTATAATTAATCTGCATTTAAAGTAAACCGCTTTTAATGTTTTCACGAGCAGAAATGCAGATGAAAGCGCTATTTAAATCCACATTAACTGTTTAAACATTAAAACCACATTTTAATCCACGAGTTTGTGAAACCGGTTTCATAAAATCCCAATGCTGGAGGTTTATGAAATTGATTTTACATCTTGAAAATTGCACCTTAAATGCACATTAGATTTCTCTAATCCACATTAGTTGTCTCGTCTAAAAATGCCCTTAGTGTCTCGTGTGAATACAGCCAATGCTGCCCTGGGTGATGGGAATTAATTTAGAACCCAGCAGCCTAGGTGTGTAAATGGGGGGGTGGGGGGGAAGCAAGGGAGGAGAATCTTTCTAGCAATCGTACACCATGCGGAAATGTTGTCCAGTCCCCTCTTGCTGCCTTTGGCGTATTTACCTTTGATAGGGATCGCCCAACACAAAATGACTTCCTCTGCTCCGCATGCACATTTCCCTGTGTTTGCACAGCCGTTCCTGAGGGGCGGCCGGTTAAGCTGATGATAATGGACTCATCTGGGACAGTGGAGGGATAAAAAAAAAAAGCCAGGATATTTACTCAGCAAGAGAAGAAAACGGACCTCGGAGTTTGAAGCAAGGAAGCCTAAACCAGGAGAAATTAACCAAAATAACCGAAAACGGGTATCCGATGCAGATGGAAATGGATAGAGATTCATAACCACTTCCTTCAGAACCAGTGGGTGCAGCACAGTTGTGGTACATCCAGGCTCATGTTCTAATAATGCTCCCACCTAAGGACAAGTAGGTGGGGTCTCCAGGATAGGAAACTGGACTTATTCCTGAAGACAGCACCACCTCAACTCCGAGTAGGGCCAGGAAGGAAGTTTTAAGAGTGGATGGGGGGGGGAGGGGCAGCACTCCCCCATCCCCCCTTCACTCTGAAAGCTTCCTTCTTGGTGAGATCCTTTGCAAGAGGCCTGAGTGACACCTTCAGAGTGGGTGGGGGATGAGCGTTGGCCCTGCTTCCTCCTCCACCCACTCTGAACACACTTCCGAGAGATGCTCGAGGGGCCAGGCCCTGGGCTCATCTGAAGCCACTTGCTCCATGGTAGTTTTGTCCCAGGTGGGAGCTGAATCAAATAGTGTGAATTCATCAGATACAAAATTTGTACTGGAGAGTCACTGCACAAGAAAGAGACCTGGGGGATGATTATGGTTGACCTGAGGTGGTTTATTACCCTCACAAGACACCTCAGTCCCCGCGCACACACACACACACACACATCTGTCCTCAAGGAATGTCCCAGTCTTAAGTCTCACAGTGGTAGAGTGGGTGCACTCCTGCTCTCCAATGAAGAGCTGATCAGCAAGGGGAGAAATTACTTTGTCCTGTACTCCCAGCAAGCCCTGGGATTTCCAAGGCCTGGACGGCAGAGAACGAACGCTATGGGGATCAGCCTGGCCTTCTAGATATTGCCCTAGGCTACCATGGACAGGGCATCCAGTCCACTCCACCCAAATGGGTAGACCTGTCTTGGTTATGGAACATTCCACGCGCTGGAAAATCCAGACCACTCACCAGTCAATGAGAATAGCCCTTCTTCTTCACCAGCCAGATCAGGATCAAATCTCCCCGTGAGCAGAGCCGGGGAGTAACGAAGTAAAGGAGAATCCTTCTACTTCTAGTCATAGGAGACCTCCGCATCCTCTCCTTCCTCCCCTCAGTGACGGAAGACTGCTGCACAATAAACCTCGCAGCAGTTCCCACGTGTCCCAAGCAAAGAGCTAACGCAACGACGCAGTCCAGTCTAACAAGATTCCAGCAGCGAAAAACCGCACAAGCCCTATTGCCATGGAAAGCGGCCATGCTGCTTAGCCACGGCTCTTCCACCTACTCCATTCGCTTTTACCGTGTTTGGAGACCCAGTCAGTCAAGGTGGAGGAGCTGATAAGATGCTACAGAGCCGCCGCCTCCGCCGAGATATCCATTAGATCTGGCTTAGCTTGGGAGCAATCGACTAAAGGGTGAGAGACGCATGCAAGGGATGACAGGTTGCATCTAGGCAATAAGTGTGATGGATCTCTGTCCACTTCATCCGGAGTGTGGCTGGGTGGAGAGCCTCTTCTCCTCTCGCGGGCCATGCTGACAATTAGTACCAGCTCTGGGAGCTGTCTAGGAGTTAAGGATAGGGATGCTTAAAGGGTGCACTCAGGGTGATGGAAGGAAGAGGAGGCTCCAGATCATGGATCTCTCTCTGCCGTGGATCCATCCTCTATCCGTGGCCATTTTTCGACAGACGCTGCGGGAGGGGCGGATCTGTGTGAGCTCGGTGAAGCAAACATGTGCTTCCAGCAGCAGGGCGAGGGTTTAGATGGCGGTGAATGGGTGTGCAAGATGGCGGTGGATGGGTGTGCAAGATGGCGGTGAATGGGTGTGCAAGATGGCGGTGGATGGGTGTGCACTCAGTACGTGCCCCCATCCACCCGCCAACCACACACTCACACACACACAAAGCATGGAGCAACCCAGGTTTTTCCCGGTTGCTCCATGCGGGGAAATAGGTGGTGGTGCATGGGTCGCAGGAGCGCATGCCCACCCACTGCCACTTTCAAACGGGAGGTACCATACGTCCACTGGGTGGACTTGCGTGGTACCGTCTCGTCTAAGAACGGCCCTTGAGTGCATGCCTTCATCTCTGCTCCCTTCCCCTGTGCTCACACTAGGGTAGATACTGGATCCGTGGGCCAGATCCAGGAGTTAGAAATGGACCAAATAAAAAACTATGGACCGGATTTGACCCTCTGGCCAGAGGTTCCCCACCTCTGGTCTAGAGTATAAAGAGCCGCATCAACGAACTCCAGATCTGGACATGCTCCCTCTCTTGCCTGTGCTGCAAGACACGCTCGTTTCAACCCTCCGTCTCTTAGGGATCCACAATGAGCCTGACTTCGGGGCCCACCTCTTTCTTACACAACATTCCCACGCTGTGGTGGCATCTAGCTCTATATTTTAGCAACAAGGTTGTTGAGAGGACGCTCCCCGTGGGGTTGCGGCGTCACAAAACAACACATTTACAAGGGCCGTGCCCCGCTCCGAAATAAGCCAATCTTCTTCCACGCAATGTGTCCTCCTCACAGCTTAGGTGGCCCTGGTCGAGGGGCCCGTGGGGACATGCTGGGTGCCTGAGGTAATAGTTGTTTTTCTACGAACTCGCTAGGGAATCTGGTAACTCCCCTATAGGCTCACGGCAGACATGTTTTTAAATGAGCAAGACTGCAGAGCACCCACTCAGGCAGAGTACAAGGGGAGGGAGTCTAATGCAGCAGCCGCCTCACACTCCCCCCCTGCCACGGACCATAAGGGAGAGGGAAGCGTGCCGGGCTGGCCTTTGGCCCGGACATGTCCTGGTTTCAGCACTGGGGAACCGGGCTCCCCAGCACTCCTGGCCAGTTCCTGCCACTTGCAAAGAGTCGTGCCCTTCACCCCCAGTGCCTCCGAGTGGGGGCTCTGTCTGCTGGCGTGGGTGGCCGACCCAGTTCATACGGGATGGGGACGCATGGGCGCCCACTGCCACACACTTTTTTGGCTTGCCCAGCATGGGGCACTCTGGATCAGTGCGCCATGAATGGGTGCTGAGTGGCACATGGGAGCGCGCATCCCCCCGGCTCCACCGTCAGACAGGTGGTCAGAGGAGTGGTTCCTGGGTGGCCGTGCAGGGGAGCATCGCATTGGAAAACACCCAGAGAGGTCAACGGGTGGAAAGGCAGCCAGCGGAAAGAGGAGGGTAGGAATGGCATCAAATGGAAGAGGCTACCATTAATGATTTTCTAAATGCATCATAAGCCTCCCCCTTTAACCTCGGTTAGCGAGTCGAATCCCTTGAATCATACAGACGAGAGGACCCAGCCTCCCCCCCAGCTCTTCCTGTCTGACCTTTCACATTCGCTCTGCGAGCATCTCTCCCCCACGCACACACACACACCCCCATCCACTGCCACTCTCACACCACCCCTCCTTACATCCAAACAAATCAGCTCATATCCCTTCCCGCATCCACTCGGCTGCGCCAGACCCAGACCGGCGTGAGGAGACAAACTGGTCCCGAGGCTCTTCCGTCTCACGGAGAGAGAGAGAGAGAGAAATGCCAATTGAGGCTTGCAGGCCTGAGCGGCTTAGACGATCAGCTTCCCCTGCCTCATCCCGAAAGCTGGGCGGACGTTTAAATGCAGCAAAGCTGATACTAATGGGCATGAAGGTCAGCGGAGAATCAAGGTCATCTCATGCGGTAGACCCAGCCGCCCTCCCAAGCCCCCTGGAGGAAGCGTGTAAAGCATATTCGTTCCGAGAGAGCTCTCCACGCAAGGACATCCCCCGCCCACCTCCACCCTTCCTGAGGAAAACTCAGACGGCCGGTTAGAACGGGGCTCCTAGCACACAGAAGGAAACCTTTTAAAGCACATCATCTGAAGAAAAACAAAGCAAAACCGTAGCCACATTTACCTTTAATCTCAGCCTCTGCATCTCTAGTTCCCATAGTTACCCCTTCATTTCATTTATCTTGACTGTTAAAGAAGAAAAATGCCGTCTCCCCCTGACACGCAGGCTCTCCTTGCTTGTTCATGTGTGCCCCCCCACCACCCGCCGCTGCTGCTGCTTTTCTTTTTTTAATAAAAGATCTGTGACATGCAGTTTGTTTGAGAGGGTAATACTGGGGATTGGGGTGGATTTGGAAATGGTGTGGTTATGGCTGCGGTGGGTGGAAGCAGATATTCTATTGGGGGCCAGGGAAGAGGGGGGTTACTTCGTTAGACTGTACATACCCTTCCCTTGGCTACCCACCAGATTTTCAGTATGAAAATATTGTTCTCCACCCCCCAGTTGGGGTCGTCTGTCATCTTTGTTCGGCAGAGCTGGACCGCTCCATTGTACATCCTAGAACTCTAGAGTAGGAAAGAACCACACGGGCCAAGCCTCTGGCCTGACAGCCTACCCCGCCAACACACCCAATTCATTCCTGTTCACCCCCAATTTGCCTTGGGCTGAGCGTTCAAGACTAAGGTTGTTTTTACAAGGACGCTGTGCAGCGGGTGGACAGGAGGGGGTGGGTCCGTGTGTGCTCAGCGGAGCACACACAAACTTCTGGTGGGTGGGGGGAGGGTTTACACAGCAGCAGACGGGTGCGCACTCGGGGTACGCCCCCATCCACCCACCGGCCACCCGTGCCCCCACATGGAGCAACCCATGTTTTCCTGGTTGCCTCGTGCAGGGAGATGAGCAGAGGTGCATGGGTCGCAGCAGCAAGCATCCACCCACCACCGCTTTTACATGGGCGGTACCACACGTGTCTACTGGGTGGACTTGTCTGGTACCGTCTCATCTAAAAACAGCCTAATAAGCAAGAATGCAGCAGAGACAGATTTGGAAGGGAATACAAAGCACCAGAGGAGAAGGCTGAAAAGCCGTCTGTCGGGGATGTTGTCACTGTAGCGTTGGACTAGGCGACCCTCAAGATCGCATCCAACTCTGACATGGAAACATGTTCACCAAGGAATACCGCCAACCAGACTGTTTCTTTCATAGCCCCTGGAGTTCAGTGCTCCATCTTGGTCTCGGGGAGACAGTGCGAGATAGGATTACTTTTCAGGATCTAGTAGAGGAGTGTCTCAAGTTGCCCAGTGCTGGCATCTATGGCCAAAAGAGGCCCACCAAGTTCTAACAGGAATCTCCCATCTGATCCTCTCCCCCATTGGAAGACTGGACACTCATCCAAAACCAAGTGGGATAAATTTCATTGAATGAGTCGCTTGTAGTGAGAGGGGCGGGGTAAAAATGTACATATAAATAAATGTACTCCTGGATGTTCTGGAGCTCCGCAAGTGAGGCTGGGGCAGAGCAGGGCAACCTGCTCCACCCGCACATCCGGCCGGTCCGTCTTTAGACAGACGGGCCACCCAGGGGTGTGGCGGAGCAGAGGCAGGGCTGCTGTCTGTCTAAAAGCACCCGAAGCCACCAACGTAAGTTGATCCAATAAAAGAGAGACCTTGAAGTACTTTGCCTCTATCTATATGGCAACCCATTGGAGGCCTGGGACCCGTGTAATGCAGCTGGCAGTGGCAGTAGCAGAGCAGAGACCATCAGCTCTCGCTTCCTCCCGCTTGGACAAGGACTTGGCTGGTAGCAGGTTCAGTGGGAGAGGGGCCCCATCACCAACAGCTGGGAGCCGTGGGACTTTCTGTTTGCCTTCCCCCCCTCCCCTCACCCTTGAGGAGGCGGGGTTGGGGGAGGGACACACCCAAGCCGCTCCCTATGTCTTCGGGGGTGGCTGGAGGCCGTGACGGAGGCGCGTGACAGAGGCACGTGTCGAAGGGGCACATCCAAAGGGCCTGCCCTTTGGCCATGCCCTTCAGCCGGGCCCTGAGGTGGAAGTGGAGGAGGTCTGGCTTAGGAGAGCAGAAAGGAGTGTGTTGCTGGTGAAGTTGGAAAGAACATCTGCCCCCCGGTGAGAGAGGGGAGGAGATGGAAGTGCTTGACCTCTCTTGGTGGCAGCAAGGGAGGGGAAGGACATCTGTGGCCAGGTCCCGGGTGAGAGTAGGGAGCGGTGGCAGTAATTGTATGTTAGACCCGCGGTAGAGGGGAAGGGATTATGTATTTTTGTATTACTAGGCCTCAGGGATTGTGTGATTGTTAATGAAGTTAAGACTGGGGTGCCTCTGTGTAGGTATTGCACCCTAAGTTTCTTGTATAAGGGTTATGAACGTATAAGTGGGTTGGGGTGGGTTTGTGAGATGATTTTGGGTCCCCTTGTGGGGTGACTCGTTATTGTTTATTATATTTGTATTGTGTTTCTGGGTTTTCCCCCGTGTGGGATTCGAACCCAGAGTTTGTGTTTTCTTTGTATTGGAATCAAACTGATGTACGCCGCCTCGAGTCGGCCTGTCTGAGAGCGCGGGGGATATAAATGAAAGGTGACTTGACTTGACTATACCTACCTCATCACAGGCAGATGCTTCTCCAGTGGTTTTTTGAAAGCATCCAACAAGGGAGATAGCGACAAAAGTAGTTCCGATGACAGCTCTTACTGGATCAACTAGTGCATTCAAGTTTTGGGGCCACACCGGGCCCTTCCTCAGGCAAGTAAAAAGTCAAAATAGTTGCCTGATGAAGGGTCCTCTGTGGCCCTGAAGTTTGCATATTCTCACCAACAGAAGCTGGTCCAATAAAAGAGATCATCTGAACTGCTTTGTCTCCATCTCTTGCTCTTGAGACCGAGATGTCAGCCACCCACTTTGGAAAGAGTGCAACCTCTCTCTGGGCAAATGATTCCATTCGCCAGCTGCCCTGCCACAGTTCTGTTCTTAACAGGAAAAAAATCTACAGATGCCACAGAGGGCTATGGGAGTGTTTTGCTCTTTACTCCGGAGTCTTGTGATCAGTACTTACCTGATCGGTCTCTCTTAAACGGAGGTGATTAGTCACATAAGTCAGAGTTGTCTCTAAAGAAATCAGGGGGGAGGGGGAACTTTTTGGTGTAATTTTACCAAAACAAGATCCTTTCCTTACATTTGCGCTGCACCAGTTCCCACTCATAAATGGCTCATAAATTTACTGGGCAACCTCGAAATTCTCACCTCTCTCCAAATCCTCGGGCAGATGATGTTTCCATTGACATTTTTAAAAGGGGGTTGCGGGGCGGATGCCAACGGAGTTCTCTGATTTTAATCAGACTCGCTAGCCGCTTGTACATACAATTAAGGGACACAAATTACAGTATGGAAAAGCTCATTACAAACTAATGAACTGAGACAGTCATTTGCAGCGTCTAATGTCTCTGACAAATTGGTGTGTGTTAGAGCCACTTAGACAGACGCCGCCTCAATACCTCAGTAAAGCCTAAAAATCACTCCTCAAACATTTTCTTTCATCCTGTCTTGCTTTCCTCACCACTAATAACCTGAGAAATAAACATCAGAGTCATAGTGGTTTTCATAAAAAAAATCTCCAGCAACTGAAATCATTAAAATTTCTGCTTCAGAAAGGGTAAGATATCCGAGCCCTGGAGTTGGGGAAACATGCACCTCCTTAGTCCCCCCCATCCACCCCTTTCCAATTCTGGGTCCTGACAATGGATGGGGTTTACCAGCAAAACAAAGGGAACAGTCGCACATAAGCCGGTAATCTGAAGTGTGAAAACACACCAGGGACTGGTCAAAAATAGTATACACAGTACACCTAATCAATCAAGTGAATGAATACATAAAACACTCCCATACACATTTATCAAACATAATGATATAAATTTATAAAAGTCACATCATTGTTATATATGACATAATACAAAATTTCCAATAATAAAGTGTAACAGGAGACTGTTCAAAACACACACACACGCACACGCACACGCACACGCACACACGTCACTCATGTTATTCTCCCAAAGTCATCTCAGATATATAGGTCTCACAAAATCATATCAATCGTATCAGATATCTACAAGCTCCCGGGTTGTTCAACCCATTTCAAATAGTCTTTCACAGTTTTTGCTGCCATCAAGAGTATTTCAAGCCTGTTCTCAAAGAGGACTTCCTCTGACTGGGGGAAAATGTGAACATGACTGTGTATATGCCCACACTTGTATGTTTTGAACAGTCTCCTGTTACACTTTATAATTGGAAATGTTGTATTACGTCATCTATAACAATGATGTGGCTACTATAAATGTATATAATTGTTTGATAATGTGTAAAGGAGTGTTTTATATATTCATTCACTTTATTGATTAGGTATACTTTTTTTGTTTACTTGTATTTTGATATTGTTTAATTGTGTTTTACCTTTTTTGTAAGCTGCCCCGAGCCTTCGGGATGGGCAGGGTAAAATGTTAATCAATATAATAAATCCCTTTCCTCAAACAACGAACGAGTGAGCTGAAGGCAGGAGGGCAGAGATGACAGCACGCACCCAACGGGGACAGATCCAGGATCGGGACCCTCCTCTTCTATCCCCCCGTTCCGATCACACCCCAACTCCTATCTGGTTCATTGAGCCTCTACTAACATTCAAAGTGGCCCATGGCCAATACAATCTTGGTTTCTATTGGCTCTTTCCGATGGGTCTTTTTAAATTTTATTTATTTATTTATTTATTTTGGACTGAGGCCAGCCAAAGCCTGCGTTAGAGGTGAAACGCATATTCAGAGCAATTATATCATCTGTCTTAATTCAGCTGCTTCGAACCAAATCCATCGGAGCGGATATTTGCCCCAATTTGTTTGACTATCTGCTTTGGAGATTTGGGTTTCAGGCTGTTCAGCTTATTTGGTTAATTAAACATGAGCTGTATTGCTAAACCGGGAATTGGGAACCTCGAACTCAAGAGACCAAATGCAGCCTGGGGCTAGTTTTTAATATGGCCTCTTTCCAGTCCTGGATCTGATCCACGGAGTCATTTCCTAGCCCCCCAAGCGCTGAAAGACTGAGCTCAGGGGTAAGGAAGTAGAGCTCCTGCACACAAGGAGAGGGGACAGATCCATGGTCTGGACTGTCCTTTTCCTGAGTGCACGCCCTCCACCAACGTCTGCCTGGCCCTCGGAGCTTGTACTCACTTTCAAAGTGGCTCCTCGGAGGGAAACGGTTTCCCCCCCTGTGCTAAACAGCGACTAAACAAAGTAACAGAATCAACTGAATAAGCATAAATGCAAATATCCATTTCCGATGCAGATATTAGCATGACTATTTGAATATTTGAATAACATCAGCAAATACAAAACCGCCTATTGGTTTTCTGCACGAGCCTGCGTCTCTTACCAAGCTCCTGACCAATTAGCTAAGGGGTGGGGGAGGCTAAGAAATCATAATCTCCGTTACGACATCTGCTGTTTTTAGTTTATTTTCGAGTGAGCAAACCCGTCATGTACCAAACTCAAGAGGAGTAATTCAAATTAATTGCCTCAGTTCCTGAGCGGCGTCCATTAAGGCAGTTATATTTAGCCGGTGGGGAAGATGACCGGGAAAGCGCAGCGAGGCTTTGGAATCAAACACCGGGCCAGCCCGTGTTGCTGTACGTACCCTAGAATGCATATATTATAGCCATAAAAGCAGCGTCAACACATGCGGTCATGACAGGAGCCCCTTAGGCGAGACATTACTCATTTTCCAGGGTTGTTACGGCATGGCCCGACGTTATCTTCCACCCTACCCCCTCCTCCCCGCGTTTGGGCACAGGATGGCGATGCTGTTATTTATTTGTAGAAGAAGGAGGGGGCAAGAGGGGGAACTCGGCCAGAAAGACTTTTGCAGGTGAGATGGGGCCCCCGTGGAGCAAGGGGGGCCCAGTTGAGCCCAGGCCCCAGACCTTGAGGGGGCCCTTGGCAAGTGGCCTGGAACATTTTCAGACTGGGCAGGGGAAGGAGCCGAGTCAGCACTCGGCCCCCGACCACTCTGAACATTTCCCAGTGGTACTTTGGACACTTGCAAAGGACTCTACCAAGAAAGAGTTGTTAAGAGTGGGGTGCGGGTGAGGTGCTGCCCCCAAACCCACCTTTACTGCTCCGGAGGGCCTGCCTCCCCACCCTGGAGGTCTGCCCTCCTCCTGACCCTCAGGGGCCCTTTGCCCATAGGGGGGGAGCCCATGATTGGGACATGAGCCCTTGTTACGCCACTGATGGAGCCAAAAGAGGGACTCATCTTGGAGAGGGTAGGGATGGGAGCCTAGGGCAGAGGAAATAACAAAGAATGGGCACTTGGGTGAGCTCCAATCTACTCCAAGTTTTTGCAGCCGCGGGAGGGTGGCTAGGGTGATAGTCTAGCGTTTGGGGATGCCTGCGTTCAAATCCCAACTCTGCTCTTGTCTCTCCCCGGGTAACCTCGGGCAAGTTATTCAGACCGGTTCACTCGGCACAACCCTACCCCTGCTCCTGCTGAACCCAACGGGTTGTTTCCAACGGGGGCAGACGTAGGCCAAGGTAGAGCGCCTTTTGTAAATCCTACCTTGGGTCTCCCTCGCCGGATCAGTTTCCGCAAGTGTAAATTTGCAATCGGCAGGTAAAGAGATCGCAACAGCTCAAGCCCCTCTCTTTCTGAAGCACGTATCTTCTTCAGCAACTGAACTAGTGTCCTCTGCCCGAATTTCAATAAACATCTGGTGTAAATTTTATATTTATTCATTCATTCAGGTTTATACATTGCCCTTTCCACAGAGGCTCAGGGCGACTTACAATTCATAAAATCACGACAATGAAATTAAAATAATAAAAACTCCCGCCCTCCCCCAAAATCTTACCCAAAAGCCCAACCAACCCCTATCCCCCACCCGCCAAATGCTTCTTCAAATAAAAATGTTTTACGCCGCACCTCCGGACAATGTTTAGGTTCAAGCTCAAGAGAACCTCCTGCGGCAGGGAGTTCCACAAAACCAAGACAGCCACCAAAAACACCCTCCTGTGCACCTCTGTCCCACAGACACAGGGAAGAGATGGAACCTGCAAGGGGGAGCTTCTGGCCGACCGCAACTAAAAGAAAAATAGGCCGCAAATTCTCTGGATCTTTTGTTCTAAAAACTGGGGAACTACGATACCTGTCCTTCAGCTCAACGTCAACTTGCCTGTCTTGTTAATGTGCGTGAATAATTTGGCCAGGATCGGAGTCCACCACTCTGTATCATCCACTGGGATGAAGTCTTCTCGGGGGGGGGGCGGCTTTATTATCAGCCAATGTTTTAATGAATAATCTTACGTGTCTGGGGAAATGGGTCGGCCATGCCGGTAAGGAATGTTCTGAGAATGTGTCTAGCCAGTCTACTCTAGACTTCCCTCCCACTATAGAATGATTCCACTTTGCAGAGAATAAAAATGATTTTTGCAAGCTGCCACAATTTAAACAAGGATGGGGGAGACGGGGGGGGGGGGAAGTATGTCCCTCAAAATGGCCCCCACTTTAAACAGGGGGCTTCTACTTTAAACAGAAAAAATAAATAAATCGCCAACTCCCCCCCCCCCTTTGCTTTCCCAAGATGGTGTGCAAGCCAAAAGGACTCGAGCTTTGCTAATGAGACTTGTGATTTGTGGTGTTAATATTTCGGGGCCGGGGGGAACGGGGCGACAGAGGCCGGGAAAAGCTGTCTCTTGAAAGCCAACTGCTGGGGTGATTGCAAAGGGCACTGCAATAATGCTGATGGTTTGGAGAACTGTGAGGGCACAAGAAGAGAAAAGCTAATCATCTGCGGAAGGACTGATGTTATTGTTACTATTAAGACGGCGCCAAGGATCTCCAAGCTCATTACAGATGCTTTACTAATTAATTCAGCTCTCTCCTGCGTGCATATGGGCAAACTGAACCTCAGAGGCTTTAGGAGACTGGTCAAGGTCAAAAGTGAGGCGTTGAACCGAGGGAGTCTGGCTTCCATCCTCGCCTTTGGAGAGAGAAAAGACGCTGGTTTCCATGAAGTGCGACCAAAATGAGAAAGCACCTCCTTGCCTTTCTACACAGTCTCTTTTTTTCCAGGCGTCAAGGCCTTTAAGGGACGACACCCAGGCAGTGACTCCAGTTAACGGGATGAGGACTCCAGCAGCTAGGCCTGCTGACAGAAAGTAACCAGCACAATTTGGGTTATCAGTTCCCGCTGGGCTTTCTCCAAGAGGGGAGGGGGGATCCTGTCGCTTCTCTCTGAATAACATTGCTAAGATCCTTCCTTTCCTCGCTGTTTCCTCTGCTAAAACCCTTGTCCATGCCCTGGTCATCTCTCACCTCGACTATTGCAACCTTCTCACTGGCCTTCCTTGCTCTCATCTTGTTCCTCTCATTTCTGTTTATAACTCTGCTGCCAAAGTCATCCACCTCGCCCGCTGCTTTGACAACATACAGCCCCTCCTCTCCTCTCTCCACTGGTTCCCTCTTCCTCAACGCATTCTACATCAACTCCTGGCTTTTACCTACAAGGCTCTTCATGGCCTTGCTCCTCCCTAACTCTCAGTACTTGTTTCCTGCTACACTCCTGTCCGGGAGCTCCGCTCCTCCTCTGCCACCACCCGCGCCTGCTCACAGCTCCCCTGCTCCTCAAAACGCATCCGCCCCTTTTCCCTGGCAGCCTCCCATGCCTGGAACTCCCTCCCTGAACACATTTGCTCAGCTTCCTCCCTGCAAATCCCTCCTCAAAACCCACCTCTTCTGTCAAGCTTTCCCTGGCTCCGCATTCTCCTCGCCCCCTTGCTGACTTATCCTGAACCATCGTATCTTGTGTAACATTAAATGAGTAACCACACCTTTCTATAACTACGCCAAGCACATGCACCTGAGACCTCACGAGTTCATGTATGTATCCTTGTACCTTCCCCTTTCCCCCCTCCCTTTGTCTCCCCCCCCCTTTGTCTCTCTTAGATTGTAAGCCTGCTGGGGCAGGGACCATGTCTCGTTCTTACAATTGTAAAGTG
>QEPC01012679.1:1785942-1874552 GCA_003113815.1 Sphenodon punctatus | reverse complement strand
TCCTGTCCGGGAGCTCCGCTCCTCCTCTGCCACCACCCGCGCCTGCTCACAGCTCCCCTGCTCCTCAAAACGCATCCGCCCCTTTTCCCTGGCAGCCTCCCATGCCTGGAACTCCCTCCCTGAACACATTTGCTCAGCTTCCTCCCTGCAAATCCCTCCTCAAAACCCACCTCTTCTGTCAAGCTTTCCCTGGCTCCGCATTCTCCTCGCCCCCTTGCTGACTTATCCTGAACCATCGTATCTTGTGTAACATTAAATGAGTAACCACACCTTTCTATAACTACGCCAAGCACATGCACCTGAGACCTCACGAGTTCATGTATGTATCCTTGTACCTTCCCCTTTCCCCCCTCCCTTTGTCTCCCCCCACCCCCTTTGTCTCTCTTAGATTGTAAGCCTGCTGGGGAAGGGACCATGTCTCGTTCTTACAATTGTAAAGTGTCAGGTACATTGCTGGTGCTATATAAATGCTTAATAATAATAATAAATTGGCGGGAGTGTGGCAAACGTGCGGTCACACTCATGCACCCTCCTAGGAGTTGGGAGATGGGTGTTTAAAGGGTGTGCTCAAGTTGAAGGAAGGAAGTGAAGGGTCTGAGGGCACTTGCACATGAGAGGGGGACTGCTGCCAGCCGAAATCATGGCAGCGGGATCGAAAACGAACCACCATGCTTTTCATTCCACAAATCCCAAGTTTCTTAAGTCCTCAAGATGGCAGATGTTATATTTCCTCAACTCCTCTCTCAATCTTGCTTCCCTGGATATGGGAGCGTCCCTACTTTCCTTCCACGCCCCAGACCAGTCCAAAATGGAGCTCCCCCATTTTCCACAAGGCTCCGCTGCCCCCCGCTTAACCCTGCCCTGTGGCATCACACAAGCTTTCCAGTTTTTTCCCTCCTTTTTCTGGAGTCATCTGAAGAACCATTAAATGTCTTGCTAAGGACAAAACCGTGTGAACATATCCTGTTATGCTCAGTCTAACATCCTGGGTCATTTACTAACCCTAGGAGAACCGGGAGGAATGTCAAATCGAAATCGCGTGTGTCTCCTTAGAACCTGACGAAGCATCCGATATTACGCACACACAGATTCCTGCCCAAACCAACTGGCGATATCTGGCTCAGAGAAGGCCGTATCCGACACAGAGGGGCCTGCAATGCTTGAAAAGTTTAAAGACAGGAATATCTTGAACTATCCTGACGCAGGGAGCTCCCGGAGCCTTCCTTTTGCTTGAGAGGCTTAGAGGACAAGAATATCTTCCTGATTATTCACAGTTGCCTGCCAGTCCTCTGAGGCCGCAACCTGTTTCAGCGCTTGTCGCTCACACACACACACACACACACACACACACACACACACACACACACACACTCCACCTCATTCTGCTCAACTGTCAACACGGCCTCCTCCCCACCTCAACGCACCCCTTAAATCTCGAGTGATGACTGTGTAACGGTGACAAGTCGATAGAGTCAGAACACTCGGATGTAACGTTCTGCCAAGAAAAGGACAATTTAATTATCCTATCTTGCACTTTGTGATAACATGGGAAGCACTGTTCAGACATGGCGGGGGGCATGGTGCAGATAAATAGCATCTATCGGGGAACCTTTCGCTCAGCTGATCTTTCTGTGCCTCTCCAATGTCCCCCCAAAAGTTTGTCAATGTTGAATTGAGTTTTCAAGGAGGGAGGGGGTGGAGAGGCATTAAAAACTGGAATACTGGCATTCATAAACTGTAAGTGCAAAGAATTTCATATTTCTGATTTGCGGATGTTTTGAATTAATTGTCAATGCAAAGAAGTTAGTATTTGTGATTTGTGGATATTTCAAATTCAAAAGTTTGGCATTTTTCAAGATTTGGGATTCCAAATTTTAGCAAATGAAGGCACTAATTAACTTAATCCCACTTCCTTTAAGCAGGGGAGGTGCATGTTTTCAAGATCTGAAATTCCTATTTTTATTTATTTATTTTATTTTATTTGGCAAAATCATCATTCTCTGAACTGTAAGGGTTTTTTTTTGTGGAGGCAATATTTCAGGGGTGGAGGGACAAAAGGCCATTTTCTATTTGAAAAGCTATTTCCATGCCTCCCCCCTCACCCCCCCAAAAAATGGCATCATTGTTTCCAACCAGCTCTACCTAATTTCTGCCCCTTGTATCTGAACCTCCTCCCCTGAATTTCAGTGATTTAACTAAGAAGGACCCCAACGGTGGGACTGCCCCAAGAGATAACAAGAAAAGTGAATTTTCTATTTGCAGATATTATTCAAAAAGCTCTGTAAATAGATCAATAATATCTACATACAAAATGTTATACATTTGTCTCTAATGGCCCCTACTTCTGTCAAACCCAAGTTCTGACCCATCTGTCACGACGGCCATGTTCGAACCTGGTCAGTGGCAGGCAGAAACCCGAAAGCTCCCAGAGAGGCTGGATTTTCAGCTGCCTTCCTTCAAAGACAATCAGGGCAAGTTTAAGCAGATCTTCCCTTGGTGATAAAGTTGGAGGCCAAGTTTCTCATCACGATTACAAAAAAACCCCAAACAAAACAGTATTCCCCCGCCAGGCACAAGCAGAACCAGTTGGTCTGCTCCACTGTGTGCCTAGGACACGCCGGAGACATGCATTTCTCAACTGAGGTCTTGAAAGAGGGGCAGCAAAGAGCAAGAATCACATGCAAAGGGGACAGAGCTGACAGGAAGAGCCCTGGACTTGCAGGTCCTACTGTCTCCAAGTCCAGCCAGCCAGGCAGTTGTGCTGTGCCGAGTCTCTTGAGCGGAGCATGCTGATTTGCGTGCGTGTGCGTGGTGACAACTCTATTAGCATCCAGTTTTCCAGGCTGCCTGTCCTTACACACACACACACACACACACACCCCTCCCCTCCCTTAGGAAACGGGAGACACATCCTCATTAGTGTCTCAATCAGATTCATTAGCTGTGAGGAAGCAGGTGTGGAGGGGAAGCAGGTCCCCCGTGCCCAGCGTAACAATGAGATAGGAGAAGCTGCTGGGATAGAGAAGTCCTCAGATTCAATCCCCTTCACGGAGCGGCCTCATTTAGTCAGTAAGTGAGAGAGGATGCCATTTTTTTTTTCCCCACCTCACTCGCAGATTGAGCTGCAGTTTGTTCCAGACAGTCACGATCCTTTGCGGCTCCTGGTGTATTATTTTTGCAACAAAGTTTAAAGTGAAAAAGTGAGGAAGCGTGAGGGTGCCAGGGAGGAAAGAGCCTTTTCAGATAAGAAAACACCTCTTCACCTGGAAAGAACAAGCCAGAAAACCCAGCTCTCTCTACTGACTGCCTCTCATTTCTGGAGGCTGAGGAACCTTAGCATCTTCCTGTAGGAGATGCCATCTGATGTAGGAGCCCCAGTGCACAAGGCTCTAAGCCCCGATTGAGGTCGCATTCACACCTTCATTTCCACGCATGTTTTGGCTCCGGGAAAGAACCCAGAAGCCAAAATACGTGTGTGGTTTGTCGGGTGCGAATGCCCACCCCTGCGTGGCTTTGCTGGCGATCATTCAGGAGATTGCAGAGTAGGGGAAATCCGCTCTGCAGTCTCCCAGATGATCACCGGCAAAGCCACAAGGGGGTGGGGGGACGGGATTTGCACCCAACAAACCCTGCGCATGTTTTGGCTTCCAAATTCTTTCGCAGAGCCAAAACATGCATGCACCATTAGGTGTGAATGGAGGGATGGGGAACCTTTTCCCTCCCACCAACCACTTTGAAATTTAGCACAAACATCGTGGGCCAGACAGGAATTGGCAGGCAGGAGCGCTGAACGGGTGTGCTTAGTGCGGGGCGAAGGAAAGAGAGTCCAGATTGTGGAACCGTGCCACAGGTCCATCCCCTTTCCTTGTGTGCGTGCCCTCATCCCCGCTCCCTTCCCCTGAGCTCACTCTTTTGGTGCTTAAAACTAGGGACTGGATCCATGGGCCAGATCCAGCAACTGGAAAGGGGTCAAATGAAAACAACCAGATTTGGCCTATGTATCGGCTAGACTCTCGCCTCTGATTCAGAGGTTCCAACCTCTGAGTCAAGACTTTGTTTGTAGAAAAAAAGGCTAATCCTCCCAGGGTGTTTGTTTTTGGCGATAATTCACTTGGCAAGCCAGTATTATTACCCAGAGAGAGGCTACCCAGGGAGTTAACGATCATGAGCATTTGGCATTAAATCACTTGACCTGCGCAATTAACATCCTTCCCCTATTCGCACAACCAAAACACTTACTCATGGGGGAGTGGTAAGCTACGGTGCAATATGTATCAGGGTTAACCACTCCCTTCTGTGCTTTAAGCGTGGTGTTCATGTGAACAGAAGCAGATTTATTGTTTCAGTGTAAGTGCTGGTGTGAAAAAGCCCTAAACAGACAAGTTCAAGGTAGGAAAACAAAAGCACCGAGGGGGAAAAGTCCTTGTCCAAGGTCACCCAGCAGGACAGTAGCAGAGATACTAAAGTAGCAGAACCAAAGAGTAGTACAGTGTAGATACAGAGTAGATACAAAGGAGTACCACAGAGTAGATAGAGTAGTAGAACCACTGGACCACAGTAGGCCTGAAATCTAAGGCAAGTGCTGTTTCCGTTGGAAGCAGAGTATTCACCAAGGTTCGCGCAACACGGAAACTTACCGGCTTTCCAGCTGTTTTCGGCATTTTCTGTTATTTTTTGCAAGTTGAACGGGGCTGCTATGTGCTGGTCCCAAGCCCTGTGTGTGCCTCGCGTGCACCCCCGGGGGGCTGTGGAGACAAAAGCGTGCCGGCTAAGTGCCGGGGAAGTGCTGGAAATTGCCATAAAAGTGCTGTAAAAATACCGTAAACCTGTCATACAATTCCCATAAAGTGACAAAAAAAATGCCTAGAGAGTGACGAAAATGATGGGGGAAGGGGGGGGGGGCAGGGAAATGGCGGAAGCGCAGACTCATCAGAAACTGACGAAGTACCGACAGACGCCCGCAGGCAATCCTGAACGGCTGGTATTTCCCTTTGGAACGGAAACACTTGCTCCTCTCAGTCCTATGGGAGACCACAGTTCCTCATTTGACTGATCGTAAGAACGTAAAAGCTGGGTTAAATCAATGGTCCACCTAGTCCAGCATCCTGTCTCGGACAGTGGCCAGAATAAAGCACTTCCATGAGGCATTAGGCCGAAGGAAGCTCTTCATTAAAGGCACTGCTGCTGAGCCCCGTACTTGTGACTGGTTCTTTTCTCTATAATAACGAGGGTCGTTTAATAACTAGGGTGTTGGATTTGGACCTCGGAAACATGGGTTTAAAGCTTATCTTAGCAAGGAACTCACTGGGCCTTGGGCAAGTCAATGGGACCAATCCCATGTCCCATGCATGGCGCGCGCACATGCGTGTGCGGATCCCACATGGGAGTCGCAAGCATCCCCGTTATTGGGGGATTGTGCCCCGCAGCTCCCGTCCGTCCCGTCTGCACAGCACACGGAAGGGGCTTTGGGATTGCAACCACTGTCTTTCAGCTTCACCTCTCCAACTGTAAAATGGGCATAATAATGACTGACCCCCACAGGGTGGTTGCATGGGAAAACTAGATAAAGACTATAAAGCACTTTGAATGCTCAAAGTGCTACCAAAATGATAAACAACACCACCACCACAATGGGACTATGCCCTGCCCTGAAAACTTGAAGGGAAATTTCTTTTGTGATCCAGGCATTGTTGCCTGAACCCTCCAGGATCAGGATAGCATCAGAAACTTTGGGACCCACATCGAATTACCTGAAGCCAGGCAGTATGACACAAGGACTGCATTACCCTTTTGGACGTGAATGAGCTGAATGCTTGAATTGCGGTTTACGGGGCAGGTGTCACAAAACTGGTCGCAAGCACTGGCACTTTTGGTTGGTGGTAGCACTGACGCCAACTACGATTAAGCCGCAACATGTCCATAGAATTAATACAAGCCTATTAGGAGTAGGCTTCATTCTACTGTACAGAATTCATACAAGTACTATTAAGTACGGTACAAGTACAGGATGATCTACCTTCTTTCACACCTCAAGGTGTAACCCAACAGGTCAGGGCTGAGGGACAAGTTGGCACTAGTTCTGTGGAGGTGTTGCGGCTGCCGAGGCTTCAAAGAAATTCCTCAACAACTTCTCTTCTGCAACTGTGGCTCGACTGAGGTCAATGGAGAGTAACCAATTTGCATCAATTGAGAACCTGGACATAGGACAGAAGAGACTCCAGATTTGAGCCCTGCTTCCTGCAGTGCCTGCAAAGGGGGACAGGTGGCTAGATAACATATGCATACAGTTAGTTAGTTAGTTAGTTAGTTAGTTAGTTAGTTAGTTTTTTTCTATCCCGCACCCTCCTGCTCACAGAGCAGCTTGGGAACTCCATCGCTCAAGATGAACCAGTATTCCAGATTCTGCCCCATCCTCCCCTGTGAATAAGGGATTAACCTCGGCTCAACTGCCCTCTTCTCACGCACGGTGCTCAGAGGAAGACCTATGAAGCGGTTGAGTCAATAGAGGGCACCTTAGGGGTGGGGGAGGTCTTCATGCCCAAGACTGGCAGGCTAGAGTTGAGTTTTTTCTGTGTCTTATATTAAGTTCCTCAGAGTGTTTCTTCTAAATCCACACCTCTCAACATTTTGAGCAGCCACAGAGGGGAAAACCCCCTCCCACTCCACCCTTTCACACATAGGCTCCGCTTCACATGCGCGCACACACACACCCCTCCCAAGATTCCAGGAGCACAAAATTCTAGCCGCCCCGAGCTGTTTTAGGCGGGGCAGGGTAAAAAAATCCAATAAATAAATAAATAAAAGTGGGACTGACACTCTCCTGCTTCTCGTTCCACTTAATTTCTTCTCATTCCAGCCTCTCCCCATTGGC
Organism: Sphenodon punctatus; assembly: GCA_003113815.1. Taxonomy (NCBI): domain Eukaryota; kingdom Metazoa; phylum Chordata; class Lepidosauria; order Sphenodontia; family Sphenodontidae; genus Sphenodon; species Sphenodon punctatus. The sequence continues at coordinate 1,867,681 of QEPC01012679.1, read as the reverse complement.
CTCTCAAGGGCTTTTTGTGAGAGGCAACCAAGAAAGTGGTGCCTGAGGCTTAAATTCAGGTCTTTGTGTGTCTCTCTCTCTTGAAAGAGGAACAGTGGAATTCAGCGCTGAATTCCTGTCCCTCCTAAATAGGGACTGTTGCGGAGGTATGTAAATCCCATCTCTGGAGGAACAATTCTTGCTGGATGCACCTGCGTTTTCCACAGCCACGTTTTGTAGCTGAACTCTGACATTCACCCTGAGATTTGCTGCTTTCGATCACCATCCTTCTTCTCCCCTTAGGGCTTCTCAATGATCAGGAAGAAGGCAACAGCTGATCTCACCAGCACCACCACCGTCTGGAGATGAAGCCATCTCTGCGGCAAGCTCAGAAGCGACAGCGTGCATCATTCGTGTGACATTCGCCCGACCTCAAATCAGCAGCCTTGACTGAACGCCTGATCAAACTCTGGAGCCAGTGGCACAGCGATACCTTCACTAACAAACAACACAGCGGCCCTTCCTCTGACTGTTGCTTTGGAGCCCAGGGCACAGGCTAAGCTCCGCTAAATGTTGCTCCTGTCCCTATCCTCATCTGTCCTGCTTGAAGATGAAACTCAACATTTTGCAGAAGCTCACCAACAGCCTAAACAACTCCGTTTCTATCATCTTAAAGGAGCTACTCTATAGCAAAGGGTGCTTTTCGACGGACAGCACTCACAACTCTGCTCTGCCTCACACCCAGGCAGCCCATCCGTCTAAAGATGGATGCAGGAAGGCAGGGCAAAGCAGAGGCAGAGCAGGTGCTCCAGCCCCGCTAGTGGAGCTCCAGAACACCTTGGAGCACCTCTAGCGGAGCACGCCGCCCAAACCTGGGGAACCAGGCAGAAGTGGAGCAACTATCCGTCTGCTCGGGTTGCCCTGAGCCAAGTCACAGAGATGTAGGCAGCCTCCTAGAGTGTCGGAAGATCCGCCCGCAGCTCTATGGTGAGGGGGGACGTGTTGGTCTGCGTAAACCCAGCGCAGGCAGGGCTGGGTCCATCTACAGACGTCCGAGGAAGCGCAATGCTCTTATGCTGTATCAGAGCTGTCCAACGTCAAGGTCACTGCAGGCCAGATCATCTCATAGCAACTCGCTGTCAGGCCGGATTGTACAAAAATATCTCTCAACATGCAGTCAGGACGTGTTAGTTCTATAGTGAAGGAGTAGTCAAAACCCTATTCGAACTTATCGACGTGAACTGTGCGAGTGAGACGTGGCGCCATTCTGGAAATTGATCCCTGATTGAGAAAATACTGATATTTCATGAGATCCGATTTTTAAAGCCATGGGAAAGATGGAAGCCTACCGCAGCCTGGATCTGACCCGTGGGGGGGTTGCCAGCTGGACAGCCCTGCGGTGCATGACTTGGGCAAAACCATTCCACTGGGCCCTAAGAAATCCATGTTTCTCACTTAACTGGAGTGGCCGCCAGGCCCGGGGAAGAAACTTGGAAGGAACTAAGTTGCATAACTTTGCATGATAGTTTATATATATTTGTGGGAAATGGCTCATTGATTAAAACGGAGGCTGAGCTTAAAAAAGAAGAAAAGGGCTATTGCCAGCAGCACTGACACCCCCATAACACTCTAGAGAACAGACACCCCCCCAGCCTCACAGTGCTCCACAAAACAAGACACCACACAACACCCTTAGTGCTTCATGAAACAGACACCTCACAGAGCCTCCCACCTCACAGACGCTCCCCCCTCCCCGCCCGCTCAGCCCCGTAACTCTTCACAGAAGTGCAGAGACAAGATCTAATCAATGTATTAAGCACTAGGAAACCAAAGGCGTCTCTCACTCTTAAACCAATATGAAAGATTCCATAAAAGTGCCCAAGATTAGCCTTCCCGTACCCAACTACAAAAGATACAGGGGCCAACAGAGCCGCTCAAGGGTGTGTATAGCGCAGGCAGACACGGTACTGGACTTAAACCTGGAAGACTGAGGTTCAAATGCTGTCTTAGCCATGAAAACATTGGATGGCCTTGAGCCAGTTGCTCTCTCTCAGCCTCTGTTCCCCCATCTGTAAAATGGGAATAATAATGCCCTACCTAGTGGGGTTGCTATGAACTGTGTAAGGCACTGAAAGATCATAAATATTGTTATGCTGTGTTCCTCATGTCTCAGAAAAGGAGGGCATCTCCTTGTCTGAAACAGTTGTGCTGAAAGTCGCCTTGGAATCACGGGTGGCTGTAGCTCAAGATTTTAAACAAGGCCTTAGTGGCAAATGCATTCATTATTTAAGGCACAGTTTCCAAAACTGCATAACCTCTCAGTATTTCAAGCAGCCAAAGAGGGACAAGCCGGACCACTCGGATAATAAGCTCCACCCCTTACGTGCCCGCGCGCTCCTCTCAACATTCCACGCGCTCCTCTCAACAGTCCACGCGCTCCTCTCAACAGTCCACGTGCTCCTCTCAACAGTCCACGTGCATAAAAAGGAACAGACACTCTCCTGAGTCCCATTGCCCTTAGTTTCTTGTCATTCCGTCCTCTCCCCATGGGTCCTCTCAAGGGCAAACGGGAAAGAGGTGCTTGAGGGTGAATACGGACGGGCCTTCTTGTGTCTTTCCGACATCTTGAAAGAGGAACGGTGAGATTCATCACCCAAAGTGGGACTGTCCCTCCTAAGTAAGGACCGTTCAGAGGTATGAAAGCGTAGATTACTGTCACGGGCCTCCACAGGAAACAGGAACCTCCGTTTGGGTCCCTTAACTCAACGCCTCGTAGGTGTGGTGTTGTTTTTTTGTTTTGTTTTTAAAAAACAAACTATCTGGCTCTGAACGTGAGAGCAACTATTGGCCAGAAGCCATGACTAGAGAAACACCAGTCTCTGAGGAGAGCTGCATCCAGTGGGAACATTCTCACAGTCCGAGGGCCTCCTATACTGCAAAGGGAACAAGGTGATGGGACTCAAGAGGAGACAGGGAAAAGGCTTGGCTAGTCATCAAAGCAACTGAGGGAAACGATCAGGCTCCAGACACTGAGCTGGGGCAGGGAACGTTATAATGCAGAGCAAATTACTGTTTTTGTTTGGTTTTCTTGAAGGAAGGCCCAGCGCACCGGCTCCTCCAGATATCGCCGATAATAACAGTCACGGAACAAAACGTTTCCTGCCCCAACAATAGGAGGCAATTAGAACGAGTCGTGTTGAGGGAACATCTCTTAATCTGCTCTGCCTTGTCAAAACAAAAAGGCTTAATGGGGAGGATTTATTTACGTTTTTGTTCAAAGCCTTCTCACAGCTCTGGAGTGGCTGTGCCATTTAGCCGGTGGCGTGCATGCTAAATCACATCGGACCTCTAGGGAAAGCGGGGTGGAGACTACGACTTCAAATCCAGCCAGCGATGGTTACGGAAGAAGGGCTTCTAACGGCCAGGAATGCAGTCAGGACTCCTGGGTTCTAATCCCAGCCTTGGTAAGGGATCTATGCCTCAAGTCTTGGTACGCTGGTCAACCAGGTCGCGGTAATGCCTGCTAACCATGTACGGTTGTAGGAATTGGCAAACAGTCTATAAAGCGGGTTCAAATCCACAGACTAAGGGACGTTAAGTAATACAGAATTTCACTGGGTTGGGGAATCTCGTTTGGGAGTGACCCCCTTTACCCCCGCTGCTAAACGTGTAATCTGCAGCAAGGAATGAGCTTGAGTTAGTTCTGAGACCTCCAAACAAACCAGCTAGGGAGCTAAATTCAAGACAAAATTACCTGAGCAGAATAAGTAAGAGTAAACGTAGGTCACCCTATCCTTTCACTCAGGGGTAGGGTGGCCAGATATGCACATTTTAGACGACACATGAGGAAATACAGGTTGCAGGGCTTAATTGACTTCAATGCAGTCCTGCAACCTGTATTTCTCATGCGTCCTCTAGAATTTGCATCTCTGACCACCCTACTTAGGGATGGGGAACCTTTTTCCTCCCAGGAGGCACTGGCAAAATTAGTATGAGCACCAAGGGCCAGGAATGCTTAGGGGTGCACTCAGGAAGAGGAGGGTCCAATCATAGATCTGTCCCCTGGATCTGTCCCCTGTCCTTGTGTGCAGATCCTCAGCTCTGCTCCCTTCCTCTGAGCTCCGTCTTTCAGCGCTTGGAGGAAGGAACTGGATTCGAGGGCCAATCCAGGAACGGAAAGGGGCCAAATTAAAACTAGCTGTTGGCTTCTTTTATTTTATTTATTTATGTATCCATGCAATTTTTACACCCCCACCCGTCCTTCCCAAACGGCTCAGGATGGCTTATAAAACAAATAAAAACAATACATATAAAACAGGATAAAAAACCAAACCCCCAACCTTTCCCCTCACCCCTCCACAACCCCACAAAACCTTCCCCAACTGCCTCCTCAGATTCCTACCCCAAACACCCACCAAACCCTCCATTCCTTCCCAGCAAAATGCCTTAACAAAAAGAAAAATCTCACGCAGTCTCTGAAAGAGGTCCAGGCTCGGGTTCATTTGGCCCCTGGGCCTGCGGTTCTCCAACCCTGCCAACTTCCTCCACCCCACTCTCTCCACCACCACAACCACAACCACAACCACACACACACACAAATTCTGCAGCCACAAAACCCAAATCCTAATTCCGCAAGTGGAATTATAGAAATTAATCAAACCTCCCACCATTATGCAATTGGACTTCCCAGCATGCTATTCCATCTATTGTGGGCACCTTGTATCCTTAACACACACACACACGTACGCACACACACAAAACAATAGAATCCAAGATTTGTAGGGTTCAAAAGACACACCAAGAGTCTCAAAATACACAAAGTCAGTCCCCAAAATACACATAAGCTAAACCCTCAGTCAGCAGGTCTTCCTCTCCAGCAGGAGGGCCATGGGCTTCTCATCTTTGGGGGCACTGTGGTGAAGCTAGAAATTTAGATCCAAACTCAACCCAAGCCTAATACAGCTGGGCTCTTCTGAGCTGAAGTTTCTGATGGGGGGTGGGAGGGAACTGGCCCAAACTCAAACGGCTTGAGTGGACAGTACATCTGACCGAGGTCCAAGGGGGCAGCTGAATCTCATCAGATTGATGATAACGATCAAGTTGCTGGCCTATGCACCGTGGCCCAAGAATATACACTGGCAGCTGATAGTGCCAACATCTCATTCGCTAGTTTGCAATGATCCACTCTCAGGCTTCAATTCCACCCAGCTAGAGGGAATTTCCGTGATGATTTAGTCAAGTGACAATTCTGCCAAAATGGCCCCGACTGCAGCCACCCAGAATTCGCAAGACCCTAGAAGGACTCAGAGGATGGCTCTAAAAAATATCTGAGAAGAGGACACATGAAGAAGGTAAGCGCACCATACCCCGAGGCCACATAGTTAGGGTTACCACATCCTGAAGAAACCACAAAGGACCACGGGACTATGCCAGAGAGGCAGGGGAAAGAGGCTGACGTAACCCCACTTCTTACTGAACATTATGATGTCATGGCAAAGTGTGGCCACGTTAGAAAGGAGGCGGAGCAAAGGCGTCTCTGACATAACCCTGCCCTTGCAGAATGCAGTGACATCATGGCACTCCATGGGGTGGGGGAAAGTCAGAAAGAGGGAAGAAAAGCCCATGTGGACCACCTCCTACTAGCCCTCAAAACTCTGATTCTCCGGGTTAGTCATGGGTGCCCTTGGCTTTCCCTGGAATCCTGAGACTCTGGGTGAACTCTATCTTTCTACGCCCTCTCTCTCCTCTTCTGTCCATTCACGTCTTGTCAACTGCCTCTCTGATATCTCCGCCTGGATGTCCCGACGTCAACTCAAGCTCAACATGGCCAAGGCGGAACTCATTTTTCCTCCCTCCTCTTCCTCTCCCTCTAACCTGCCCATCTGCATCGATGGAGTCACCATCCATCCTGTTCTCCAAGTCCGTAGCTTGGGCTTCATCTTTGACATGCACCTCTCTTTTAAACCTTACATTGACTCTGTTGCCAAATCCTGCCGATTCGCTCTCCATAACATTGCTCGGATCCGCCCCTTTCTCTCTATCTCCTCGGCCAAAACCCTTGTTCATGCCATGGTTATCTCTCGCCTCGATTACTGCAACCTCCTCCTTCCTGGCCTCCCTCGCTCTCACCTGTCCCCCCTTATTGCATCCAAAACTCTGCTGCCAAGGTCATTCACTCTGCCCGCCGCTTCGACCATGTGCAGCCTCTCCTCTTCTCTCTTCACTGTCTCCCCCTTCTTGAACGTATCCTGTTTAAACTCCTGGTATTCACGTTCAAAACACTCCACAATCAAGCTCTCCCTTACCTCTCGGACCTAATCTCCCTACGCACTCCTCCACGCGCTCTCCGCTCTTCCTTTGTCCTCTCCCTCGTTTCTCCTGCTCACCTAACCGCCTTCGACCCTTCTCCCTCGCTGCCCCCCATGCCTGGAACTCCCTCCTTACCCACATCCGCCTTGCCCCCTCCCTCCATTCCTTCAAATCCCTCCTCAAGACCCACTTTTTCCTCGCCACCTTTCCCAATGCCTGCTAGTCGTTCCCCATATACTTACTGTCTGCCTTCCTCTGCAGACTGCTGCACCCAACCTGATTGTAACCAAGCCAAGCACACGCACCTGAGACTTCACATCCGCCTGAATGTTTGTTTGTCTTCTCCCCAGTCTCTCCCACTGTCCCCTCTCCCTGTCTCCCCCTCCTTGTCTTTTAGATTGTAAGCCACAGGCAGGGACCACGTCTATTTCTATGTTCTGTACAGCGCCAGGTACATGGCTGGCGCTATATAAATGTTTATAATAAATAATAATAATAATAATTTTTTTAAAAACCTAGGATCCATGGTTGAAATCCAGAGAAGTCGCAACCCTGCACGTTTTGTCCTGTAAGAATGCCAACAAGGTTGCCTGAGAATGTAACCAATGGCCCCACTTGGCAGGTGGATAAATCTCTCCAAAGCAGCAAATGTCAGTCACTCCTTATCAACACCGTTTCTGTCCACCAGATGTTTCACCTCATTCAACACCTCCTGGCAGTCAGTTCACTCCCTGCCGTAAAGGCAGAATGGCCTCCTAATTAATGCAAGTTCTCCTTTGGAACGGACACCGGGTACGCTTCCCCTGTTTGCAAACGACATGCAAACGACAGCAAATCTGGAGGAAGAAATTATGCAGACCTGCTTTGCAAAGGAAGCAGGCACAACCTTCTCTACCGAGGCCATGTCGGACGACAGCATGGCGCAGGCATGATTAAAGGTGCGGGTTGAATCTGGTTTAGTTATTCAATCCAGAGATAGTGTGTGTGGTTGCCAAAGAGGGAGGGTTGGTTTTATTGAATCCACTGCTGTCAGGGAGAACGAGCAAGCTTTTGGGCCACACAGGTCAGATTGTGAAGATCCCATTTTAGGCGGAAGATTTCGATATCTTCCATTGCAATCCAGAGATAGTGTGTGGTTGCCGTGTTGGTCCCAAGTGATAGAGAGGAAGACAAAGTGGTTCAAATGATATCTTTTTACTGGACCAACTGTGGTAGGTGAGAATGAGCAAGCTTTTGGGCCACACAGAAGCCCGGAAGCTTGCTTATTCTCACCAACAGCAGTTGGACCAATAAAAGATATCATTCAAACCACTTTGTCTCCCTCTTAGTTACACAGGGCACGGCCGGATGGTGCATGCAATTCATTTGCTCCATGTGCTCCGGGCTCTGCACTGGCTGCCTATAAAGCACCGGGCCAGGTTCAAGGTGCTGGTTCTAACCTTAAAAGCCCTTCATGGCCTAGGCCCCCCCCCGCATTTTATGAATTTTTAACTGTTTAAAATTGTTTTTATACTGTTGTTCGCCACCCCGGGCTGCCCTGAAAGGGCAGGAGGGGCGGGATAAAAATAAAATAAAAATAAAATTTCATCCAGGAATCAATGTCAGCTGATTTACTGTGACCCCTCCTGCTGGTCTCTTAAAGGAACAAAGACAAGAATAGGGAGAGCCCAAATTTGTCTCAATGGGCCTACTTGTAGGAACATACATATGTGGCTTATTGCAAAGTCTTTATCAGAGAACACCGCATGCCAAATATTATCAGTGCAGAACTAACAGCTCAAGAGCCACAGTTGAGATTCCCATCCTGAATGGCCAACCTTTCTCTAAAAAATCTGCACCACTCATCCCATCTCAGATCCCGAAGACGGCAGCCGCTGACTCAGAAGCTGTCTCTTTAAATCTGTCTGTCAGAATTACAGGGAGAGGCCCTCGCCTTCGAAAGCCCAACCGTGTGTCATTCAACTCTCATTTTGATGGTTAAAAATTCATTAATGAGAGCAGATTGGTATTATATCGCTACCTTAATTAAAGAGGGCTATGGAACAGCATTTTAAATAGCAATGTCATTTTCTAATTGACACAGCTACATTATAAAAGAAAAAAAATACTTAAACAGAACTTGAAACCAAGCGGTTTCTCCTGATGGCAGGGTTCATTTCGGCTTAAATTTTTAATACATTCATGAAATATTTACGGGCAAGGAAAAGGATCATATTTCTCTCAAGGTGTACGGTTCCCGTCCTCTCCCTTGAGTTCCCTGAGCCGAAAAGACTCCAAGGTTATCGCCAAATGGAGGCTCCTTCTACTGTTTTGTGACAATGACTGGAAGATCCTTAAGCCAGCAGCAGGGATTATGCGGGCCAGATCCGGTCCACAGCTGGGTTTTTTATTTGGCCCCATTCCGGTTTCTAGACCAGGCTTATGGCTCCAACACCTAACATCAAGCTCTGAAAGAGTGAGCTCAGTCAAAGGAAGCAGAAATGAAGGCATTCACTCAAGGACAGGGGATGGATTTACATGCCTCCCAACATTTCCAGTGGCCAAAGAGGGGCAAGCCCCACGCCCTTGGCCAATAAGCCCTGCCCCTCATTTAATAAGCTCCACCCCTTCACATCCACACCCCTCCCAACATTGCAAGTGCACACAGGACAGAAGCTCGCCTGCGTCTCATTTCACTTAGCTTCTTGACATTCCATCCTCTCTCCATTGTCCTCTCAAGTTCTTTTCCTGGAAGACAACCAGGAAAGAGGTGTTCTGAGAGTTGAATTCTGGTCTTTTTATCTCTCTCCCCTAAAAGAGGGATGCAGCGCCCAAAGAGGGACTGCCCCTGCTAAATAGGGACTGTTGGAAGGTATAGATCCATGATCTGGACCCTCCCCTTCTGAGCACACCCCTTAACTATCCCACCCCACAACTTCTGTCCAGCTCACAGAGCTTGCACTGATTTTTGAAGAGCTCCATGGAAGAGAAAAATCTCCCCACCCCTAACATAAGCCCCTATCAAGAACACAGCAGGATATTGATCTCCATTCATCCACAGAGCTACCCTCATAGCCCTGTGAAGGTCAACAGAATAACTGGGTCAAAAAAAGGAACTGAGTAAGTTCTTAGACAAGCTATCGGCCAAGGTATGAGACCTCCGACTGCTGAAGGCTGGGACGAAATGGCAGGAAATGGACCGTTCCATTATGATGTGTTGAAGCAACTGAAGAGGAAGAAGAAGGGATGATGGGTTAGACAGACCATTGGTCTAGCCCGGTATGGTCATTCTTAGATCTTTTACGCCCTCATCCATCCATTCTACCATCACCACCACCACTCGAAGACAACAACAAAAAGTCCTATTTCTCTCCACCAAAGTCCTCAGTTCTCTTCCCAGAAACCAGAGGATGAATCCTCCATAACTGAAGTCAGTGGCTCCTCCATTGGCATTAATGGCAGAGGGCTACACCCAACATCATCCAGGACTTGTGCCAGCAATATGCCCATTGCCAAATACTTCTAGATCCCCTCTATAATCAAGTTGATCCTTCTTCAGCTAGCCCCCTCTGACCAAAAGCTCAGAACCCACCCTCCTCCCTTATAACCAAGCCAAGCATGGACACCTTCGACTTCTCCGCCTCATGAACGCTTCATGCCTACATGCCCCTCCCCTTTTCTAGTCCAGATTGTAAGCCCCTTGAGGCAGGGCCTTCTCCTTCTAATCATGGTACATTGCTGGTGCTATGTAGAAAATAATAATCGTACTACTGTCTAGACCTGAAACAGGTACTAAATATATTATCCACGGGTAAGACCCATATTTTTGGGCACCAGATCGAGTAATCAATGGGTTACCCAGGTACCGATCTGGTAGCCAGAAACTCGACACGTCAGCAACTTACCAGTACCAATTTTTCAATTTGCCGATTACCAATCAGTATATCATGTTGGAAAACTGAAAAATCAGGACGGAAATTTAAAAAAATTGGAACCAGAAGCCCATTTTCCGGGACCAGAAGTTGACTTTCTGGGATGGAAAATCAAAACAAACAGGCATCAGAAGTTGAAAAATGAGGACGGAAGTCAACACTGCAGGACATCAAGTACGCAAACTGGGTCGCAATCGGATACCGATTGATACCCAATGTTGCCAGGTTGATTCAGGTACCAGAAATGTATGGAGTATACCCATTTTGATGGGTACTGTGACAGCGTTGTAATGGACGGCTAGCAAGACTAATAGACACCTCTACTTTTGTTTCACTGGCCATTACAGGTGAACAAAGTCATCCAAGACTTGACACAAAGACTCATGTCTTAGGTGGGGAAACTTTTCCAGACTACCCTGAAGAGAGGTCCATTGGGGGAGGGGGGGTTGGTGTTGAGGGGTGTGCTCATTGGGAGAGGGCCCAGAGTCTGGATCTGTCCCATACATTCATCCCTTCTCCTCAACTGCATGTCTTCATCCCTGCTCCTTCAACTCAAGTTCAGTCCTTCAGCTCTCCAGGGTCGGGTCTAGATTAGGGGTGAAACAAGTTCTTGCACTGAGCAAGAATCTTGCAGAGAAGGGGGTTCTTGACGGGATTCACACTCATGAGAAGCTGGAGTTTTTGCCAGCTTCTCAGTGAGATTCTCGAAAATGGTAGCCAGGCGCCCACACATGCAGAGAATGGCCACACAGAGCATTTTTGGGGCTCGAGAATCTTGCACGATTTGCGGGAAGCCTCGAAAAATGCTCTGTGCATGTTCACAATTGAAAATCCCGGCGAGATCTTGCAAGACCCCCCCCATGCAAGAACAACGAATGGACAGACAGATGGACGGATGGATGGACGGACGGAAAACAAGAGATATGGGAAGATGCAATGGCTTGGCCAAGGTCGGCTCCCGAATCACAAGACCACACTGCCTTAGTTTCCCCACCTGCAAAATTCTACTGAGCTACTTCTTTGCAATAATCTGTAGCTCCCTAGGAAGCGCTAGCTGCTACCAGAGACACAAAGGCAACAAGAGAATCCGGTGTCCGGCTCAAGGTGAATGGTAAGGTCTGGAACGCCCAAGACCTAAGCTGCAGCAGGGAGAAGGCGAGGGAGGAGAAGGCAGGTGACGTTACACCTGTCCATGTTTGTTTGTTGAGATGCCTGCCTAGATCTCCCTCCTGTCCCTCCGCTGCCTCATCACGCTCTGCCTTTTCACAACTAATAAGAATTTTCAAAAGCACAAATGTCATCAGACTGCAGGGTGGTTTGGGCTGGGTTGGTTAAGGCAGGAGATTAAAAGCAAAGAAAGCAACTCACAGGAGGGGGAAGGGGGGGAAAGGTCAACTGCAACCATAGTGCCTGCCTCCCCAAACTCCCTACTTAGGAGGGACAGGGTGAAAACAGACATGACGCTAACCACCCTTTAACCACCCTTGGTGGTCATTTATGCATGTTTCAGGGCTGCATAGGGCACCAATACAGCCCTGCAACATGCATAAATAACCACCAAGGGTGGTTAAAGGGTGGTTAGCGTCATGTCTGTTTTCACCCATAGTCCCTCTTTGGGTGATGAATCCCACTGTCTCTCTTTCGGGGGATCAAAGAGCCTCTTTCAGGGGAGAGAGAGAGAGAGACGTACGGTGAAATCAAACAAGACAATAGTCCGCTGGGGTCTGGGTTCAGTCCATAAAGCCCCCATTCACATGTTTAGCAGGTCCAGTCCAATAAACGGGCAGCCCCCGCCCGGCGTGTATTTCATTTCATGTGCTAGCCCCCAACTGGAAGCACCAGCGAGAGCAAGATTGGAGAGAGGGGCAGGAAGCAGTCACTCCTCGGACGATCTAGGGTTTCTGCCCGCATGCTCTATGGTGCTGGCCGACCTGGAGGCACGGAGGCACCGCACACAACCCAATTGATGGGACGCAGACACCGGCATGACGGGCTCGCATTCTCCGAGACCACGCTGCAAGCGGGGGCTACGGGTGCAGTGGGTGGTGGCCTCATGTCCAGTGGGGGGCAAACATCTGGTTAACACTTAATAAACGGGCAAGTCGTCCCCCGCCCCCCGCAACCTGATATGGTCTAATGTGAGCTATTTGTCTCATTTGAAAACACCGCTCTCCTGGCTGCCTGGAAAAGCCCTTGAGAGGGAGAAGGGGAAATAATAAGAAACTTAATGGAATGAGAAGCAGGAGAGCATCTGTCCTCCCTCTTTATGCACTTGGAGGGAGGTGAGGGGGTGGAGCCTATTCAACATGCGCGGGGCTTATTTGTGAAGGGGGAAAGCTTGCCCCTCTTTGATGGTGGCTTCTTTTGCCCCTCCACGAGACTTTCTTTGGTGACGTCTTTTGCCCCTCCATGAGACTTTCCAAAGAGCAAAAGGATACTTTTGCATCCTGCAAATCAGGCGGAAGGCCCAAATAAACAACAGAACAGAACAAGCCAAGACGGCTCAGGACAGGGGGTTCCAAAATTTGGCCTAGGTGACCCCATGTTGAGACTTCAATATAATCCCATCACGTTAGACATTAGCAAAGCCACGACAGGAAGCAGATCAAACGTCAACATGCATCATGACCCCATCCAGAGGTGGTATGGCCTCCATCTGGGGTCATAAAGCCTTCCATTGGGGAACCTCTGGTTTACGAGCGGCAAAGGGATTATATGCACAGAATATCGCCGGCTCTAACTGGAGAGAGCCTTGTAGAAACAGCCTATACCATCAGTATATACCGTCAGAATGGATAAGGTGCTGGTTTTTGACATGCGAGAACAGGATTCAAATCCCCCCTTGGCCATAGGCTCACTGGGTGGCCTTGCGCAAGACACTCTCTCTTAAACGCAGTTCCCAGTCTGTAAAATGGGAATAACGTCATGCCTCACAGAGTGACTCTGAAGGTGAACTGCCTCCCGCAAAACGTCCATGCCTATGTGTGTTTAACCTATGACCTTTCAATTAATCATCAGCTTACAAAGGGTGTATAAAGCAGAAAGAATCGGCAATAAGCGCAATCACACTGAAACGCACCTCCCAAAACCAAGCCCCGCCCACTCACTCATTAAGGCCCGCCTCCCGACATTCCAAATGCATAAAGAGGGACGGACGTTCACCTGCGTCTCATTTCACCGAATCTCTAGTCATTCCACCATCTGCCCACTGGACTCTCAAGGGCTTTTCCTGGGAGGCCACCAGGAGAGAGGTGCGCGAGGCTTGAATCCTGACCGGTCTTCTCTCTCTCTCTCTCTCTCTCTCGTGAAAGAGAGACAAAGTGGTTCAAACGATACCTTTTATTGGATCAACTGTTGGTGGTGGAACTAAGCAAGCTTTTGGGCCGCACAGGGCCCTCCCTCAGGGCCTGAAACAAGGAAAGTGGGTTTGAGAGATCAAAGAAGGACAGTCCCTCAAGTAGTGACTGTAGGGAGGTATGCCAACATGCTAAGGATTTGCTTCAGAAGAGGAAGTGATTTTGAGAGGTAGAAAGGCCATGAAAAGAAAGCTCTGGAAAGGAAGAAATCTTCCAAACTCAAGACCAACAAATCCTCTTCCATTCCCCACCCCTCAAGTCCCTGCCCGCCCTCCTCCCAACCCACAGGCTAATGCCTCCCATGAGCCAAACTCCTTCACTTTGCCATCCAGCCTCTCGCGAGAGCTTGAGACTGTCCAGCTGGCTAGCGGTGGATCTGGACAGGCAGTTTTAATCAGAGCGTGCGATTTGGCTGTAATTTCTTCTGATAAAGTATTACAGATGCTACACTTCTAGCCATCTGGCAGTGGCCTGCGCTTCCTGATTTCCCTGCAATCCCCAGCATCCTTGCAGGGAAAGGAAAGAGAGAGAGAGATAAAAAATTAATGGGGAGGCGGAAACAGGCTGGGCAGAGGCTGGAAGGCCGGAGGGCAGAAGTGGAGTGGACAGAAAAGCTCAGGGTGCCAGAAAAATCCATCCTTCCTGCTGCCGGCAACCTAGGAACCAGCGCGTGTCGTGCTGTGGAAGATACGACGGAAGTGGCTAAAATACTTGAGTGACATCCCTGCAATAAGGAGGCACAGAGGACAGCACAGCAAGCAAGGACTTGATCTCTTAATAGCCAACCTAGCCCTGCTTCCATCTGTCCCAACCATGCAGACAGCAAGAAACCACCAGGAAAATGCCATCCTGTCTAGCCTCGTGGGGGAAACATACCCCCACCCCACCCTTTTCCCAAGTGCCCTACAGAATAGACTCCCTGCTTCCAGCGTCGGATTTAGGGACAGTCTGGGGCACTGCAGTTTGGGGGGCGCCGGGCTCAGGGGGCACCGGGCTCAGGGGGCGCCTGTCATGGGCTATGGAGGAGCACTGAAGATGCTTGTCGCCTGGGGTACCATTTGGTCTAGGGTTGGCCCTGCCTGCTTCAACCCCCAGTCCCTGAGGTCCAAACACCAAACTGCAGCTAAAGCCAGCTCGCCAAAGCTTCATTCGCACAACCCCCATCCCCTTCCCCCTGCAAAGTCACCACAACACGGGGTGATCAAGAGGCAAAGGAAGTGGTAAGGATTCCCCACAACACTCAGCACAAGAGAAGGGAGGGTTGGCCCCTCTATTAAGAGTGTGTTGTGAATGGGCTCTACCAAACAATCTCTCCTTAGGCTAAAAGGATGTAAGTGAGGAAGGGCTGGACAACAGGGAAATCATCTCTCCAGGCTTTGAGTCTCTGGGCTCCAGGGAAAACGCCCAATAAATTCTGCAGGCCAGCCAGGAACAAGAAAGGGGGTGGGGCACAAGGACGTCCGTGCCCCCTTTCCGACATGCCCCCCACACACATACACAAGTGCTGTGATGTCGTGATAATCCATAAGGAGCAGGGCTATGTCAGAATGGTGTGTGGCAGCCCCTTTCCCCGCCCCTTTTCCAACATGCTCCACCCCCTGCTGAACGTAGCTATGTCACTATACTCTGTGAGAGGCAACGACACATCAAAAAGGGGGGCAACAACCTCGACCCCTCTGGAGGGAGGAGGCAACCCAGTCGGACGCGAACGCATCCAACCTAACAGCTTAAGGAATAATTGGCCCCATCAACGCCAAGCCCGGCCACACATCTTCCCCTTCCCGCTACCTGGAGGCGGAATCCAAAATGGGAGAGGCGCTGGGATGCTTTACAAATGAAAGGCAGCTCTCTGTCTCTGCCGGTCTTATTTACAAGAACTGGAGCAGGCTCAGTGCATTAAAAATAACTGAGGGAAAGGGCTCTCACTTCATTACCTTCGACAGAACTGGGTCTCGGCCACGCCAACTGTTGACTCAGAAGGATTCCGGGAACGGTTTTCACCGCAGATTCCCTCACCCGTCCCAGGTGGGAAGAGCCCCCCCATTGCAAACCCTTTCAGAGTCCACAGACGGGAGGGGATCGGAAGCGAGGGCTCCGGCAATGGCCAACCCAAGCGAATGGCAGGAACGAGAGGAACCGCAGATCCGATTTTCAAAAGAGCCATTTTCAGTTGCCCAGCACTGAAAATCAGGGGGAGATTTTCTAAACTCGCTGAACCTCTTCCTTGCGCATTACATGTTTGGCATGAAGCATCCCAATTCTGAACCCCACACTCCCTTTTAGTCAACACACTTAGTTCCTGATCGGCAGCACCTCACTGCCAAGCCAGTAGCTATAACAGAGACACGTAGGACGGCAGTACCTGTCCCCCTGGAAGGACGTTGAGGCAGCCCGTTCCATCTTCCGCACCAGGGCCCATTCCTGCCTAGCTACACCTCTGCCCATTGCTACTACTACTCCTAATCATTTCCAAGCGCTACTAGTTGTACGCGGCGCTGTAGATATACATAACACAAAAGACAGTCCCTGCTCCAAGGAGCTTACAAGTCATGGATACAGACAGTTAAAAACAGGGCAATTGGTGAATCGCGGACTACAGGGTGCGGTTTATTCAGTAATTGATTTATTCCGGCTAAGGTCATGATTGGGATCATTATTTAAAGGCAACCTCAAAGAGGTGGGTCTTTAAGGCAGGACTTAAATACGGACAGGGAGGGGGCCAAGCGCACCGCGTTGGGAAGAATGTTCCAGGCATACGGTGCAGCCAAGGTGAAAGGCACGGAGCAGGGAGTCAGAAACCAAATCCAAGGCATTTCTGCCAATGCATTTGGATCCTGAGAAAGGATATGCCTAATCCAAGCCATGAGCTCTCATTGTTAAGCATAGCCTAGGCTCCTAGGCTCAGCAGGACCCTTACTTTGACATTATTCAGCCTAACAAATTCTCCCAAGATAACCCTTCCATTGTTAAGCAAAAACAGCCATCACAGTAAAAATCACTTTCCCTACATCCCAAACCCACCTGCTCTGAGTCTGCCCTTGTGCTGGCAATGAGGGAATGTATGGGCTTTGCTGCTCTTTTGCAAGCAGAGTCTGAGATCTCCTTTAGGGGAAGAAACAAAGACGCACTGGCCATACCGAGAAGCCAATCAATCTTGATCAGCTCTATCCGCCATGGTGAATCATCCTCACCAACTCAATTTACATTTTTATTAAAGCACGCAGGAAAATTAGAAGTGTTATTACTTCCCACGGATCCAAACACTCATATCCAACTTTCCCTTCCTTCAAGGTTTTAACCTTTTCTTCTCTGGCCCTAAATACCCCTTGATTTTTCTTACTTAGGAGTAAAGCGTGGATGTGAGGAAGGGACAGCAGGAATCAGATACCTGCAGAGAAGGCAGAATCTTGGCTTTCCCTCTCTCTCGTCTTTCCACCCTTGCCTCTCCTACATCGTCAGCCCCCGTCGGGGACCCATCTCTAATTAATGATTGTAGAGTGCCAGGTACATTGTCGGCACTATGTAAATAATAAATAATAATAGTCACAGCCAGAAACATAAAAAGACAAAGATAATCTGGGTGTTGGCCAACTCTCATGATCTTATCCTAAGTCTCGAGATAATTCATTAAAGCTTGTACTCCTGGAGTCACACAAATATCTAAGGGGGGTGGAGAGAGAATTATTTATTATTTATGCTCCAGCAATGTACCTGGTACTGTACAAACATTAATTGGAGACAGGTACCTGACCCAAGGAGCTTACAATCTTGAAGAAACATGGGAGACAGGAACAAAAGAAGAGACAGAAATACATTCACAAAACTGAAAACTGAGCCGTCGCAGGGGCAGATGGATGGATTCTGTTCTCTTGGATCACAGTTCTCGACTCGTTTTTACCGAGAATCGATAAACGAGAAAACTCCCAGTTCTCGGCACTTTCTCGGTCGAGAATCTTTTGTTATTTGCTGTGTTTTATTGTGTACTGTTCAACCATGATGTACCGTGTACCATATACTGGTTCCCTGTGTACCGCTTACCATGTGCCGCGCTTTCCCCAGTAAGGTGCACGTGCAAAATGGCTGCCCTTTTCCCAAATGGTGACGACGCTGCCAGCGCCATCTTGGAAGAGGGTTGTGCATGTGTAGAACAGCTGCGGCCACCATTTTGTACACGCGCATTACCGGGACGAACATGGTACATGGTAAATCGGCATACAGTACACGGTAAATCATGGTAAACGGTAAATTTGGACGAGATTCTCCCCGAGATCTCAAACTGTTACCAAGGTCATCCCAAGATCTTGGTAACAATTCTTGATTGTTATGAAATTTGCACAAGAAAACACACAAATTGATTCTCCTTTCAACCCTAGTCTATAGTAGGGCTGAATATAATATCCATGTTGTAGCCAACAAATCTTCCCACTTTGATTTGGGGCCAACAAAGCGGCTCTGAACGGTTTATTAATTCCCACTTCGTCAGACATCCATTTTGGTTCTTTCAGTTCAGCTATTTATTTATTTATTTATTTATTTGGGGTTGGTCCTTTTGGTATTTTGGTCATTGTTTCAAGTGCTATTAGTGCTTTTGCACATGCGCAGCATCCAAAACGAAGTGACCAAAATACCAAAATGACCAACTCGAAATAACTGAAATAAACTCAATCCCCTAACTACAACACCCAAATAAGTGAATATTAGGAATGGGACTCTTGGTCTTGCCAAGAACCGAAAATACCCAATAACGGGCCTACCAGATTAATCCGATATCTCGGTTATTTTCTCAGTATCAGCAGTGTCAGGTTTTTCGCATTGTTTTTTTATCGGATTTTTAACATTGCAGTTTTCCCCCATTGACTTCAGTGGGGGGAAACCGCAATGTTAAAACCCGATACCAAGAGAACCAAGAACTGAGAGAAGAACCGATAAATGAGAACCGAGAACCGGTATAACCAAGATTTTGCCTAGAGTCCCACCCCTAGTGAATATCCCTTTTGGTTGTGAATATTATTTGGATATTTGGAGGGCAATCTGAAAATGGAAATAGTAGGCATGAATTTCAAATAAACTAGCTGTTTCACCTCTGCTCTGCAGAATGAAACTGAAGCGGGAGTGAGGAACTTCAAGCCCAGGGGTCAAAGGCAGCCTGTGGCCTTTTATGTGGCCCCTATCCAATTCCTGGATCTGGCCCCTGGATCCAGTTCCTGCCTTCAAGCACTGAAAGTGTGAGCTCAGGGGAAGCAAGCAGAGACGAGGTCACGCACACAAGAGAGGGGCACAGATCCATGATCTGCGGACCCTCTCTTAACCACTCCCACCCCTAACTTTTATGCAGCCCTTGGAGCTTGTACTAATTTTCAAAGTGGCTTGTGAGAAGGAAGAGGATCCCCAGCCCTGCCCGAAAGGTTGAGAAAGCCTAATTCAAAGAGGCCCAATTTTACTATTTCTTTTCCAAAGTGGTCTGGGTTTTTGTAAGCGATTCTCACACTTCTGTGGCCCCAGCTTGTGATTTTGGAACATCTGGAGTCAGCGATAGCATACACTAAATAAAAGGAGAAATCTGCTCACACACATGTACTACAAAATCCCCTTTGAGACGCTACTCCAAACTGTGCCCGTCACCAAAACGCACCTCATCCACTCCATGGTAGACATGATTTTCGTTCAGTTTCATTCAGACACCAAGATGAGCACAAACGCCGCTGCAAAAGCCCAATCAATTCCCATCCTTAAATACATCCCGTTCTGTCATTTCGAGTGTGTGCGAGATTATATCATCCTGGTTGCTGCAACATGCGTGTCTAAATCCAACATCAATTTATTTATGGTCTGCACACAGCCCAAGTGGAGCTGCAGGAAAGCAGGAAATGTAGCTCATGAGGGAAATCTGTATGTGTGCGTGAAAGAGAGAGCAGAGACAAACATGCAATTCCGTATTTGCAACGATTAGTCACAAGGACCCAATTATTTGCCGCCAATGGGGGGAAACGCGTTGAACACAGGTCCCTGATTACTGGCCTATCTGGAAAGTCCACCAAATATCCAGAAGAAAATTCATCATGGGAAAATATTCATATAGGTCTTCATGAATGAAGTGTGTCTATGGTCGTTTTTAAACGGACTGTGGTGGGTGGCGGGGATGGGTGTGCAGCTGCGGTGTGCACCCGTTCCCATGGGCAGACATCCATCTCCACCCACGGCGCATTGGGCATTGGAGCCCATTGCTCCATGCGTGGGGGAATGGGTGGAGGTGGGTGGAGCATGGGCGCGTACACGCACCCCCACCCATCCCCCGCGGCATCTTGCGCAGCGAAACTGCATGGAGATGGGTGGTGGGCAACTCCTGTGAAAAGGGCCTATGTAATACTAAATATACAGACACACACACACACTACAGTGCTGCACCTGGAGACTGACATTTATTATAATTACAGCTAAAGAAACATTTGCCAAAGGGCAGGGGTGGGGACCCTCACTCAGGGGCCAAATGTGGCCTGCAGCTAGTTTTTATGTAGCCCCTTTCCAATTCCTGGATCTGGCCCCTGGATCCAGTCCAGTTCCTACCCGTAATCACGAAAAACCTGAGCTCAGGGGAAGGGAGCAGAGATGAGGGCATGCCTCCAAGGGCAGGGGACAGATCCATGAAGTGGACCCTCTTTTTTTTTTTTGGATCAATTTCAACATTACAAATATGTGGAACCTTTGACATTACATAGTGTACACGTATAGTAACATTACATACATGTGAAACCCTTGGCACCACACATTTAGCAAACATGTATTCCCGTGTTACACGTGTGTGACCCCATGTTTCTCCGTGACAAGCACACCCCTGCCGACAACGTCTATGCAACCTTTGGAGCCTGTACTCATTTTCAAAATGGCCCCCGGGAGGGAACGGTTCCCCACACCCTACCCTAGGTCTCTCGTATCTAAGGGACCGTATCATCTTGACAAGGCCCTTCAGCTTCCTCCTTTGAGATTGGGAAGAGGAACCTGAATCCAGTCGCGCACCCATTCCTTCACTGCCGCTAGCGCCACAAGATCCTGGACGTAAGTGGCAGGCAACTAGGAGACTCAGCTACCTTCTCCCAATCCTCCGGAATATGGTGGCTCAAGAGGACCAGTTACAGTCATCTGCTGCCAGCGGAACTATGTGGCTAGCAAGAAAATGTTGAAGTGTCACGGAGAGGGATTTTAAAGCTCTAGCGCTTGGGAGTCACGGGATTATGGGAGCTTCCACTATTTGACCTTAATTTCTAGTCCCTACAGCTGAAGAGACACCCTTGCAAACAGGGAGGGCTCAGGAAACAGATGGCAAATAAAAAGAACCCAATATATATATATATTGGGCATGCATGAGCGCTCCCGCGGAACAAGCATGCCCACCCACCTCCGTCCTCCACCCATCACCCATGCACGGAGCAATTAGCCAAAACGGCGATTGCTCCGTGCGTGGGAATGCGGGGGGTGTGACTGCCATGTGCCCGTGCACACGTCCCTCCCGCACTGCCTACACTGCCCCGCGTCGCACACCAATCCCTCCCTGCCCACAGCCACGGCCCCATCTGAAAAGGGCCAAACACATGGGGTTGGCCTACATCGCAGTGATCAACTATTTCCGCCCACCCTGAGGTGGGGGGGGTGGGAGTGGAAATCGTCTTCTCTCAGCAACCAACTCAAACTCAGTTTTAGCAAACTGACGAGAAAGCCCTCTCCGCCTCTCTACCTGCTCCTCTCCTGCTTCGGCGAGCACGCTGCTCCCTTCGGAGAGGAAGCCGACGGAATTCCAAATGTCATTAAGAGGGAATCCCCCTTCCAGGTAGTCTCAGATGGAACAGGCCTTTACTCCAATGGAGGAGGCTATTTTCGTTGAGTCGGGGTGGGGTGGGGTGGGTTTGCACGTGCAAACTTTGGGGTTCTAAAACTGCCCCCCTAACTTCCTTTGGGGCCAAAGTTCCTTTCCCTGCTGCAAGCCTTTCCAAAGACCTGTCTTTGCCCATTCTCTCTGCCCTCCTTCCTTGTTTTCCTTTTCCATTCCTGACCCAGATTTAGTAATGAATGAGTCCAGGCAGTCCTCTTCAGACTTTAATTTTTCTCTCTCTCTCTCTCTCTCTCTCTCTCTCTCTCTCTCTCTCTCTCTCTGCATTTTTCCCCCTCTCATCATACATTATGCATCAATAAAAGAAAATAATTTAAAAAAACACCAAAAAAATCCCCAGAAGCAGCAGCTTGGCACAATTAATTTAAGCTTTGGTGGTTTAACTCTTGCATATCACTCAGCAGAAAAAAAGAGTCTGGAAATCAGAGCTCTTTTTATCCAAAGGATCTTTGCCTTAATGGATTGTTTTTAAAGCAAAATCAAATATTTTTTTAGTGACAGCATGGGCCGAGAGGACAGGGATAGACCAGACCGTTATACTGCTTTGTAGATTCTTTCTCCTACAAATTGCTTATTGTTTATCATTTCTCTAGCCCCGTCTGTCTTCAAAGTGCTTTACAAACCTTCTCTAGTTCACCCTCACAACTGCCCAGCGAGGTAGGTAATTATTATTCCCATTTTACAAATGGGAAACTGAGGCTGAGAGTAACTTGCCCAAAGCTGCTCATGATGTTTTTAAATGAGTACGGCAACTGGGGGGGTGGGGAAGGGAGGCGGGTCTATGGCTGCTGAGTGGCTCTGCCGCAGAGCACCCACACAGGTGGTGTCTGTGGGCAGGGGTTCAAACCGGGGGCTCCCAGCATCGCTACCCTGGCCACAGAGGCAAGCTGCCGTGCACTCCTTCTGCCACAGACCCTGGGGGTGCAGTGCAGGGGAGGGCAGCAGCACGTTTGTGTGTCTCCCCACCTCCCAGGCCCAACCGCAGGCACGCGCATTTTTACCCAAAGTGACTTGTTCATGGCCACCACAAAAGATCAGAACTTGAACTCAGGACTCTACACCCTCCTTCCGCTCAGCCCCCTGTGGACCAAGTGTAAACTAGAACTGAAATAAAATACCCATGACAAGTGTGACCTGCCTATAACTAACCAGGTACACTTCTTTCTCTCTATATATATATAAATAAATAAATAAATCTTGTTAGTTGAATTTTCCTACTTCGATTTGAACTTGCCAAAGAAAAATTACCAATATTTACTTTCCGCTTTGCTGGATGTTTTGGCAAACTTATATTCATTGGTTTGATTATTTCAATAACTAGTAGCGCTACAGTTGCCAGCTCTCTGGGTTTTGTCTGGAGTCTCTCTGGGTTTGGACCCCGAGTCTCCAGGATACGGAGGGAAACTCAGTTTCTCCAGATCAGTCGGGAACATCCCCACTGACCCACAGAAATCAGGACTTCTAGGTGCAGACAGGTCAGAAAAGGGACTGGCAATCCCTATGCCCCGCCCCCTCTCCCATATGGCCCCGCCTCCTCCTGATAGAAGCTCAGAGGGAGGCGATAACCATAATTAGTGCTATGTTTGCACATGTGCAGTAGCTGAAATGATGTCACCTAAATAATCAAATAACGAATCACTGGACAACCGGATATGCAGAGAAATGATTGTGACAGCAATCCAAAAATGCAAATAATATCAGAGACTAGAAGAACCCCTCAGCAATCCAGCTCTAGACTAAGCACTTGGCTCTCCCCAAGGATTATTGTGAGGAAAGCAAAAGTCATTCATGAGTGTGAGGCGTTAAGATAACACAGCGATAAAAGCAATAAAAATACAAAGATAAACAGCCCCTTGACAGGAGCCCAAATCTCTAGATTTTGGCACTAAGTTGCCCACAGAGGACTCTTCACTTAGCCACAATTGTAATTTTAAAAAGGAAATTAGAAGAGGAAAGCCCAGCGTTCAGGAGAGGAAAGATTTCCCAGGTCCCTTTTTTCAGCTGCTGCTTATTCATCTGTTAGCGCCAGCCTTGAAAGGCAGTCAGGCAGACAGCCGCGCGGCTCCCTGAAGTACTGTAATGTAGCAATCACAAAAAGCACCAGAAGTCCAAGCCGGTTGAAAATTAAAGTAATGACTGGCTCATTGGATCAATGTAAAAGCAATGCGGTGTCATGAAACAGGCCCCCGCTCGGAGGGATGAGGCGGAGACCACAAGAGCGGGGGAGCGGACGGCATCATTTTTTCATTCCACTTCCATTTCACCGCCACCCCGCGTGACTCCTACTCATCGGGCCCTCCGAAGTGGAAGTACAGTTGCTCCGGCTAAAAATGAACAGGAGCAGAGTGCCCGCAAAGTGGCTAGTCTTAAGGCCTCGCTCCTGCAGGGTTCACAGTGCCTCCAGCAAGGGCTGGAAGTACAGCTGAAATGGGAACCTGATTTGGTACCAGCAGGTAATGATACCCGCATTTTCAGGTATCTGAATTGCTACCCGAATACCGTTCGACTACCGCAAACCCAAAATTTTGGTTTCCTAGTTTTTGAGTACCCAATGTTTTCCAAAAAAAATCTGAAATCCAGGACCGGAAGTAAAAAAATCCAAGACTGGAAGATGAACAATTGGCACAAAAATGGTATTTGGGTATTTTTGTATGTCGGTATTTTGGAGGTACCCAATCGGACACTATTTTGGGTACCAAAAAGTACCCCAAATTTTGAAGTCGAATCACGTATCAATTTCAGCTCTAGTTGGAACTGAACACTGAGGACTGAGCACTCATCTAAGTACTGAGGAAGAGGTTTGGAAGGGCTTTGTGGCCAAACTGAGGGCCTTGACGTAATGCTCAATTCTCACTAAGCCCACATGCATTTGAACCGTTCCCTCAAGATGCTCAAATCAAGGGAGTCTCAGAATAACTGTGGGGTGTTCACACAGCTCCACAGTTCCAAGGGCAGCCTCTGGGTAGCTCTCCGCCCTGTGTTACCCTCCAAGGGACTTAATATGTTTACCCCTGAGGTAACTGACTTCCATTTTCCTCCTGCCATGATTCTGTGAGGGGCCGATCTACTCTGAGGAAAGAGGCAACCTCTGGGAGTTCCCCTCTCACCCCCTTAGAAATAGCCCTGTGTCATCTGAATGCCCCAGGGTAAACCGCAAGGATTATCCCAGCTTCCCGGTGGTTATCCCACAATTGCTGTTTCACCTAGGAGGCCTCTAGGCGCCAAAATAAGACCATTTTTGCACAGATGCTCCCACCCCCTGCTGGGTGTGCAGGCAGGTGTGCAGTGGGGGACCGTCCGCATGCACAGCACAGCAGTGGGTGGGGGGATGGGTGTCCGCCCATGGAAACACCACAGGCGGTGGGTGGAGGTGGGTGCATGCTCCCAGTGCACACCCATCTCCACCCATCACCCACCCACGGTGCCATCCCAAAAAACAGAGGAGGCTCCATGGGTGGAGACAGGTGTGCGCCGGTGGATAAGGGAGCACGTTTAACCTCCACCCACTGCCGGCGCACACCCATCCCCCCACCCTGAGGCACCGTGTGAAAACAGCCAAAGAATCTCCCCCTCCCCCCTTAAAAAAGTGCTACAACGTCATCAACTCCCACCATTGGTCCTTTGGACAAATTTTCAAAGGAGCACGGAATGCTGGGTAAATTGGAGTGGAGCTTTCAGGGATCCAAACTATGTGGTGAAGCTCAGAATTGGGGCCACCACGGGGGCAGCAGGGGACCTCAGAAAAGGAGAGAACCACAGGGACTTTCCCCGTCCCCTCTCCACCGTGGCCCCGCCCCTATGGAGTGCTGTGATGTCACAACATTCTGTACAGGGCCAGGTGACACCAGAAAGAGTGGGTGAGAGACGCTTTGTGAGAATTACAAGGTCCCGGATCATCCGACATGGTCCCGGATCCCATGGAGCAGCATGACGTCACAACGCTCCGTAAAGTGTGGGATTATCTCAGAAAGGGGCTTGACGGCTCCCTTGCCCCGCCTCCCCTTCTCAGTTTCCTCCTTAATGGAAGTAGCAACAGTATCCTTAACTCAAGTCATGCACATTTTAAATCCACTTTAAAATCCACTTTTAAAAGCAGGAAACTAAGAAGAAAAGCTTCTCATTTTACAAGATCCCTCTTTAAAGAACAAAACAAAACCACCACCACCTTTGGCCTGCATTTCAGCTTACCGGGAAGAGACCCAACTTTAGAGCCACTCAGGTCGTCACCTAAGACGACAAGCAGCTTTTAGCAGGTTAGGTAGCTACCGCTTCCTTTATTAATGGAACCGAGAAGAAAAGGGTTACAACAACTGGACACATTATTTTATTTATTTATTTATTTAAAACATTTCTATCCCGCCCCTCCTCTTTACAGCAACTCAGGGCGGCTCGCAACCGGTAAAAACAACAATAATATAAAAAATAAATAAATACAAATAAAATCACAGCAGCAGCATAAAAATGGTCCATGCAGATACCCTCCCCCCACCTCCCTAACCCATCCCACCCTCCCGCCAAACGGAAGAGCCAGGTATTACAGCTTCGTCGGAAGGCGAGAAGATTTGGGCTGAGGCGAACCTCCGACGGGAGGGCATTCCAAAACGACGGCACAGCCACCGAGAACACCTGCCTGTCCGTTCGGACCCACCGAAATCACGAGACCTCCAGGAGGGCGCTCCCAGACAACTGCACCAGACAACGCCCAGGGTCCTAGGGGGTGAGGCTATCCTTCAGGTAAGCAGAGCCCAGGCCATCTACGGCCTTAAAGGTCAAAACCAGCCCCTTGAATCGAGCCCAGAAGACAATGGGCAGCCAGTGCAGATCGCAGAGCACTGGTGTAACATGCTCCCTGCGGCCCGTCCCCGTAAGGAGATGGGCCGCAGCTGCAACTTCCGAACCATCACCAAGGGCAGCCCCACGCAGAGCGCATGAAGAGGAAGCTGTGAACTTTTATTTTATTTATTTATTTATTAAAAGATTTGCTATCCCACCCCCTCTTGCCAAGGTAGCTCGGGGGGGGGCGCACAATATAAAACACAGAATCAAATATATAACATAAAAACCTAAAAATTCAATAAAAACAGCAATATCATGATTTCCCGCCCAACCCAACACCACCCCTACCCGTCTCCCGCACCAAACGCCTAGCAGAACCACCAGGTTTTACACTGATGCCTGAAGGCGAACCTCCGCCAGGAGGGAATTTCACATCCGAGGAGCGGCGACCGAGAACGCCCTCTCTCCAATGTGGCCCCCGGCCGAACACGGGGAACCTCCAAAAGGGCACCCCCCGCCGATCACAGTAGCCATTCCAGAACCGGGGAGTGAGGCGGTCCCACAAGTTGGTGGGGCCCAGAAAGCATAGGGCTTTATAAGTAAGCACCAACACCTTGATCAGGCCTGGAAGGCTACAGGCAGCCATTGCAGAGAACGGAGCACCGGTGTTATGTGCTCTCGGCAGCCCATTCCCATAAGGAGACAGGTGGCCACATTCTGCACCAGCTGCAGCCTCCAGACCATCACCTTGGGTAGCCCCACGTAGAGCGCATTGCAGTAATCAAGCCTCGAGGTGATGAAGGCATGGATGATGGTGGCACGGTCACAGTCTGAGATATATGGGCCACAACCATCGTACCAGATGTAGTTTAGTAAATGCTCTCCTTGCCACAGCTGCCACCTGGACATCCATGAATCGAGGAGTACCCCCAGACTGCGAACATGAGGAACCACGGCAGGGCGCACCCCATCAATGATGGGGGCCTCCACTCCCTTGGCCCTCCCCACCAGCATCACCTCCGTCTTGCCAGGATTCAACTTCAGGTGGCTCGCCCTCATCCTGTCCCCCACACCTGCCAGACATCGAGTAAGCAACGAGACTGTGAGGCCTGAGTCTGCTGAAAATAAGAGGTAGAGTTGAGTGTCATCAGCGTATTGATGGCAACACACTCCAAGTCCTCTCACGACCTCGCCCGAGGGCTGCATATACACGTTGAACAGGAGAGGGGAGAGCATGGAACCCTGCAGGACCCGACACGTGAGATCCCGGGGAAATGATGTACAGTCACCCAGACCCACATGGTGAGTTCTTCCGGCCAGGAACGAGCAGAACCATTCAAGAACAATCCCACCCACCCCGGCACGATCTTGCAGACAAGTCACCAACATCTCGTGGTCAACGGTATCAAAAGCAGCTGATAAGTTTAACAGGACCAAAATGGTCAACTTTTGTCCCCTTTTGTCCCAGATCTAAAACATGACGCAGGTCATCAACCAAGACCACAAGCACAATCTCAGTGCCATATCCTGGATGAGAGCCAGACTGCAAGGGAAACAGAAAACTGACCAAGATGCTCCTGGAGTTGCTGGGCCACGATGTGTTCAATAAACTTCCCTAAAAAGGTCCGGTTAGAGACAGGTTGGTAGCTGGAAAGGGCGTCAGCGTCAAGTGATGGTTTTTTCAGCAAGGGCCGCACCACAGCCTCCTTAAGAGACCCTGGGACCCTGCCGTCCTCAAGGGAGGCACTGACCACCCATGCCAGCACCAACCACAACGTCTCCCTGGTGGCCTCAACCAACCAGGACGGGCAAGCCCCCAGGACATCCCCCGCATCGGCAGAGGTCACCCACTGAAACTGATCCCATAAAACAGGACAAGCCAGGGTATTCATACTCTCTGTTTCCCCAACTGGATCAACTGTAGCAGCAAAGTCGTGGTGAATGCGGGTGATTTTATCCATCAAAAAAAATCAATAAACCTATTACAGCAGGCCCAGGAAATCTCCACTTCCAGGTGGAGGGAGGCTGGACTGACCAGCCCCTTCAACCACCCGGAAGAGCTCCGCTGGGCAAGATTTCGCAGACGCTATGATGGCAGCAAAAAAACCACACAACCATCGCATAGGCTTTCAAACTAGCTTTTTGGTTGAGGTCAGAGTGGAGATCCTCAGATGTGGCCCATGGGTAACAATAATAATAATCTTTATACAGTGCCCATCCCCTGCCATGGCACTCAGAGCGCTTTACATATAACTAACAAACACAACTTTTAATCCTCACAACAACCCCGTGAGGTAGGTTAGGCTGAGAGAATATTGGGTGCTGGCCCAAGGTCACCCAGTGAGTTTCTGGTTGAGACAAGGCTTGACCCAGGGTCCCCCACTACCTCCCGGCCCAAGTACTGTGCACTTAGCCATTACATCACACTGGCTCTCATTTTATTTGGCCCCCTTTCCAGTTGCCGGATCTGGCCCCCGGATCCAGTCCGTGCCTCCTGCTCTGAAAGACTAAGCTCACGGGGAGGGAGCAGAAATGAGGGCATGCACACAAGGACAGGGGACAGAACCAGGGCACAGACTTGTGATTCGCACCCTCCTCTTCCTGAGCGCACCCAAGCCTCCCCCCCCCCCCAACTTCTATGCGGCGCTTGTGCCAATTTTCAAAGTGGTCGCTAGAAGGGAAATGTTTCTCTGCCCCTGGTTTAGATGCTTGTGTCCTTTGGGCCTCTAGAATGGAGAAGCCTGTCCTTCCTCAACAGCCGCTCCAGACCCCCATATCTACCACTTTCACAACCAAGCAGCAGGGCTGAGAAGGACGGTGGTTTCCTCTTGATCCAGGCCTGCCTCCTTTCTCGTCTCTGCAGCGTCACCTCAGCATTTCTCAGGGATTCCATCTCCATGCCCAGACCATGTGACGAGGAAGGCCCGGTATGTAGGGCACACACTCCACTCCCCCCCCACCCCTGCTTTCTGCACAACTGCCTTTGTGGTTTTGTTGATGCTGTCCTGGCATCCAAAGACAGTGTGGGCTTTGTTGTAAAGCGCAGAGGAAAAAAAAAAAAAAATCACAGACACGGAATGGAAACGGTCCCTGGGCTTAGTTGATTTTGACGGCTCGTTCGCCTCTTACTTTCAAACGTTTCTCTACGGTAGGAAATCAACCTACTTATTCTCTGCGTGAAAAAGGGACAAGCCATGTACACTGAGCAGAAAGCAAGCTGAGACACTCGCAGAAAAAAAAAAAAGAAAGAAAGAAAGCAGAGAAACTAGAGTTTTCAACAAAAATGCCTTTCCCAGCTTTCTGACTAACAAGCAACTGGGGGCTGAGAAATTCTTGTTGTAGCCTCGTCTCCCTTATTCACTTCATCTGTCAAGTGTCAAAATATTTGAGAGCCGAGGTAGTCTAGCGGAGAAGGTGCTGGACTTGCACCTGGGAGGCCAGGGTTCATTGGTTTAGTGGCCTTGGGCAAATCACTCTCAGTCTCAGTTTCCCCATCTGTAAAATGGGAATGTCTGCATCCCTGTTTCTCCCAATGTTCCCTCCCATCCCACTTTAATAGTCAGATGAGGCACGTTTGCTGATGGCTAAGGCACTGCTATCTCTCTCTGAAGGTTGTAGGTTCAGATCCTGCTTAGCCTCACATTTGATGGCCAGCTCCAGTCCACCAAGCTGGTGTATGGGCACCTGGATCCATTATGGTGTGGAAGTCAAATGTGGTCGGGAGGGGTGCTGATCACATGATCCCCTCGTGCACCGTAGGCCATGAAAACGGATGTGCCTTGATCATACCAGCCTAATGAGGTCACATGGCTTGGGGTGGGCTTACCAGTTAAAGCTAATTACAAGAACATATTTTTGGATTCAATGGATTTTTGGCCAAATGGGCAGCAAAGGGTAGCAAATGTCTTCCATTCTGTTGAGAAACCCCATTTCCACCAAGAAAATATGCGGATAGGAAATTTTCAACCATCTCAGAAGAGAAAAGGAATCCCGACGTCCTGTATGTTGCTTTTTTACAATTGAGCAGTAGCTCAGCGGCAACATCCTCCGAGGATGTCAGCACCTTTGCAACAGGGCTTCCTGCCGAGAAGGGAGATAGGAGATAACGAAGTGCTGACAAGTTCCTAAGAGGGGTTTTCAAGATGCCCTACTAGCTGACAGCCATTAGCAGAGCCTGTTCCTCCTTCCCAGATTTCAGAACCAGCACAGCTTGTGGACGGGCAAATAACGGATGCCCATGTCCATTAAATGAACTGATGGTAACCAGCATTGGTTGTGCGTGCACATAAATAGAGCCGAGCATAAATAGATCAATGACCAGCAGATCAGGTTGCCACCTCTCGTGGTTCTGACTCTGACCATGAGAGGTGGCAACCCTACAGTGACGCAGGGCCTGTTAGGGCCTAACGCCCAGGCTCTCCAGCCCAACAGCTGCCCACCCTTTCTGGGCCGAATCACGCCCCTGTGCTGCTGAGAGGGGAGACCCCCGCATGAACCGCTGTGCTGCTCAGGAGAAACATCCCAAATGTGTCCAGCTAACAACGACAGACCAGCACAGCAGCCCCTTAACTCCCCCATGCTCAGATGACCCCTCATATCTATGGGTTGCTCGTCACCTCTCTGGATTTTTCTCCCCAAAACTCCAGGTTTTGACCCAGAGTCTCTGGGAATGGCCCAGATTTCCCCAGGTCAGTCAGGAGAATCTCCAGTAATCCAGAGAAATTGGAGCCTCGGGGGCCAAATCAGAAGGGAAAGGGTGGGGGGGGAGGACATTCCTGCCCCCTTTCCGATGCGGCCCCACCCCGATAGAGCGTCATGATGACATGGGACTATATCAAGAAGGGGCGTGACAGCCCCTTTCCCCTGCTTCCTTTCTGACAAGGTTCCGCCTCCTGCAGAGCACTGTGATGTCATGACACCCCGTACGGGGCGGAGTCCTACCAGAAAGTGGCATAACAGCCCCTGCCGCCGCTGAGGTCTGGCCTCCAGCCGACACCATGGATCCCAGAGAGGCCAACCCAAATCATGAGGTCTCCTTGCAACGGAAGGATTTGCCACACCTGTACCAGTACCAGGCCCTGGGGATAGGGTTACCATGTATGTAAACTTTTTTCATAACGCTTATGTTGCAGGCCCTGCACCGTCAAGAGCCACCCCCTGACTGAGCAAGACAGACGTTTCTGGCATCCGGGCTTGCTTGGCCACGTCCTGCCCAGGTGTGCCTCTGAGGCCCAGAGCTGGCCTCCTAAAGGGCCAGTACTCAAAGGAGCCTCCGCTCTGCCACAGGTACTTATCAGATACCAGTTGCTATCCGAAATTACCAGGCCAGAAGTCAGAAATCCAGTCAGAAAACTGGAGTGAAAAAACAGTATTTCATTCGATCTGGGGTATTCAAATGATGAGTACTCAGTATACGGACTGTGCTTAGTACTAATCTAATCTAATCCGAGTTTATTGTGTTTGCAAAGTCATCATAAAAACAAGTCAGGCAAATAAACAAAATCAGATTAGTACTAATCAGAAGTACCCGAAATAAGAGAGTCAAACTGAGTACCTCAATTTCGACAGGCATATGGTACTTATTTTAGCGCTATTTGCATCCATTTTGCTTTTCGTAGTACCACTAAGCACGGTCACAGACTAGCGCATACTACCAGCAATTGAACTGTCAGAGCTTGTACCAGTTTCTGCTTGTACAAAATGGCTTGGGCCGCAGGTATCTGAAAGACTGCCTCCTCCCTCACGTCCCCTGGCAACCCCCAAGGTCAGCTGGGGGTGCCCTCTTGCAGGTGCCATCTCTCCGAGGGCACACCGGGGCGGGGGGGGGGCGTTCTCTGTGGCTGCCCCGCGATTATGGAACTCTCTCCCTCTAGGGGTCCGCCAAAGTCTAAGCCTGTTCATCTTCCAGAAACAATGTTTCTTTCTATTTGGCTAGGAATTCAGCAGGCAGGGATAGGGTTGAATGGAATTGGGAGGGGGGTCTACGGGAGGGCTGGGTTAGGGGATTAAGGGAGTTCAGGGGATTAATAATAATAATTTATTTTAATAATATTTTTATTATTGTTGTTATTACTGTTTTTATTATTGTAAACTGTCCTGAGCTGTTGCGGGAGGGGTGGCATATATATTTGACGAAATAAAGAATTAAAATACATAATTGTACCCTTTACAAAAGAAAACCAGCCCACGTTCAAGTCATGGCTTTGAAACAGTTTTACGGTTAAACGCATTTCTGTGTAAACCAGTCCCGACTTTGCTCAGGTCTCTAGAGAACCAAATCCTACTGGGCTTCACTGAAGGACCCCAACCAGCCTTTGAAGGACCTCAACAATCTTCTTAAATACATTCTTGAAGATCGAGAGATAATATCAGAAGGGATCAGGAAGAGAGGTGAGGGTAAGACCTGGCGATTTCCCCTCAGACCCATCCGCTCTCATCAGCACTCCTGAACGAAGGAACAAACAAACAGACCACAGACGGGGGGGACTGGAGGCCGCTGAATTTGTCTTGGCACTGCCGAGGGAGCTTCAATCCGCAAGAAAATCCCAAGCATTTTAATAGAGCCAGGAATATTTGCTTACGGGATTGCTAGCCCTCCGTGAAATGGCTTCCAGCCTGAAAGGAACCCATCTTGTAGCGAGGCAAAACATGTATTTATATTTTAAAGAGTTTTTAAAAAGGAGACCAGGCACTGAGCTGTGGAGAGACTAGAAAGGCAAAGGATCAACTGGATACAGCAGTGCCTCCCAGATACTGGCCTTCCCGCCAACACGAACACCCCAGACTTCAGTATTCACCACCCTAGTGTCCTCCTCCCCACCCTTTTGAGTCTGTCCTTGCTATCACCATAGACAATGGGATTTCGATCCTGGCAGCAGAACAGAACCCTTGCCATGCCTCTGGGCTTCAGTTGCTGCCATTGCTTTTGGGCTGCCCGCCTGCCCCTCAAACAGCCTTCCTCCACCACAGAGATTAGGCTACTGGAAACACCAGTCTCTTTCTTCGTGGGCTAGAAGGGGTTAGGTTAAGGAACAACATTGTTGGACTCCGAAGGACAAATCCAATCCAGGCCTCTGACTGAGTTCTCTAGTGGCAGGGCAAAAATGGAGGGGAAATCTTAAGGGTTCCAGAGAGCTAAAAGGACAATCATCTGTGTTGTGTGACACCATTGTAGAAGGATGGTCTAATAGGAGGAAAGACTAGTTTAGGGGTTGGAGCAGTAGCTTCAGTCTTGAGAGACCTGAGGTCATTCTCTGATCTAGCATGGTCTTCCTTGGTAAGACCGTGTTTCTCTGTGCCCAATTTCCCCATCAGTAGAATGGGGAGAACACTACTTCCCTTTGCTTCATGTAAAGGTGTTGAAAAGGTTCAGGTAACGGCGGCCATATTTGTACCTCAGGAACTCACAATAAATTCAGCAGGGGCTCTGCTATTGCCCGGCTATATCAGGGGCAGTCAAGACATCAATTGTGATCCATCAGTTGGCTACAAACTACTTTCTAGTTGACCACAGCTTGAGGAGGGTGACCAACCCCTCAGAGATCATCTGTGAGCAGAAGAGCAGGACTGGCGCCGTGATAGAGTGTCCAAGGTGGAGTGGGGATAAGAGAGCAGGAAAGACCTTCTCTGAGAGGAATATCCCTGGGAGCCATGAGGGCAGCAGGCTTGATGACTGGAAATGACTCCCTATTGAGGGGATACTCACCACAGCCTAGCCTGAAGTTGGGAGTTGTCAGGTGGAATCTTGCCAGGGGGCCCAGTAGAGAGTCTAAAAAAGGACATCATATAAACCTCCCTGAGCTAGAGGTACAGAACAGGCCTGAAAATGTCACGTCCGGTAGCCCAGCCATACTGGCTTCGAGGATAAACATGATTTATTTGTCCTGAAAAGTTGCCAAAAATGGGAACGAGCCTAACAAATATCCACTTCCTCTGGACACAACCAGATTTCGGTCTCTCTTTGACCAACAAGCTATAAAACAGAAGTGGGAATCATGGCAGAACCTCTAACAGGCACTATAGGGTTGAGCTACCCAAAGCCGCAACTCACCATCGACAGAGTCTGACAAGAGGCAGCTACCGTTTGGTTGGGACATTCCAGGTGGTTTGCATAACTCAAGCGCTATAAAATCCCCAGCGAAGGATTGCTGTCCGACCGCTTGTTGTCAGATCTGGTTGTTCCAGATCTCTCTGCAGATAAACATTGTTATTGGTTTTAATGTCACACAAACTCAGAGAGAGAGAGAGAGAGAGCAGGAACAGAGCTTCCATCTATGGAGCAAAAATATAAATCGGAGGCAGCCGTCACTGTTTATTTTGGTTTATAGATCCCAGAAGGGGCGTGCCAAGAGACAAGCTAACACCTAAATTATTGATGTGAGGATAAATGACACATCGATAAATCAGAGGACTCTGGTGCCTGTTTTGGAAAACAACTTGATTCAGCGGTGGCTGATCTTCTGTCTGCAAACTAACTCAATGAAACAGTCGGCCCATTCGGGTGGTGATCATTAATGGGTACAAAGCTACCTGTGTATGTGTGCACAGACCTGAAAGAAATACCTATTGCACCTAACATATCCAATAAATGTGCCAACTTTGAAAACGAGTACAAGCTCTGAGGGCCATATAGAAGTGGATCCAGAGTATGTCTCTCTCCCATGTTCTTGCCCCTAACCCTAATCCTAATCTTCATCTCCGCTCCTTTTCCCTGAGCCCACTTTTTCAGCACTTTGGGGGGTAGAAACTGAATCCAGGAGCCACATCCAGGAACTAGGAAGGGGCCAAATAAAAAACTAACTGTGAGCCCTATTTGGACCGGGAGCCTTAAGTTCCCCATTCCTGCGCTTTAGTCCCTGGCGCTAATATTACAACCAGTCCAGCAAGGAAATTAGCCATCGTAATGCTGATTTGATTTCTAAGAAAATAACAGGGAGAGGGAAGGTAAAGAGAAATACATTCCAAGAGGGGGTGAAGGAAGGAAACTAGAGCTTATGACTGCGACAATACTTGTCAAGGACTCAGATCAGATATTCCACAAAGAAAGAAAAAAGGGATCAGTGGTTACACTAGGTGGTTTGGCTTTGGAAGACCCGAGTTCAAATCCCTGCTCTGCCACAGACTCCCTCCATGGCATAGTCCCTGACAAATAATATGGGGAAAACAGCCATTCATGACCTATGGGTTGTGAGAATAAACCGCAGCTGAAACAAATAAATACTTACATCAAATAGCGTATCCAACAATATCGTCCGCTCCTGAACTGTTATTCAGGTTCGCATTTTCTCTGCCGAAATGATTATTCATTTCCTATCATTTTGGTTATTTGGTTATTCATGCTATTATCATTCGTATGATTCTGGTTACTTGGTTACCATTAGGGCTAAGCAACACAATGGAAATGACCAAGATACTGGCACTGAATCACCAAATGACCAAAACAAAATACCAAAACAATCAAAAGAATATTTGAAATGGAGATCTGTTTGGTGGTGGATATCATTCAGGTATTCGGAAATGTGATTGTCAAACTGCCTGTCACAGCTCTAATGTAAATTAAGATACTACAGTAATAAAAACTATATGAAGCCATCCACAATTTAAGCCAACTCAACCCAATACAAGAGTAAAATACCACTTAAACTCATTTAGTAAGGTTGGTACTGCAACTGACCTTTGTCTAAACCAGTCTGGTCCAGGTATGGATGCTGGATTTCTTGAACCAGTTTAAGAGGACTACCTCAATTGGACACTGAGACAGCCGTCCACAAACCACTGCTCTTAGGCCAGTACAGCTAGCAGCAGTAAACGTAAGTGGTCTCAGGGTGGATGTACAGGCACTGTGTGTAAACCCAGGAAAGTTAATTGCTTAATCCAGATTAATTTTGAAATGGTTTCACCAGTCTGAGCTACAGTCAAGCCCTAAAATACACAAGGAAATGAGCATGTTATGATGCTGGCAAGCTCCAGCTACTGGTCTCCATATCCAGAACCATCTTAGTGAAGTGGGTTGAATATGATGAACTCTGAGGTCTTGTCCATCCTCCCTGATGATGTTATCCCATGATCACTGCCTCTACAGCACCACAGATAAAGCCCAATTGGACATAAGGGGTCCAGTCGACCTCAGTCACACTCTCTTTGGGAGCCCTCCCAACCCAAACTCCTCAGATGTGGGCTGGGTCAGACTCCTCGTGGGCAAGAGGCCTGTCCCCCAGAGAGTGCCATGTCATCAGTGCTCTGCAGGGGTGCATCCACCTCCGGGACAGATCAGGCTGAGGCACAGAGGAGCCCAGCTGCTTCAGGACCAGCTTGGGTCAGGACTGGCAAGTTAGACGCATTTCAGGTTCCATACTGGAGTCTGGATAGGTCTCTACTCTGGAAGATGGATGGTCTGAGTGTCCTAGCATTGTCTCCCAAGATAGTGGCACCATTCCATTTTTGGAGGCATTCACCGGGAAGGGAGAGCACACCGTGATCCTCACACACATCCCTTGGAGCCCTTCGGTCCTTACCCCTTCTCCAACAGAAAGACACTGTGTGGTTGAGATGGCCTTACTACTGTCCTGAGGCCTCTGACCACCCTTGAACCTCTGTGGCGATAGAGGTTCCACAGAGCCCCTCACACGGCTGACTCTGTGTTCACCAGTCAGTCTTGGCTTCTCACACCGCTGCTCATTCTTGGCAATTCTTGTGGTGGTGGCAGCTGCTACCTTGAGGAAGGCTAGCACCCAACCTTGTTGACTTTTGGTTGACCATCTGAAATGTGGGGGCCAGGAGACGCAGCCAAGGGAGGCCTGCCAGATATTTCCTCTCCCTGAGTCTCCTTTCATCTTATTTTAACTTCGGAAAACTAAAATTAGCTCCGCTCACACAACAGGCCCCTAAGTTTTGATTTGCCAGCCTCGGCCAAACCGGTTTCTAAGAGTGAGTTTTCATACAAGGACGCCGTACGTCGTACAATAAACTTAAGCCCCCGTATTATAAACAAGCTGGAAGATGGAGCTTTAAATAGAAACGCCTGCATTAGCTGCAGACTCTGATTGTTATTAGGTATACGGAGCATGTTAACGTCAACATTTAGACAGCACTTTCTATTTCACTGAATCCTAAAGGAGTTGGTAAACAACATACACCCAGTGCCACAGAAATGCTTCTGGGGTGGGAAGCA
Organism: Sphenodon punctatus; assembly: GCA_003113815.1. Classification (NCBI taxonomy): domain Eukaryota; kingdom Metazoa; phylum Chordata; class Lepidosauria; order Sphenodontia; family Sphenodontidae; genus Sphenodon; species Sphenodon punctatus. Next base: position 1,830,298 of record QEPC01012679.1, on the reverse strand, counting down.
ACAAGCCTGACAGAGCTGGTAGTTCTTCCTTGTCCCACTGTTATATGCCACACTCTTTGCCTAGCAACCATCCTCTCCATGACCACAAAGCACTTTTGGGCACCTCTCTAACTCAGTTTCCCTCACTGAAAAGTGGGAATCATTCAGTCTTCTAAACATCTCATTGGTCCGTGCTCGCAAAGTGCTCCAAGGGTAAGTCATGATTGATAGATTATTATCTACTAATGCACCAGCAAAGGCTTTTGAACTTCAAGACCTACTTTCAGTTCCGATCCACAGGCCTAGCTGAAACTCCCTCGGCAGCCCCCGGTTTGTATACGGCAGGGGTGGGGAATCTTTTTCCCTCCGGAGGCCACTTTGAAAATTACCCCAAGCTCCAAGGGCCAGAGAGAAGTTAGGAGGGTGGGGGGGAGGCCCTCAGGAAGAGAAGGGCCCAGATGATGGGCCTGTGCTGTGGATCTGTCCCCTCTCCTTGTGTGCAGGTCCTCACCTCTGCTCCTGTATCCTGAACTCAGTTTTTCAGTGCTTTTATTTATTTAGTTATTTATTTATTTAATTATTTATATTAACATTTTTATGCAGCCCCCCACAGGCATCTCGGGATGGCTCACAGCATATTAAAAACATTTGACACCATTAAAACAAACAGTAATAGTTCAATTAAAAAACAATATAAAACCCCGTTCCCTACCCATACCCAACCCACCCACCCCATCTCCCTCGGGAAAGGCCTGGCGAACCAGTCAGGTCTTACGTTGTCTGCGGAAAGAGGGGAGGCCGGCAGCCAAGCAGATCTCCCAACGGGAGGGAGTTCCACAGTCGTGGCACAGCCACGGAAAACGCCCTCCTCACAGTGGAAACCTGGGGGACCTTGAGGAGGGCGCCCCCGGACGACCGTAGGGGCCGCTCCAGAACCCGGAGGGTGAGGCGGTCCTGCAGGTAGGTGGGGCCCAGGCTGTTTAGGGCTTTAAAGGTCAGCACCAATAACTTGAACTGGGCCCGGTCCTCAGAAATAATCCCTTAAATCTACAGAATAGACGCCTCACAACTTCATGGTACTCAACAGAACAGGCACCCCATAGTCCCACCTAGGACTAGACAATCAATAGCTCCCTAGATAAAACAGCCCTCAGTCCTCATCATCACATCTCCGTGATCCGACAATGCACCGCCTTCATACCACTCTACAGAACACCCCACAAATCCACCGCACCCCATACAAGAGATAACAACACCCCACAACACTATAGCAGTCCACAGAACCAACACTATACAAGACCAATATCCAGTCATTCTGTGACCAGGCCATAGGCCAATGGAACAACCAGACAAAGATCCCCATCTCCCAGACCACATGGGTGAAAAATGCACAGGTATCGTGTCCAGCTGAATGCCAGGCTTAAATCCAGTACCCTCGATGGTCAGGAGTGACAAGAAATAGATCAGAGTCATCAGTCCTAGCCCACCGGCACTGCAAGCAGTCTTCCCAAGCACACCAGCATCCCTACACGGTTTTGCTAGGTTTCTGGTGACCCACGGTATTATTGGGATGATCATGACGAGGTCCCCAAACCATGTAATTAAAGAAGCCAGCAAGGTCTCTGGGCCAATTCTTCCCATTTACTCCATCAACGCCTTGCCTTCACCTTCAAGGCCCTTCATAGCCTTACCCTTCCCTATCTCTCTGCCCTTATGTCCCACTACATTCCCACTTGGAAGCTTTGCTCTTCTTCCACCACCCTGATCCACTCTAGACTCTCCTGCTCCCTGTCTTGGCTCCTTCTCTCATGCTGCCCTTTATGCTCAGAACTCCCTCCCTGAACACATACTCTCTGCTCGCTCCCTCTCTCCTGACCTTCAGATCCCTCCAAAAAACCTACCTCGTCCATCAGGCTTTCCCTTTTTCCTCACCACCACCGATTCTTTCTTTAGGCTTCTCCTTCTACTCTCTACTTCTCCTCTGTAACTGAGCCAAGTGAGTACACCTGCAACTTCACAAGTTCAGGAATGTAGCTCCATTTCTCCCTGTGTCCACCTTTTTCGCCCTCCTCTTGTACAGTCTAGGGCATTCTGTACTCTCGGCCAAGGACCTGTCTCTTATTCCAGCCATTCAGCACCAGCTTCACTGCCGGCACTATCTATCTAAATAAATAAATAAATAATCATTTCCTTTGGAAGTGGTGTCCACTAAATGCAGAAGTTAGGAAGGAAGCGGTTTCCTCATCTCCTGCTCATCTCTCCTCCGGGACTTTTTACAAAACCATGGGTTCCCGCTCCCTCGTCGGAGGGGAGACAGAGAACGCTCCACGGACCTGGCAGCAACATGGTTCTTGGCAAACGCTCAGCTCAACCTGCCAAGAGCAAGAGGAATTTGGCATCAGCCGCAGCCCGAGTTTGTAAGATAAGAGCTGATCCAACAAACATCTGGGGAGAGAGAGTTAAGTCTCAGGGACAGAGCTTGAGTACCTCGTACACAGCCACATCTGCACAGCTCACTGGTAGAGCAAGGAAGGAAATGATTCACATACCCCCAATTTCAGTCATGGAACAAGCCTTAGGGATGTTGTAGTATTCAATTTTATGTACATATTATTTGTTATTTTATTGTTTTTATATTTTTATATTTGTGATTTGGCTGCGACCGTAAATAAATGATGACAACAACGACAATGACACGCCTAAGGACACAAACCCGAATGGACACACCTCTTCCCTCAACAAAACCCTACAATAGGAGGATGAGGACACCTCTTACTAGGGTTGGGAGAAGAGAACGGGGAGGGGAGGCAAAAAGGGGCAGTTGCTCAGGCCTCTCAAATCTAGAGAGCCACACCATGGTGACACAATCCCCCAGTTGCCCCCTCCCCCTTCAAGACTGCTGGTGGGGAAAGCTATATCCAGACCCCAACTCAACCATGAAGGAGAAAATTCAGGGGAGCTGAGGAATCCAGACACAATGACCTGCCCTCAGAGACAAGAGGAAAATATTAAAGCTGAAGAAGGTAGGCCTCAAAAGGTCCATTTGCCCTAGGCCTCAACAGCTCCATGACCTGTGGAGAGGCTGATAAAGGAAAGAGGGGTATGGAGAAGTTCATGCAATGTACAAATATTGGCCCCAAAACAGTAACACACACGTTGAAATTTCAACATTCTCCGAGTGGTGCTAAATCTGCAAATCACAGGATCCTCCCTTTATAGGAATCCAACGAGGATTCTTGGCTAATCCGCACGCTGGCTCTTCGTCTTTTGATTGTTATTTCTTTCCCGCCTACTCAGCAGATTTTAAGTTCATCTTGAACAAACGAACAGCCAGGACATGCTGTTGTGCAGGTTTTCAAGTTGAATTCTGGATGAGGCGGGGGTTTCAGGAAGCCTAAAAGCAGCACAAAAAGCTGAAACCCTTATCCAATACACAAGAAATGAAACCAACGGGTTTTGTTATTTAACCTGTTATTCAACGGAGCCATGGAAATTAGAGATGGAGAAGTCGCTGAAAGGATTGTCTAGTATCCATTCCAATACCTCGTAGGTCAGAATTAATTCTTACAGTAGATTCCCAAGTGCAGCTTCCACTGTTCTAAGCCAGAACTTCCAAAACCTCTAGACCAATGAGCTATGGTCATTTCTTAAAATTTCTCACAGTCCAACATGCAACCAATAGAGAAAGCCAAGACCAAACAGATGTTCATTGGAAGCTGGCTGCAATTCCACAACGTAGGCGACTTTGGTGTTTGCCAGTCGTGTGGCCCTCTCTGGGGCAAGGGAGAATAACCATAATATTCATCACAAGTCCACTTTTCCATAGTTGCCAATAGTTCCACAGACCAGCTGAGAACCACTTTCCATGGTCTTGTAAGCCACCAGAAGTCCGTTAACTATAGTACAAGAGCCACTCTCCTAAGAAACACACCTTCTACCTCTCCCCTTGTTTGACCACAGCCCAACAAATCTCACCATTGGGAATATCAGTCTCAAAACACAGCCCTAATTAGCATTGCCTCATTATACCCCATGATTCCTTGACAACACCAGCTTGCAGCCCTCTAAGACTGTCAGGTCCAGGGCTTGAACCCCTGCCCTTGGGGACCTGGGAGGGGTGCTTCTGGGACCTACACCACCCAGTGGACCTGATAATGCCCCTCATCCCTCACTCTTGTGTGCTCCCCTGTCTCCTCGCCCCTTGCAGGTCCACACCCTTCCCCAGCTGGGGCTTGTTTCCCTAGTCCGGTCCCCCAGCTTCCTGATTGGCCACAGATGGTATTTGAGCCCTGGTGTGGCATCAGGAAGCTGGTAGAGCAACGTCTCTTACCCCCCTTAGAGTCCTGAGATAGCGTGAACGGCTGTAGTTTGTCTGGGTGCTGCTGTATGTAGTAAGTGTCCCCCTGTACATCTGATTCCCTCCTGTAGCCCTTGTGTGTTGAACCCCTTCCAGGTGTATTGTGTTTGTGTCCCAGCCCAGCTCCCTCTTCCCTCCTATCGTCCTGGTGTATTGAGCAGGCTCTTCCATGAACTCACCTTCCTGGGTCTCTTCCCCCTCCTTGCCTCCCTGATACCCCCGTCCCCGTGACAAAGGCTAGGACTACAAGGGAAGATTAACCGAGATTATCTAAAACTACACATTTAAACCCAATTAGCTTTAAAATGCCATGTAGACCCACTTTATCCTACAGCCAAAACTGATTTTGTCTTGAAAGGAAATTCCAATGAAATATGCAATTTCAGCGGTGTGGAAGATGGACGTACATTCGCTAAAATGAAATAAAACAATATTTTGGCAGAACGAAACATTTTGACACTTTTTAATCCCAATGAAATCCCAGCAAAATCTGGCCAGTGTCGTATTCCAAATAGGTTCACAAGCCACAGTCCCAGATACAGGGATGCTGGAACCATGTGAGACATGGTGGTTTGGGCCCTTTTCTAGCATAGGGATATTTGAGAATCATCACCGATAAAGGTAATGTAATAGGTTTTCCTGTTGTAGGGGCAACACTTCTTCCCCACCAGTCCTCAACAAGGCTTTTGGCACTGCACTAGGGCTGAATAAAAAACTCTGGGACCATATTCCATTTTCAACAGATCCATCCGTTTCAACTGATCTGGTGAAATGTGGAATGGAATACAATACTATCCAGTTTCGCCAGAATCATCAGAATGATTCTGCCTCCTACTGCACTTACACAAAATGGCAGTGGCCATACCGCACACCCATAAAATGCTGGCACAGTGTAAAGCGCTGCCAGTTTGTGTAAGAGCAGGAGGAGGAGGAATCTTTCCATTGGAACTGATTAAATCTACGGCAGGATTCCGACTGACGTTGTGAAAATGCAAAAAAAAACCACAACGACGGTAGGGTTGTTTTAATCCAACCCTACATTGCGCACAGCCAACATACCCAGCCTGACCAGGTACATGGCCCTACCTTCCTAAGCACCCTGCCCCAGACATACACACCCAACTCAACACCCATGCTACACCCAACTCGGAAAAAAAGAAAATTTTACTGTAATTACTTCACTGTGTTCAGTTAAACAGATCCCCTTCAGGGCTCAAGCTTCCCTCAGTTGAAGGCCCATATGTTACTCATCCATTCTTACTTCTAATTTACTCCTGAGCCCTACGTGTTGTGGGCTGTCTCTTGAATTGCCGCAAGTCTTCCACCGGCCGAGGTTCCCTACATTTCAGGCGGCATGTTCCCAATATTTTATGCCAGCGCTTCTCACACTTAACGCTGCCATTTCAAGTTTATTCCTGGACCTCAAGTATTGGGAGGCCCTGAATCTCCCTCAATACAGGGGGCCCTGGGCAGTCGTGCAATCTGCACTTGCCTCGGAGCCAATCCTGCTAGCAGATGTGCTCCATGCAGACTAGCGCCTTAACTTGATCATGAACACTTTGAGTTGAAACAAAGAGAAGATATTTATATTAGCGGATATCATCTGCATTTTTAGATAGCGAGTCAAATAATATCCACAACTGAAACGAGTATCCACAAATCTGCTTATTTGGGTATTCCGTTTTGGTTATTTCATTATTCTGGTGGGGTTTTTTCAGTTATTTCATTATTTTGATAACTTTTGTTTCGGCTATTGCATACTGGCACTAACTCTAACAATGCTGAAATGAAATAACCAAGATATCCAAACGGGTATCCAACAAAAACGGAAACAAAAAGCAGTTATTATCCACTTCATAGGTTTCAGGTCTAACAGCACAAATTTGACCGATTTAGTCCTTTTCCCAAATGTATGTCACAGCCCTACAAAACCACCTTTTCCTCTAATTTAGACATTCAAGTTCCCTCTTTGCTACATTGACATCTTTCAGATCCTTGCAAGATGCCCTCAACATACCTTTGTTCCCCTGCCTCGGTGTTCAGCAAGATCTTGCATGCCTTGACACGAGAGCTCCAAGAGCTATGTCGAGCAGCTCGAAAGATTTATCTTCTTTCGCCACAGTTTCACACAAGTGTCTCAGTGCCCTGGAATGTTAGTGTGACTTCCCAGACAAGACTCTTCCATAAACCACCCCAGGTATCGGAACATCTCCTTCAACAATAGCAGGCTGGTATGTGCTGGGGTGGGGGCGGCAGTTGTGTTTCTAAAGGCCCCAAGACTCCAGGCTGCTATTTTGAGAGAGGAGTATAAAGTGTTTCTGACTGAAGCACAAGAATGAGCAGGGAATAAGGCCCAGGAATTGGGGTGACACCTTGGGAGTTAGGGCCATCTGTCAGTAGGGTCAAGCAGTCTACAAAACTGTGTTGAGGTCACACTCTCCTCTGAAGACATGGGTTCAAAACCCACTTTTGACAACACACTCACCTTTGGGGTTGGCCTAGATCACCTTCGGGTTTTTTTTTCCAACTCTGACTTTTGATTATTCTGTTTGCAGCCCCAACATTGACTCCTGCAGCTACTTTTTATTTGACCCTTTCCCAGTTCCTGGATCTGTCCCTGGATCCCAAGCACTCCAAGACTGAACTCTGGGTAAGAAAGCAGAGATAAGGGCAGGCATACAGGGATAGGGGACAGACTAGAGTTGCCACCACCCTCCAGGAGAGAGTCGGAGAGGGCGGGACCATGTTGGAAAGGGGGCAGAGGGAACCTCCTCCCTTTCTGATGTAGCCACGCCATCATGGAATGTCGTGACATCATGGTGCTCCACTGAGGCGGAGCTACACTGGAAACAGGACAGGAAAGTCACTATGGCCTGTCCCATTTCCGACAAGGCCATCCTTGGCCACCTCCTGAAGCCCCAATTTTCTGAGGCCCCAACCTCTAACCAGAGGTTCCTAGCTGGCTCTGAGAAATCGGAGCTTCCCTGGGAGACTTTGGGTCAAAACTTGGTGTCTCTGGGGAGCCCCAGCTCTACCTCAGCACATGACTCTTGCCCAGTCGTTCTGCTACCTCATGCCTCAGTTTCCATGTAACAGCTGGCTCCACTAAGTGCCCCTGTAATAAGACCTTAGCTCCTTTGCCACACGGTTCTATAGCACTACAGGATGTTACCGGGATTCCCTGTAGGTTATTAGCAAGCACTTACTGCCCACACCCAGGGAAGCAAGTTAACGTTTAAAGGTTTCCATTTGGCCGCATCCAACCAACCTGCTGCCCGCCGAGCCAAATCTAGCCGACTGTGCTTATTTATAGGACACCTTAAATACTTCCTGCTCCTCCAAGAGCTCAGTCCGTACCACAGGAAAAGAGCAGCTGGCTCGAACATGTAACTTAGTTTCCTAGGATCCTCCCTTGGCCCTTGGTGGATGTTAACTCTTAGCAACCTTGCTAATTCCTCATGTGGTACTCGCCCCAAGAGAGGCTAAAAGTCAAAATGTCTGTTTCTCAACTACTAGGAGAGTCTTAGGTGGGGCCCAGGCAGTTAGGGGGTGGAGAAGCAGCAACAGTGGAGTTCTTGTCACTCATTATACGTGGGCCACAACACAGTCAGGGGCAGCATTTTGGTCGGGCTGGGAGAGGGATGCCTATTCATGGGCCAGATGCCTATTCATGTGGGCTACCCCCTTTCTGATGTAACCCTGCCCTTACAGAGAACAGTGAGATCACAGCACTTCACAGAGGCGGGGCCAAGGTTGGAGAGGGGGCAGGAAGTCCCGGTTGCCCATCCCCTTTCTGACAATTCTGCCCTCTGAAGCCCCGAAACCTGGGGGGGGGAGGAGACACCCCGGCTGACCCAGAGAAATCAGGGCTTCCCCTGGAGACTCTGGGTCAGAACCTGGAGTGTTCCGGTGAAACTCGGACAGCCGGCAATCTTAAGTGAAGAATATTACTCAAGATCCATCTGCGGGGAAAGAACTGGATAATGGAAAGATAACTGGATAACAGAAAGGGAGGGGACTGTAGGATTGGGCGGGTGATTTTGTGTTCCTTTTTTTTTTTTTTTGCACTAGGAAAAAATGTTTTGGCACACACAAAGTTTTTAATATCTATTTTAATGTTTGACCGTGTTATATTTTTTTGTCATATTTCTTTTAGTAATTTGTAAGTCGCCCCAAGTCGCTTGACACGAGAGGGGCGGGATAGAAATACAAATATAACTACATAAATTAAAAAATATATAAAATATATGACTTGCCCTGACCCAGAGCTAGTCAGTTGGTGGCCCCAGGCTGGATCCGGCATAGGATCTCATGGAGGTGGCCGTAGGGTTGCCAAATAGGTATATTTTTACGGGCCGTTGATGAAAGATACAGGTTGCAGGCCCTGCTCCAGCCAATCAGTGGCAGGGCAGGGCGTAGTCCCCAGAATGCTGCTAACAATGGCTATTAGCCCAACTGGTGATGGGGGGGAAAAACCAGTTTCTGGTTGTCGGAAACTAGGAGTGAACAGCAAAGCACAGACCGCTACGACGTATGCCCCCATCCTCAGACGTTTCTCCAGAACCATCCAGTGGTGGCTACTGTTGGGAGACAGGCTACTGGGGTAGAAGGGCTAGCGGTCTGATCGATGATCCTAGTTCTCATTCGGGGTATGCAGCAGGCATAACATTCATTTTCTTTTTTGTTTCCAAAAACCCATTGGTTTTCAGCGGGGGACGGGGGAGTAAAGGTCTCTACTGTTTTTGTTTATTTTTTTCATTTTATTTTGTTTCAAAAATTAAAAATCACGGCGCATGCGCGAAATGTGCTGCTCTGCACATGTGCGGCCCTTTTCCAAAATGGTACCGGCGGTGTCTGCGCCGTTTGGGGAAAGGGTGCACGTGCGCAGCGGGTTTTTTTATTTATTTTTTATTATTTTTAATAAAATGAAATGAAATCAAATGAATGTCATTTGCTTACTCATTTGTCAATACCTCAGTTACAAAAACGAATGGTTTCTTTTCGTAATGAATAAAACGATACAAAATTACACCCCCCTGGTTCTTCTATTCCAAACCACGACACCACTCTCCTCCTTGTAACAGAGGCCCTTTTCAAACGAGTCGCGGTGGGTGGGGGGATGGCAGTGCGCCAGCGGTGGGTGGAGGTGGGCGTGCACCCGTTCTCACAGGCGCACACCCATCTCGACCCACCTCCACACACAGCACAACCGACATTGAAGCCCATTGTTCCGTGTATGGGCGATGGGTGGAGCTCAGACTCAATCTAAGCTCTCCAGGTTTTCCAAGCTTGGGTGTCCTCAAGATTAAAAAGTAAAACAGAAATCAAAAGAAAAGTTTTTCCAGCAGCTGACTGCTCTGTGCCTACCCTTCTTCAGAACAATGCCGGTGCCGTGACATTTCATTTCTGAGAGCCGATGAAAACAAGTGATAAATCCATCGGTGGTGAGGGTAAATAACAATAATAATGATAGTAATAGCACAGCCAAGATGAGGCGAGTGGGATTTCTAACTGTGCCGACGATAACGTCAGAAAAAGAAAAGGTCACTAATGGATAGGGAGGCACACACGGCCTAGCCAAACTCTCAGGCTCCCAGCGGGTGGAATAAAGCTAGGCTGAGCTTCCGCCGTGTTCTTCTTCGTCCTAAGTGGAACCACACATCCGTGCTTGGATCTCCGTCATGTTTTTCCAGCTTTCTCTTGCTAACCTCCCCAGTAAATGAAAGGTCGGTCCAGCAGTTGCAAGGAATCTGGGTTTGAACTGGTCCCCTAGGGTTATAGGACTGGCTCCTCAATGCCACTGCCGGACTCTCACCAGGCCCAGAGATTTCCTTGTAGGGCTCTTCCATGCCAGTCAAGCCACACCCCTCTGCTCTTCTGATAGGTTTCCAGACCCCAGTCCTGTTCCAGACATCCAAGATTTCTGACTCTCCCAATCATATGTTTGATGGACACCCGTCAGAAAAAGGAAAATGGTACTGCAATTCATTTGTGGTGGTCAGTTAAATGTAACATTCCCTTCAGGGACCAGGGTGTTGCAGATACATGCGGCGCATATGTTCTCATTTCTAGTTTATTTGTGGTTCTCCACGTGTTTGGGGGGAGGGGAGGGGAAGTTTTCCCAAATTGCCGCAAGACCTCCATACACCAGGTCCCCCTCTTTTATGCCGGTGCTTCTCACATTCATGTCGTCATTTCAAGTTTATTCATGGTCCCCACAACCAACCCATGGGGCCCTGTGGAGCCCCGTGTCTGCATTTTCCTGGATCTGCCCCTTTTGCCAGCAGCAGGGAGCTAGATGGACAAATCAGTCACTTCCCAACTCAGCTGTGCCATGCTCCTGGATGAGATCCTGATCCTCGCCTGGACTCCGACCCTGTTTGGGCCTTGATCCTGACCCTCTTTTGACCCTGATCCTGCCCTACTTCCTGATTGCACCCTGGCATACCTAACCATGGTTAAGGCCCTCCCCATGGAGATTACAGACTTGGGATCAATTCCATGCTTGCCACAGTCCTTCTGTGTGAGCATGGTTGGGCCATGTATACTTTGGCTACACTGGACTTCTTGGACTGACCACTATGCCTATCCCAGTACAAACGGACAGCAGTGTGGATGATCAACCACCCCTAGGGAGAGGTACAAGTGTCATGTGTGAATGCAATACAGGGTGATTTCAGAAGTGACGTGGTGAATGTCCACCACAGTCAACCTCAGTCAAACGCGGGGGGTGGTGAAAGCACCATGCATGTCTGTTTGCTCACATCCAGATGTTCACCACAGTCAAACGCAGCCTGGGGTGAAGCTAATCACGCTTCGTGAGGTCGGGGCGGGAGGAGGTTGAGAAGTGTGGTGAATGGTCACCACGGCAGGGGTGAATGAAAAGTAATTTCTGAACGGAAACCCGCAGCCGCAGTGGAAGGCATTGACCCCAGCCGCGGTGCATTCTGGGGCTCGAACTGCGGTCCACGTCTCCACTGCATGTCTGTTGTGTTCCCCCGGCCCATGTTCTCTCTGATTGCCCCCGGGCGGTGGTCACGATCCTGTCACTTCTGTTGGGGCCACACGTGTCACCACAGCCCGCGGTGAATCCGTTCACACCGGGGTGGGATTCACTGTGGTGAATTGGAACGCGTCACTTCTGAAATCACCCACAGTCAATCACTTGGACCAATTCAAGTTAATCCAGTTTAAAATTAGACTGGTCCAAGCTCTAGTATTGACACGGCCTTCATTGCCTCTGAGACTCATTTCCCTACCTGGAAAATGGGTAGCTTTGGGAGCACATTAATAGAGTAGGAGGCACTGCTGCTTCCCCATTAATCAATCAGAAGGATCACTGTTAACTGGCACAAGGTATTGATCTGGCAACCCAGGCCAATGCCGTTCCTTCCAGCAAGGGTAAACAAAGCATTGGTCGCTCAACCTCTATGTAAACCCCATTGCTCCCTGGGGCACTTACGTCATCACCATAAGGGAATTTACTGCCATCCAGACAGACAGTCAATCAACCAACAGACATACTTTCTATTCCCAGTATCACTTCAGGAATCTCAGTTTCATTCCTTTCTACTCTATTAATTATAGGTATCACATTGGCTTTATTCTTGTGCAAGATCCACGAGCTAATTTCCGGAAATCTACCGGATGAGAAGGATTGCTCAGGTTATTTGCTTTTCCGGCAATGGTTATCGTCAAATTGCGCCAAGAGGGACAGTTCATGGTCTACAGGGGTTTCGCTTTCTTCATCGTTTTGTCAGGTTCTGTGCCAAATCTCCCAGGTTGTTTGTTTCCCCTTGAAGAGCAGCAAAAGCAAAGAACCATCAACTACTGAAGGTTCCCCAGAAGACCATGGACGATATACAGTGGAACCTTGATACAGGTGTCATTATAGCATGAATGTGGTTATAATTCAGTAGTGGCCAGAATTCCCAATATGTTGTTTTGTTTAGTTTTTCGTTTTATTGGGGGGGAAAACTGGTTTAAAGCACAATTCCGTGAGCTCACCCCATGCCCTGCGGCTCCTGCAAACAACCCACACACACACTCACACGCATGTCCATTGGAAATGCATTGTGCCGTGCGGATTCCATACAGAGGGGTTTGGGAACATGACCAGCGTGCAATCCAACAGAGCACACAAAAGCAAGAGAGACTGTGCATTTTTTAAAACTTTATTATAGCATGAGACCACGGTTCTCAAATACGTCATTATAATGAAGGTCCACCAGGAAACGTGCAAAGACTGAAGCAGGGTGAATCAGTTATTAAAAGTTGAGTATGAGGGACACACAAGGATCATAACTACAAAAGGATACTTTAGGAACATCTGGATTATGGTACAGTCTAAGATTATCCATAATCCTACTCTCTCATGCTATTCCTCTTCCATTTCCCTAAAACTCAATAAGGAACAAATAAAATTGTGATGAAATTCCAAAATTTCATCTTAGAAATGAGTTACATTTTTCATAAGGATCTCACTATTAAAAAAAAAAACGAAAAGCTATAGAAATGGTCAAAAAAATTAATCATCCGGGTCTCTCTGATTTAGAGTTCGGATTCCCAAATTTTTGCCTATATTACCCCCATGGCCTAGCCTAGTCCCTCAGGCTCCATTCCCAGTATCGCTTGGATCTGAGAGGCCAGGGCCAGGTCATGAACTCCTCTCTTAGCCATGAACTCAATGGGCGGCCTTGGGCAAGTCACTCTCTCCCTTTCTCTCAGCCTTAATTCTCCATCTGTAAAATGGGAACAACAACAACCTACCTCACGGGGGTTTTGGGAGGGTGAACTAGATAAGAACTGTAAAGCACTTGGAACAATAAAGTGCTAGAGAAATTATAATAGTAATTTTGATATTTAAAAATAATCCCATGATCCTAGACAGCAGCAGACGCAGTCATGCAAAATGTATTAAATATCAACCAAGATTACACCCCAATAAGCACAGGACGCAACCCCATTCCCTCCCCCCCTCAAGATTGGGAACCTCTGGTGTACAGACTATTTTACAAGCTGAATAAGCTTGCCGTTAGCTGACGTGGCCCGATCTCTCCCCACGCCTCCACCCCCTGCCAATTGCTCATCAAAGCGAAAGACCAGAGAATGTTCAACACTTAGGTAGGTTGTAACAATTATGTTCCATTCATAAACTTTTGATTATCTGTCACCTGTGGATAATAGCACACGTGCAGGCTCAAGAATGAACTAAGCTCCAATCCTCAAGGTGGCACAAGCCCTATTTATTTCAACAGAGCTTTACGCGAGAGCTCAGTACTTGAAGGATCGGAGACTCAGCCCCAACCTTCTGGTGGGAATGACAACTAATCTCGTTTTATAGGTGAGGAAACTGAGGCACCGATGGGTGAAGCAACTGCTAAGAGTTCATTCATTTGCCGTGTGGGGGTTAGAACATTCTCTGCTCATGCTCGGTTTCGCTTAGTCCTTTAGATCATGCTACGTTGCAATCGGAGACTTGTTTGCGAAAGACGCTCCCCCCTCCTTCTCCCCCTCCCTGGTGGTTTTTAAAGAAGCTCATTAGCTCCGATATAATGAGGTCTATGCACTGTACGTACGGTCATTAGCCAGTTCAAAGAGACGCGATAATTGTTCATGAGCAGATAAGTCTATACAATATATCAGGGATTCAGAGAGGGAAAAGGAGCTATCAGGGGATTGCTCCTGCCAGCCCAGAACTGTTACTTAATCTGTAGTTCAGCCAAGATTTAAATGGACCCATAATGGGCCCCCTGCTACCTTCTTCTGCAAGATTATTCTGAGGACCAAAGAGAACTCACCATCAAGGCATTCCATTAGTCAGATCAGTGGCGTAGCTATCATGAAGCCAGGGGGGCTCAGCCCTCCCACCCACCCACTCTGAACATTTCCTAGCAGCACTCAAGCTGCTTGCAAAGGGCCCAGCCAGCCAAGAAGGACGTTTTCAGAGTGGGAGGAGGCTGCTGACTGGCCCCACCTCCTTAGAAAACCCAGACAAGATTCCTGCCACTCGGGGGCGGGCACTACCTTTGGTGGGGACAAGGCTGGCTGGAAGCAACCTTGAGTGACATGCCAGAGTCATTTGGAAGCATCAGCAGGTAGTGAGGACCCCGGTTCAAGTCTTGCCTTAGCAAGAAACTCACTGGGTGACTTTGAACCAGTCACAATATTCTTTCAGCCTAACCTACCTCACAGGGTTCTTGTGAGGATTAAAAGTTGTGTTAATTTCTTATATGTGAAGTGCTACAAGCTATATGGCAGGGGGGCGCTATATAAAAATAAAGATTATTATATTTATTACTACTAGTAGTGCAGCATAGCTCCTGGTCACCCTTTCCCTCTGCAGCAGTAGAGGCCTGAAACAGCTCCCAGCCCCCCTCCCTCAGAGTGAAAAGGGACCTGTCACCAAGGTCTTTTCCAACTACTATTCTAGGAGTCTAGGACTTCATATTCAGGTTGAAACAACGAATCAGAATAAATACCAAATGTGTTTCCATTTCAAGAGAGTGGCTAGGAAGGCATATTTGCTTCCCATTCTGTTTACAAATCCGAATATTAATTTCATTAATTTCAGTTTGGTTATTTTATTTGCCACATTATTTCATATTCATGTGTTCATTACTTTGTTAACTCTGGTAGTAGTAAGTACCACTAAATAGTACTCATAGTACTAAATAGTACTAGTACTACCAAAGTTAATGAACTACCAAATATACAAATAACCAAATATGAAATCAACTACAAGTAATAACTGAATTAATCAATGCAAAACTAAAGACTTAAACAAATATGCAAGTTTTGCATATATAGCAAAGGCAGTTCAGATATTCAGTCATGTGACTGAATAGGTGAGTAATAGTAATAAATATTAAATTGCATATTCTTTTCAACCTCACTCACAGAGAAAACTTTTTTCATTGCGTCATAAGAACGTAATAGGTTCCATGCTGGGTCATACCAATGGTGCATCAAGCCCAGCATCCTGTCTCCGACAACAGCCATTCTTGCTCGTTTCAGAGAAGTACCCAACAGGTCACAATGGCTATTTTCAGACGTTACGAGATCACAGTGAACCACGGTGAATACCCACCTGTGGTCAGTGACTCGCACGTCTGTTTGGCGGCCGCCAGATGTTCGCCACGCTCAATCCCCACATGGGGTCAGTTTCAACCACGCTTCCTGGGCTAGCCGCACCATTTCCCCGGGAAGAGTGGTGAAAGTGATCCCACGTGGGGATCAAAGAAAAGTAACGTCTGGTCGGTCGCCACGGCCCGGAAGCACCGGCGGGATTCCGGGCTGTGGCGGATTCGGCCAGACGCTGCGGCCGCATTGGCCCCGCTGCCCGCCCGTCTCCCCAGAGGGCGGGCGGTGGGGAACATGGAGGGGGCGGGGCCGTGCGGCCGCACGTTGCGCCGCGCGGCTCCGCCCCCTCCCCAATTCCCCGCCTCGACGACCCCGGCACGTCTGTTAGGGCGTGACGGGGTCATCCCGGCGGGGGATGACTTTATTGTTTTCGTGACGGGGCCAAGTGGCCCCGTCACGTCTGAAAACACCCAATGGAATCATCCATTCCCCTCTGTTCACTCCCAGCAATCAGACAACATGCATGTCAACATGTACAAGAGCTTTCAAGGAGTAAAAGCCACAGTTTCTAATGCAGCAATCAACAATAACAGGAACCATGGAATAGGCTCTCCCGCTTCCACTAAAATTTCACCCATATCCATCAACTACCAGAAACTATCAACTGGCCTCATACAAACTGTGAGCTGCATTTCAAAACTGAAAGGGATTCCTTCCTCTGAGCTCAGTTTTCAGGAAGGTTTCATTACGGTAC
This sequence comes from Sphenodon punctatus, assembly GCA_003113815.1. Lineage (NCBI taxonomy): Eukaryota > Metazoa > Chordata > Lepidosauria > Sphenodontia > Sphenodontidae > Sphenodon > Sphenodon punctatus. The sequence continues at coordinate 1,814,126 of QEPC01012679.1, read as the reverse complement.
AATGTGACACACCATCCTCTTACCAAGGATCATAGGTCAGTTTCCAGCACGGTTTAACAAGCAGGAGGTGAATATTCCTTCGTGTTTAACATTTCACCCCAGTGTGGCTTGGATTGGAGTTTCCCAACAGTTCCAAAAGAGGCCACTAAAATTCCCAGAACAGGACGGCTGTGGGGCTCTTACGCAACAGGAATTGTGCAAAGAAGAGAGATTTGTCTTGGTCACGTTCTACTTCACTTAGGGTCAGCTTGAGTCATCTTTTGTCTCTTCCCTGTGCCAGTTCTTCCTACAATCCACATCTTTTTCCCCACCACTTCACTCTCTCAGGGACCCTGAGCAGACTAAGTCCTTCCAGGAGGTGTCTGGTTCAATTCAGAAGCCAGGCAGAGAAAGACAATGCTGAAGAGGCACATGTACAAGGTGAAAGCAAAGCAGGACATTAAGAATCCACTTGGAGTCTAGGAACGCAAAGCAGACAATCATAACATTGAGTAGAAACCACCAGAAAGGCACAAGCAAAGGACAGTTAAGATGGAGACACGCTCTTCTAAAGAATAGGAGTCCAAGTAAGACTGATAAGAGAGACCTCAAAATTAGCTGGCATAAGGACAAGATGTCAGAGAGAGGGACTGAACCCTCTGGGGGTCAGGAAGGTACTGTGGCCTCTTAGCAAGTTCCTATCCCTGATACTGGAGTACTATTTCCCCTCTGGCTCGTGATGGACCTCTGAAGCCTCTGGTTGGCTGGAGGCAAGTCATGCCTTATTGGCTACTGCAAGTGGAGTACCTCTCTTTCTAGCTAGATAAGCCCCCCAGACTCACACCTGGGTGGGGACCTAGCACTGCTAAATACTAGAACTGAAACGAGGAGTTAGTTTGTTAGTTGTAAGTATCAGCATTTCCCCCGCCAAATACCTAAACAATATCTCTGGCTGCAAACAGGTTGGCCGATTTTTCTTTGGTTATTCCATTCTGGTTTGGGGAAATTCTTGTTTTTCTGTTCCATTTTTCCCATCCTTTCAATATTTTGGTTGCCTCCTTTTCAATAATTCTGCACGCATAATTGTGCAAATAGTGCCAAGAGTGGCGTACAAAAAATCCAGAAGAACCAATACTGAATAGCCAAAACAGAACACAAATGGATATCCATTATTACCCAATACTCAGTTATCGGTTCGGGTATTGCAGAGTCAATAGGTTTACCTGGTTTTTGGGGGAGAGGGGTATCCAATACCATGCCAGCTCTACTAAATACCAAAACCTGAGCTCCCTCCCACCCCCACCTAACAACTCTCTAGACCAGGGATGGAGAATCTTTTCCCTCCGTGGGGCCCCTTTAAGTTAGTACAAGCTCCAAGGGCCATATACAAGTTGGGGTGAACTCTGGAAGATGGTCCAGATCGTGGATTTGCATCAACGATCCATCCTCTAGCCTTGTGTGCAGGCCCTCATCTCAGACCCTTTGCCCTGATCTGTTTCGCAGGCCTTGTGGTGGTAGGAACTGGGTCCAGGGGCCAAATCCAGGAATAGTAAAGGGGGCAAATAAAAACTAGTTCCAGTCCACATTCGGCCCCCCAGGCCTGAAGCTCCCCATCTCTGCTCTAGACAGAAGGAGCTCCAAGTCACCTGCAACGGTGCAGCAGACGATAGCAATGAGGCAGCTAGAGTCACCGCCCTCATTTGCCAGGCCAGGCGGCTCTTGGCTCTGGCACATCAGAGAGGTAAACAGAAGGAGAGCAATCTGTGCGTGCCCTTCCTCTCCTACCAGCTATGTGGCGGGGCTCAGTGAGCTCAGTTCTTTCTTATGCAGAGGAGCAGATTGAGCAATGCAGGCCTAGCAAGAGAGCTTTTCCGGAAGCTTCACAGAGACACTAGCACAGCGAATAGCCTCAACATGAGGAACTGAGGAACACACAAGGCCTCAGGAAAAAAGAGTACCCCCTGAAGGGTTTGGGCCCTCTCATTTCCACCTCAGAGTCACACTAACAACAGAGTTTTGGAGCCACCTAAAGACTCCAACAAACTTCTGTTGAGACAGAGTATCGGCCTACAGCACGGTTTCAGCCGAAGCCTGACAGCATTGGGCACAATTCAAACGAGGCCCGACATAGCCGGGCTTTTCTGAGTCTGGACCCGATGTATTGATGGGTAGCCCTGCTGCACGAAGCGCCATAATGTCCATAGGGGCAGGCCCATATTGGAAAAGAGATGGAGCTAAGGGAACAGAAATGGGATCACTGTCCACTCACGATTCGGCAGCCAGTGGCTGCAAGGCCTACCACAGTGACATCTCCTGGCTCTGAGGCCGCTTTTAGACGAGCGGCCAAGGAAGCGCGTTCTGCAATGCGCCGCTAGAAGAAGCTGTGCAGGGTGTGTTTACATGCACCTGAGGTAACGGGGTTTCCAAAATGCGCCTTCAAAGAGGCCGTGGGAGGCCACGCGTGCCGCCGATTCCTAAGGTGGGCGGGCACTTCCGGTGCATGTAAACGCACCCTACGCGGCTTTTCCTACCGGCACGTTGAAGAACACGCTTCCCTGGTGACTTGTCTAAAAGAGGTCTGAGTGTTTTTATATATTTTTTTCTCATTGCTTTTTTAGAAGACAACACTTTAACACAGCTGCCCACCTGAGAAAATCTCTCTCGCACGCTTCTTTGAGCACTAGAGTAAGAAAGTGCTCTCTTGTCTCCATCGTCGGTTCTGCCCAATATAAGCACGCACCAAGATAAGCAATATTACAAACACGCTACTTTACAGAGGCGAAACAGTCTCGTTTTTTATCTGCAGACATTGGCTGTGAACCATAAAACACTTATTCCAGAGTAGCCTTGATGGGCTTTAATGAGGCTACCCGAGAGGAAGGGGATTATGAACTGCATGGATTATTCACATTTTCAGATAGGCCACTTTTAGACGAACGGGTCGCCGTCACGCGACCCGCTCGCGCGATATTTCAAAATCCCGCAATGCGGGATTACACGAGACGCCCAGCAGGGATCAAGCGTATGAAAGGCAGTTGCGCATTCTTTGCCGACCACGAATTAAATACCTCACAATCAAGGTATTTAATTCGCGGTCGGCAAATAATGCACGACCGCCTTTCATGTGCTTGATCCCCGCCAGGTATCTTGTGTAAACCCGCATTGCGGGATTTTGAAATATCACGTGAGCAGGTCACACAACGGCGACCCACTCATCTAAAAGCGGCCATAGTCATCGACAGGGATGGGACTTTCGGTTTCAGAAAGTACCTGATAATGACTATAATGGATTACTCCGATCTTTTGGTTCTTTCGCGGTATCGGCAGTATCAGATCTTTTGCATTGTTTTTTTTTTTTTTAAATCGGATTTTTAACATTGCGGTTTTCCCCATGAAGTCGGTGGGGAAAACCACAATGTTAAAAATCCGATAGCGAGAGGACTGAAAGAACTGATAACAATGAGAACCGAAACCGATATAAAATCGAAACTTTGCCCAGAGTCCCACCCCTAGTAAACCACATATTCAAATACATATCTGCGCCCAAAATGAAATGTGTTTATTCGAGGCTTTAGATATTTTGTTTCAGATAATCTGATTTCTTCCAATTATTTTAGCTTTTTTTATTTATTTATTTATTTATTTATTTTAAAGTTTTATACCCCACCCCTCCTGCCACAGGCAGCCCGGGACGGCTAACAAAGTCAATCAATAAAATACGTTTAAAACATCATACAGTAAAAATAACAATAAAAATGAGGAGAACAAAAACCCATAACACCCTCGCCAAACCCCTGACGGAACAGCCAGGTCTTACAATTCCTACGGAAAACCGGGAGGTCTGGGGCCAGACGGGTCCCCACCGGGAGGGAATTCCAAAGACGCGGCGCAGTCACCGAGAATGTCCTGTCCTGCGTGGCCCCCCGGGAGACCCGAGGGACCTCCAACAGGGCGCCCCCAGATGACCGCAGGGGCCGGTCCAGAACCTGGGGAGTGAGGCAGTCTCGCAAATAGGCTCAGATATTTGGTTATTTTATTAAATATCTAAAATGAAATGACCAAAATAACTAAAAAAAATAACAAACACACACACACACACCAAAATAAAAAGAACATCCAAAATGGTGTGAACAAAGTAGAAATTAAAAGTGCTTTGTTTAATTCAGTTAATCATATATTGTTTTTTATTTATTTATTTATTGAATTTACATGCCGTCCTTCCCCATAAGGCTCAGGACGGCTTATAGCATATAAAAACAGTATATAAAAACAGCTAAAAATCTCTTTAACCCTCTACAGCCCTTCCCCTAATCCCCCCGCATGCACCAATCCCACTCAACCCTATCCCTGCCTGCCAAATGCCCGGCCAAACAAAAAGGTCCTTACATCGTTTCCGGAAGATGAGCAGGCTCAGGCTTAGATGAAACTCCAAGGGGAGAGAGTTCCATAATCGTGGGGCAGCCACAGAGAACGCTTCTCTGCACACCCTTGTAGAAACTTCATGGGGGAATGGTACACGCAAGAGGGCTCTCCCAGCTGACCTCAGAGGCTGTGATGGGACATGAGGGAAGAGGAGGTCTTACATACACTTGAGGTGCAAGCCCAAGTATTAGGAGAGCATATTTCTCTTCCTACCTCTGAATAACTTCAATTTAGCACTGTTCGCGTGAACACTTCAGGAGTAAAACCAAAGTAAGGCCCAGCTACACCAACTTAACTGTTCGCTGAAACATGGCCTGGGTCTCCATTTTGCACCTCTTCTTGTCCTATGAAAGCCTTATTCACCACGACTGCAATTTCCAACTTTGGCCTATCTCTGCTCCCACTGAAATCAAAGTCTTCAGTAGGCCAAGTTAGGCCAACAAAAAATATGGCCTTATGGAAATGATACAAAGGTCACTAGAATGAACAGTAAAAGCTTCATGTTCCTACTGGAGCCCTTTGAAAGTCCCAAGCTTTGAGAATCCACAGGAGCTGGAGAAACACATGTGCGACTGCTGTGGAGTTCAGTGGGATGAGAAATAATTTCCATGAGTCTCAGACCTCCCCGGTTCCCTCAAACGCAAGACGGTGGGGGATGCTCAGACACAAACAAAAGTTGCATACTTTGCACGCCTCTGATCCTTTAAACACTAACTCGTCTCCTTTCCCCCCGGAGCGCCACAGCGTACGAACTCAAGTAGCCATCCACAGCTGCTGCGAATTGATTGATTCCCCTCGCGGTGGCCGGTGCAACTGGCCACAGCATCAGAGAGAAGCAGCTTTTTGATTTAGTTTCCTGGACTCACTTTAAACCATTCCCCCCCCCCCTTCCTCCCACACTCACTTTAACATCTGTATGGATTTGGGAAATGCTCGTAAGGGCCCTGTTCCAAAACTTGAAGGGAATCAAATTCTAGTGCACACCACTGGCTTGGCTGGGCTCACAGAGGGAGAGCAGGCCCTCAAATGGGGCTTGCACAGAAGAACAAGACACCACCACCCCTGCAAAAGAGGTCAAGGGACACTGGGGTCAACAAGGTGAAAGGTGCAAAGAGCAGAGATATTGAAGGTTACTGGCCCTTTAAGGAAGCCAGTTCTGAGCTGAAGAGGCTCACATGACTTAGACGTGGTCAAGCCAGCCCAAAAATAAAAAGCCTCTGGCTTGAATCCTGACGAGAGTCAGAGTCAGGGAGGAGTCCAGGAGAACCAAGAGGGTTCAAGAGAGTTTCTTGAGATGAGGAACTGACTGCAGAGACCAGCGCAGAGTTGGGAGCAACTGAAGAGGACCAACTCTCATACTGGACTCTGGGAACCCAGGAGTCAAGAAGGCTGGATTCTGTGGGAAGCCTGAATTAGGTGCCAACAAATTGTAGATTTGTATAAGATGTGGTAAAGGCCTGCAACGCTGTCTATAGAAAGCACTGGAGTTCATTCCCTAGCGTGGACCTAGCTATTTGGGGGCCTCATCCTGAAGGCAGCCACCTGGGCGAAGGCCCACGCTGCTACAGAAGCAAAGCCAGGAAGGTGCACAGAACCGCAAACGTTCAAAAGACTACCACAAGGGAAAGTCTCCACGCACATCTCACCATGCCAGTGTGGCCAACACGGCGCGGCCAGCTGTAGGGTGGAGAAAGGAGTTCAGTCTCTCTGGCCCATTCACAACAAGGCCTCTCTCCCTTCTGCTACAGACCCAAAGGTGGCTATTGTGGTGATTGGCGTAGCAGAGCATTCAAGAATTCAGTCGTTTCTCCGCTATGACTATCAGCCATCTAGTGGCGCTCGCAGTACCGACAACCAGAGAATCAAAAAAAAGATGGCCACCAGGACAAGCAGCGTCGACATAGTTGGCTCTGAGTTGCTGTTTATTGCTCGGTAAACATAGTTATGTGGACGCAGTGGTTTCTACACATGGTTGCGTAAGGAGCAAACACACCACAAACAGCAAAAAAATGTGTCGTTAACTCCTCAGGTGCCGCGCCAGCTAGACTTGCAGGCTAAGAAACGGTCATATTCATGTGTCAATGAACACCACTGTCTCAGCCTGCTGAGCAGAACTCAAATAGGTCATCCGCCCAACGACAGTAACATTTTCTGGTGAAAAATACTTTGGGAGGGTCTGGTTTAATCAACGATCAGATTGGTTGTAAAGAGTTTTGTTTTTACTCAAGCTGGTTAGAGAAAGGTGTCCTCTAATGATTAACCAACATGCACAACATGGAAGAGGGAGGAAGGAGAAGAGGAGTTCAGAAGAAAACCAAAGAAACTACTTTGATTTTATTAAATCGAAGTAATTAGTCCACTTCAGCAGCATTCAGACAAACAGGGTAACCCAGGCAGTACAGCAGCAATCTTCCCCTAGTTGGGATGTGCCAATTGCTAAACTGTTGTCGCCACCAACAGACTGTTAAGTGTTCACACAGTTACTTTGAAATCCAATCCTTGATTTTCCAGGAGTACATACTGCTCTTCCTACTCCTGGATAGCATCAGTTTAGCGGTCTGTTTGTGTGAACGCTTTAGGAGTAAAACCAAAGTAAAGACAAACTACATTGACTGTTTGTTGGAAGACACCCTCTCCATGTGTTCCAGAAGATGGGCATAATGTCCCGTCCTTATGGGCCTAAATCGCATATACTTCCTTTTATTATTCTGACCTCAGCACGCCGCCGAATAAATTCTCGGATATGGCCAAGTGGATGGCCGGAAACACCAATGTCCATCAAGAGGAAATATACTTCAACTGCCTCTTGCATGATCCAGGGCATCTCTGACACTCTTCCTTAATTGCGTGCTCTTTCACAGTCTTCTAACGACCCGCTTGGAGCTGACCCCCTCCCTCCCCAGAAAGGGAGGGCATCACTTGCTGTTGTTCTGCTTGGTTTTAAAAAGGAGTCTGCCATCAAACAGTTAAGGTACCCAAGTCAAACTTGGTTGAAAGTCCACAGGACGCTTTGACGCTGCAGACTTTAACCTTGTTCCGGAGCTGTTTTTGTAAATTCAGACACATGCTTCCCTGCTTTAAAGGGAGCAATCGTGAAGGGTGCAAAGTGAATGGCATAACTAGTTTTGAGCTGAGATTGTTACAGCTCAGGTAAGAACTTCATATAACCCACATAAGGGGTGAGTTACATGCCCTACTCACTGCCCAATCCACACAAGATAGGTAAGCAAGCTCCGTAGCTCAAACCGCAAGAACTCATGCTGTTCTATCAGAAGGTCATTGGTTCAGTCCCCAGTGATACACCAAGATGGTGACCACTGCTCTTGGGGGGGCAGGATGGGAATGAAACATTTTCGAACTGACCCTTCATTGGTTTAAGAAATACATAATCCAAAGAAATGAATAGTCCCAGGAACTAGTAACTAAGTGTTGTTGAAGATTGTAAAGCCAAAACACACTTCAATGAGCGTAGCCACACAAGATGTGGAGGGCCCAACCACCACCCTACAGGGCCAGTGCAGGGAGCTGGGCAGATGGTCGGCCCATCCCCACAGGGCAGTCACATGGGCCACTGTCAGATCTCCCACCACGGCTGCGGTGGGCTGAGACACCGGTCACATGAGCAGGCACCCAGCCCTGCCCCGCCTCTTTCCCCCAGCCCAACCAATATCCTGCCCTGGCCATGAGGTGACACATGTGCGATGGGCGACAGTGCCCACCGCGGAGCTCACCACACGGCGGGGCAGAAGCAGCCCGGGCACACGGACTACCACACCTTGGGCAACCTCACCCCTATTTTGGGTCAGGCTGCTACGCGCTGCATCCTCAGCCTTTTTCTGAGGACACATCTCATAGCAGCCAGCTGCCTGCCCCACCACGCGGCGGGGGGAACATCAGGTGGCCACCACCGGCCACACGATGCACTGCATCGCGTGGCACAGCTGCCCAGAGTGGGTTACGGCTGCCCAAGGCATCTTGCGTAACTGCACCCATCGGCTATCTGGTACAATCACGGTTTCAACCCTAGTTGCGCTGTTCGTCTTTCTTTAGACGGCAAGATCTTCAAGGGCAGTCACTGAAACAGTACTAAGACTGTTAGACATCCAGTATTATAAGGGATGTCCTTCATGTTAGAGCCCTGTGAGGTCACAACTCCACAGTACTCTACAGAGCAGACACCCCATTGCTCCCTAGAACCCCAAAGAAGAAGCCCCAGCTCTGTAGAGCCCCACAGAAGAACCATTCCAACCACTCCATAGAACGGGGAAGCTCAGAGCTGAAGGAGAGGAAGCAAAATGAAGGGGGGGGGAGGTACAAAACTCCATCATTTGCAACACAACGTGTCCGTGGCCAAGAAAGGATGAAAACCGAGATCGTCTAAGCTCTCCGTCGGGCTTTTTAACCATTGGACCACAAGAGCGTCTTAGATTGCGGCAGAGCTTCTCCTCTAAAGATTTCATCACCCTTTACAGATCGTCGTTACAAAACAGCCCCATCAAAACCACTGTCTTAATAATACAGTCGGCAATTCACCACGGGTCAATTTAAGCTATTAGTCAGATTGGACTAAGCGCAAATCGCTGCAACGGAATCAATCCAATCAGCACGGCCGATGGTAATGGAGTTAGTCAAGATTTTACATCCGCGAAACCCAACAGCACAATTTGGCTTCTACAGCAAAGACTTTAACCCTTACTGGAACACTGGTTCTTTGATTTCCTAATCATGGATGATCTCCATATTGATAATGAAACAAAAAAACATATCACACTATATATATTTTTTTTTTCATATTATTGGCAGATTGGCTGCGAGTTTGCATGGATGCATTTTATTTCTAAAATCTCTCCTACTGACACAGAACTTCCCTTCAGCTTTTCTATTGCTATTTAGGTGCCTAAACCAATCCATTTCTTTTATGAGCACTTGAAGGATTTCTCATAAAAGCTATAAGGACTTTGCTTTCATGGTGCTATCAAGTATGTAGCCTCCTAGTGCCGGATGTGTTCTGTAGAGAGGGCAAAAGACAGTGACTGCCCTTGAAGATCTTGCCGTCTAAAGAAAGACGAACAGCGCAACTAGGGTTGAAACCGTTTCTGAAGCGTTGGCCGAAAGGGAGGTGGCGCCATGCCAAAAGGGGTGGGGTAAATGACCTCTCCAGTCCCTTTATGACATGGAGAATGATGACATCACAACCGTCAAGACCATATCAGAAAGGGGGTGAGAGTTTCTTCACCCCTTTCCTTCCTGACTTGCCCTCCACTCAACGTCTTAAATTTTTTTTCCCCCATTTGTCCAATGCCTAGAATGAAAGCCTGAGGAATTCAGGACTTCACCTGCAGAGGACACCTCAAAACCCCAGATTCCAATTCAAACCCGACAGCTGTTCGAGTAAGAAGCTGTTCAACCGTGGAACAGACTGCGCAGGGCGGTGGTGGGCTCTCCTTCGCTGGAGGTTTCGAAACAGAGGCTGGACGGCCCATCTGTCAGGGATGCTATAGCTCTGGATTTCCTGCATCAAGCAGGAGGCTGGACTAGATGACCTCTGAGGTCACCTCCAACTTTTAAGCTTCTGTGATCATATGATCCTGTCATTCTAGGGTGCTAACCTTAAGTGCCGTCCTCAGAGCTGGCACTCGCGCTTAGAACCTGCACAAGCCCCATTAGGGTGAGGAGGCTGAGCACAATAGCACCAGCACAACAGGCCTTAGGATTACATAGTAAGTATTCATTCCAGAGGGGAAACTGAGGCACAGAGAAATGAACGATTAAAAAAAAAAAATTTAATTCCATAACAACTCAAGTCAGCTTTGTCCCTTTGACTTTCAGTGGGTCTTGGGCACTTTTTGAGGGACTTGTTCAAGGTCACATAAGGACCCTGGGACAGAGTTGAGAACAGAACCCAGTTCACCTTGATTTAGTGCCACCCCCACAAGCCCCAACCTTCCTCTCACCGTATGTTACAACAAAAGACACAGTGGGGCACCGACCGACACAAAGAAAAGCCTGCTCATCCCTCCCCGTATCCTTCCCGCCCCATACTCCCGCCAGAGCCTTGGCAATTTCCCTGCTTTAAATCTCCATCTTGGCATCCTGGCCACCTACTTCGCAGACACAGAGGGTTGGGAGGTCATGTCTTAATCCGCTTTCGACAACGGCCACCGAGCACGACTCAGAGCAGACCCTCCCACACCGAGCGCTAGCGCTTTCACCCAAAAACGCCAGGGGAAGCCCCAGTTTCTCTGGGTCGGCCAGAGAAGCCCCCTGGTAACCTGGAGACATTGCAGCTTCGGAGAGCATCGGGGTTGGCCACATAAGAAGGAAAAAGACCATAAAGACTTTCCTGCCCCTTTCCAATGTGGCTTCTACCTAGGATTGGCACCTCTAAAAAAGATAAAATAGCGACAGACCAGGGTGGGAGGAGAAGCCCTTCATATTCATGAGAAATATGAATTTCTCATACAACATACAGATAGATGGGTGGCAAGCAACCCTAGCCACTACCGTATTATCGAGTGCCACGATGCCACAACACTTAAGGTTATATCAGAAAGGAAGCATGACAGCCTCTTCCACACATACATCCCTTCCAATGTGGTCCTGCTCCCGCCAGGTTTCCTCCTGGTAGAAAGTGGCAAGCCTACCAAGCACCCTGCCTCCACAACAAGCACAAGTCACAAGGGCAGCTAGTCCAGGATGGGGGTAACTAAACACAGGCTCAAACCCAGTCGAGCCTTCAACAAGAAGTAGCCCGAGGCAGAGGTCCAAACTTGGCTCAGACTACAGTGAGAGCTAGCTCCAGCCCTAGGCCCAAACCCAGCCCAGACTACAGAAAGAGCTAGCGCCAGCCCTAGGCCCAAACCCAGCCCAGACTACAGAGAGAGCTAGCTCCAGCCCTAGACCCAAACCTGGCCCCATCAACAGTGAGAGCTAGCTCCAGCCCTAGGCCCAAATCCAGCCCGGACTACAGTGAGAGCTAGCTCCAGCCCTAGGTCCAAACCCAGCCCAGACTACAGTAAAAATTAGGCCCAAATCTGGCCCAGGTTACAGTGAAAACTAGCCCCAGGTCTAGGCCCAAATCTGGTTCAGCCCAGAATGAAAACCAGGCCCAGGTTGTCCAACTCACTCTTCATGCTCCCCTCCTCAGATTACAGTCGTGCCTCTCTCTCTCTCAAACACACACATACACACAGCACAACAACAGGCTCTGTCCTCCCCTGTGGTTTCCCTTGACCGTGGTCTCCTCCCCCTGCCTCTTCTCTCTAACAGTAGCCGTAACCTCCCTATTCTCTCCTCTTCTCACCTCCTACAAGGAGTCACTCAGCCATTCAACGTCTCTTTGTTTATACTGAGAGCTGTCAGACCACAGATCCCTTATTATAGCTCTAGAAAGCAATTAACAAGCTGCCTCATAGTTAAATGGGGGAGACCTTTTGAGCTTCCTTTACTCTCCCAAGATTTGAATAGACAAAAGCAGAAACCACCATTCAACCCTAGATATCACCACCACCCCCAGTCCTTTCCCTTCCCAGCCAATTCCATTTAACCCAAATACAGTTCTTTGGCGAGGACTGAGATTTTATAAGACAACAACAAAGGTCTGTTTTACAATAGGTGCCTCCCCGCCCCACCCCACCCGGAATAGGTACCTCCCCCCCCCAGCCCCCTTCAATTTGAAATTATTTGGAATACATCACAGAACGATAGGACTCTTTGTAGGGTTAATCTTACCAGCCCTAGGGTTGAACTAAGACATGGGCCGTTTTTAAACAAGACGCTCCAACGCATGGATACCCAGTGTCTAAATGGGGGAGCGTCTCATTGAAGTACGTGGGTGTGTGCTCCCACAACCCATGCATCTCCACCCACCCACCCTCACAGAGCAATCAGCGAAAAGGCAGGTTGCTCCATGCGTGGAGGTGGATGGAAATGGATGTGCGCCATGCACGGCCCTCGTAGTGGCACTCCATCGGCCGCACACACACACCCAGCGGTGGTCCGTTTAAAAACGCCCACTGCCCTGCCTGGATAAAAGTCCAGGGGGTGGAGATGGTAACCCAACTCTCTGTACATACTCCTCTAACTGGATTTTTAAAAAGGCTTAGACTTATCCTCCAACAGCCCCTATTTAGGAGAGACGGTCCCTTTTGGGTGCTGAATCCCATCATCCCTCTTTTAGCCGGGTCAAAGTCCCTCTTTTGGGGAAAGATAGACAAAAAGGCTGGTATTCAAGCCTCAGGAACCTCTTCCATGGTTGCCTCTCAGGAAAAACCCTTGAGAGGACAATGAGAAGATGGAACAAGAAGATGCTAAGTGGAATGAGAAGCAGGACTTATGCACTTGCAACAGTGGGAGGTGGGGTGAATCTTATTTGATGAGAAGAGAAGCTTATTGGCCAAGGGAACAGGGCTTGTCCCCTCTTTGTCGACGCACCCAATGAGACACAGAGACTTATGTTGGTGTAAAAACTGGCCGCACTCTTTATTAAATCATCAAGCTGTAGGCAGGTGGGGAATTGCACCTTGCAATCGGGTCCAATATGCCATTTAACTCAGATAACTTATTAACTCGGGTACTGCCCGGACGTGCCTTCCATTGACAGTATCCTAAACCAAGTCTCCTCCCCTCTTTCGACAGGGCAAGGCTGAAAGGGGGGGACTAACCCACTGTGGGTTTGAGTAAGAAGTGAAGCGTCCACCAGGTCCGAAGACAGCGCATGTCCCTGCAGACTCTGGTTAAAACACCACTCCCAGGGAGCGTGATCCCAGTGCATGCTGTGCCCAGTGTACCATCTCCCCATCTCTTAGTGAGATGACTCTTAGTATCTTAACAACCTACCTATTAAACTTTTACTGGCATATTGGACCCCTAACGAGTGCGACTTTAATGAACTTATATCCAATTCTTTTATCCAATCATAAAAAGCTCAAGTACGTCCAATCATTCCTTTCCTTCGATGCCAAATTCTTTCTTGATTAAGCCGAATTGGAGTTACATTGATAATAAACTATTTAAGGATGCCAATTAACCAAATGATAATTAACCTATTAAGCCTACTCTGCACTGTGGAGGAGGCAAAAATTACGGTCCTCTTAACTTAAGGCTACCCGTTAAAATTCCTCCTCGGTCCCACTAGTGGCAACCGTTACTAACCACAGTGTTAGAGGGAGGTGGGTGGGGCTGACTCTTCGCCGCCAGCAAAGGAATGCCGCGCCACGCGGCTACAGAGAGGTCGGCCCCTCCTAAAAGGGGCGGGTCCCTCAGAGTCCAACGAGGCGCGGTTGCGCGACCTCGATCCAGGACGGTTGCCATGGCAACCTGCATACAGGCAACGAAGGCTCTCTAGCGAGCCTCGATGCCAGGCCCCGCCTGCGTCTCACCCCAGAAGGTAGGGGGACGCGACAATTTACCCGTCGCCGCCATTTTGGCAGCGAAGGGGACTTATCCATTCAAAACTTTTAGGAGGTATGTTTAGTAAGTTCATGCAGGATAGGTCCAGTCAAGTTATTTGGAGGCTCAATCCTCTGAAATGGACGATGGAGTCATGGGGAATGGAGCACTCCATACCACCGGTTTCCATTACACGTGAAACGGATTGGGGCGTTTTCATATTCTCAAATAATAGTCGCCTTTTTGGACAGCCCACCAAATATCCAGAAAAATATTCACCACTGAAATGGCATTCGCATAGCTGTTAATTTGGCATGGGCTTTTTTTTTTTGGTGTTAGTTATTCGTTTTAGTATTTTGGTTCCTTGTTTTCACATTGGTGTTACCGCGTGCGCAGCGGTTGGTATGCAACAGCATTAGTGACCATAAATACGGACATGACCGAAATCAGGGAAAGAAATTTCAGATCGAAGTCCGGGAGCCAAAAAAACAAAACAAATTCAGTCGCCAGACTTTATTCTGATATTAAACCATTCTTGCCCCACTACACCCCCTGAACCAGTCTCCAGCCTCAGGTTTCTGGGCGCCAATGGCTCCCAGGTGCCTGCAAATTTCGTGCCTTGACCAACGTAACAGAAATGGATATGGATAGGGGGAAAGGGGAGCCAGCAGAATTACATTGGGGATGGGGTAGGGAGCATTAGAGCTGCTTTGCCCCGCCCCTTCCTGACATAACCACACCCCTTTTCCGAGCATTGTGAATGCCTTCCCTTAACAGTAGAGCTAGCCCTGGATCAGTAGGCCCAAAATGTTTGGGATCTACTATGGCACCTGGATGACATTGAGATCCCAAAGTAACCTTGATTTAGACTGAGGTCAACTATGGTGACTGTCTGCTTCCCAGAATTCACAGGGGTGGGATGGGGGTGGGGGGGGACATGAGTTAAAGCATCCAAAAGGTTCCAAGCTTGGGAGGGGGGCGGGGGCAAGGTAGACTTCTGCCCAGCCCGCGTATAAGAGTGAGACCCATTGAAGTCTGCTTACAAGGCAAACTGAACGGTTATAGCACGGGTAGCCAAGAGGTAGAGCGTGATCGATCCTGCAGATCGCGGAGTGGGGAGGGAGATCAGATTCCCTCTGGGGTGGAGAGGAGGGCTGGTGCCCCGGGGAGTGTCTCCAGGGAGGAGACGGGCTAGGAGAGGACCTCCAGTGGAGCGGAGAAGACTCGCTAAAGGAGGATGCACCTCACCACTCCCAGAGACCAGAGCAGAGAACCAGCAGGAGGCAGCATCCTGTTCGTTCCCCTGAGGCTGACCGCTGGATCAAGTGGAACAGCCACCGTCCATGCCGTGCCTAGACTGAGATGACAGAGCCTCGCACCCCGATCATTACGCAAGCCTCATCCTCATTGCTGGCTTCTGAGCAGAACCTGAACAATGGGGGGGGGCTGGGGAGAAGAGATCAGCTTTGCACCGTGCCTGCACCTTCCTCAATCCTCATCGGGACAGTTCAAAGAGATGACTCTCTGACCGGGCTGCATTCCAGCAGGTGCAGTCGGGGGTGGGAGAGCCAACCTGCTTTTCCACTGGTGACTACGGGCTTAGTCACTTTATTGTTTCCAGCTGCTAAGCAGGCTGCGAAACATGCTCGGAAGAGAGAGCGGTGCTTGTAACCCTTTAAGAGTGAATGATCACCAGGCAGGGGAGGCCAGGCTAGCAGAGCTGCAGGTGCAGAAGCAAGCACAGGACAGCGTCTCAGGCGAGGCAGCTGTTTAAGGGCGTGGCAGTAGCCAGCCCAGGAGTTAAAAGCCAGAGAGGGTTCAGTACAGGGAAGTGGTGAAGGAGGGAAGGAGCTCTAACTCCGTTGCCTGGGGGGTCAAGGGGATACCTAGGGTGCAGAGGGGTTTCCCGGCACAGAGAACCCATGCAACTGTGAGTAGAAGCTCAAGAGCTGATGCCTGGCCTGGAGGACTGAATGGATAGAGACCATGTACGGGGCCGAAACTAAAATTAAAGGGCTGTGAGCTGATTCCCCCAAAGTGACTGACCATTTGGGGGCCCTAATCTGGCTAAGACTCACAGCTTGGGCAAGCCCCTCCCTGCCAGAGTGGTTCCTATCAGAGGCGAGAGAGAGTTTCCAAGCACGGCCGCTCGGTGGACGCTAACAGCACCACGGCACGTTCGCCCGCGCCTCCATTTCACAACCAGTGGCTCTTAGGAAATTAACAAAACACTGCCCTCCACCCCAACCCCTTCCATTCTGGGGCCTTCCTATCTATCTGTTCTTCTCCCAAGCCTACAAATGTCTGAAACATACCGCCCAAGTGACCCAAGGCAGACATGCCCCGCCTCCTTGGCCAATAAGCTCCACCCCTCAGTGAATAAACTCTGCCCCCTCAAACACGCCCATCTCCCAGCATTCCAAGTGCACAGGGAGGGACAAACGTTCTCCTGCTTCTCGTGCCATTTAAGTTTCTTTGTCATTCCATCCTCTATCCACTGGCCTCACAAGGGCTTTTCCTGGAAGACAACCAGGAGAGAGGTGCACAAGGCTTGAACGCGTGTCTTTTTGCCTCTCTCGCTTCTGAAAGAGGGACTCTGATCCCCAAAGAGGGGCAGTGGGATTCAGCACCCAAAGTAGGGTGGCCAGATATGCAAATCTGAGAGGACACTTATGAGAAATACAGGCTGCAGGGCTGCACTAGGGCCAATCAAATTTGTCCTCTCAAATTTGCATATCTGGCCACCCTAACCCAAAGAGGAACTGTCCTAAGTAGGCACTGTTGGGCAGTACACTGCAATATCCAGTCAGATGAAAGGGTTTGAGCAAGGTCACAGAAAGTCACTGGCAGGGTTTATCACTTCTGTCTGGGCTTTTGCCTGGATGGGACAAAGGGGGCAATGATGTCCCTTGCTGACATCATCCTGCCCCTTACAGAGGCATGCAACATCACCACGCTTCACAGAGGACAAGGCCATGCCAGAAAGGGGGTGGGGCAAAGAGTTGCCACACGGCTTTCTAACGTAGCCCCACCCTTTATGGAGCATTGTGACATCATGATGCTCCATGGGGGCGGGGCTATGCCAAAAAGGGGGGGGCAAGGAAGTCTGCGTGGCCCCTTCCCGACGCGGCTGCACCCAGATGCCCCAATTTCTCCACCTTACCCAGAGGCACCTGTAACTAGACCAGAGAAATCACAGCTGTCCAGAGACACCGGGTCGAAACACAGAGAAGCGTCAACCCTAGCAGAAAGAGAAGCAAAAAAGAAAAGTGGGGAAAGGAAAGCATTTGTGCATTTTATGGCTGAAAGTCAGCGATGATTCGCAGCACTTGAAAGCTGGGATTTTTGGAAGTGCACAGCATGGCCCCCCCCCACTTCCCCGCCCCCATCAGGAGCCGGATTTCCCCAAAAGCTTCCCTCAGCAGGTTGTGCGTTGAGCCCTCTTGAAAATTCAGGCCGGCCTGCGAGTTGTGTAGCCACATGGGAAAAAGAGTGTTGGGAATAGCGTTGCGATACGCTCCGCATCCCAGCTGCTCCTATGAATGTCTGTGCAGCAGCTTTCCAAGCCGAAGAAATAGACTTTTTTAACAGAGAGAACAGCGGCACTAGATAATTCCGGCGTATTTACCAAAGAGCCGGCCAGTCTTGCTTTCAGAGCAGGCGATGCGATAATAAATATCAAGCTCATAAAAGTGCGACTGGGTCTCTCGGCGCAGCCTAATAAATGCACGTCGCTACAAATCCAGGATGCAATGGCCCCTGCTCCATTGAGAAGGGGATAGTTATGCTAACATATCACCCTGCCTTGCTGGTACTAACCGTCCTCGAGCTTAACCCTGACTGTCCCACACGTAGCCCAGGAATGGATCGCACGCGTGTTCTCTGAACAGGTCCCTTCCTTTGATTTGGGATGGAAAGACCGGACTGGCACGAATTTGCAAACAAGGTGTGCAAAGCTGGCTTGCAGCCATATATCTCTCTGGCCACGATCTCCTCCAGTGTCACGAATTAAAGTCAGGTCTCTTCCATGCTTGGACGCAATACTTTTGAGAAAAGAAAACATATCATTTCTCCCAGGCTCTCTTTAGCTCCTCATCCCCCTAGATGACTTGCTTATGTTTTCCCTTCTACTGTCTCAACCTTCAGGAACTCCCCTGGTAACAACTTCACTAAGCACGGGTACCCCTGTATCTCTGTCTCTCCCTAAGTTCCCCCACTCCCTCGTCTCCCCTCCCCCTGTCCATCCCAGATTGTAAGTCCCTGATAGGGCCGGGACTTGTCCCTAACCATGACTGTTTAGTGTCAGGCTGTATAAGTAATAACGGTAACAGCATTTGTAGGGATGAACAACGCATGGGTACCAATTCTTGAGTCATCAACGCAACAATGGGCATTTTTACACACACCTTAAAGTGCTGGTCTTTCAATCTTCTGGGTTTACAAGTCCACAAGTAAGTTCTGGATGCGTTCTTCATACAAACACTGCCATGAGGCAGTTCCTGGATGCATTCTTCACACAAACACCGCCCTGAGGCAGCCTAAAGTAGCCGCAGCTGTAGACGCGACAGGCTGCCATGGAAACCAAGCGACCACAGCTGCCTGGAGCAAAGCCGTTTACCAGGAGAACGTTTTACACACAAAAAAAGTCTGGGAGAAGTTCTAGAGAGAAGTTCAAAGAAGATGTTTAAGATCTGGGTGAGTGATTTAGACACGTAGAATGCTCAGGATGTAACAGCAAACATGCATGAGAAATGTGTGTGTAAAAACACCCAATGTTGGCACTGGATTGGCTGCAAGCTTGCAAAACTGTGTGTTGTTAACAAAGCTCTTGAACCAGGTTCCCTGCTCGGGAGGGGAGTGGGTTCAAGTCAACACTGTCCCTGAACAGCTAAGGATATAGCCAGGAACCCATGTTCGCTGCGTTCACTCAACGTCACTTGTTGGGAGAACAGTAGTGTTCTCTCTGCTGCCCTAACCATATCTCTACAATCGTCAGCAAGGATATGAAAGCAGAGGGGGACTAAAATGACATCTCACACCTCCCCAAGGCTGTACAGAAAGTTCCCTGAGCCACTCAACTCCCCAACATCATTTGAGTTCTGCGGAAGGTAGATGAGTGGACAAAACCAATGCCATTTTGGGGGCGGGGCATTAAGAGGTCAAGGGGGAGGAGCTACCTTTATTTCGTGTTGGACTGTTGCTACTCCTCGAGTGATCGCACTCTGTCTTTCTACATTCCCCTTGCAGCTAGAGTTGCCACTTCCCTCCAGAAGGAAACCCAGAGGGAGGGGGGGGGACTGTGTTGGAGGGGGTGGAGCAAAGGGGTTGCCACACCCCTTTCTGACATCTCTCTCGCCTAAAGGATTGTAACATCCTAGTGCTTCATAGGGGTGGGGCCATATTGAAAAAGAGGCAGGAAAGTCCCTATGGCGGGCCCCCTTTCTCATACGGCCACCCCCTCGAGGAGAAATTAGGGTTCCCACAGCCTGGAGACTCTAGGTGGTGACCCTACTTGCACCTTCAACTAGATTGAATAGTCTTCAGATCCCCTTTGAACTACTTTATAGCCCTCCCTTCCTCCTTAGCAGTGGATGAATCGAGCGGGGGAGAGAATGAAGGCTTCCAGATCTATTTTATAGGATGTCCCTTATGCTAGCCCATCACCATTCCAGACCGCCTCCTCTTTTTCGATCCAACAATCTTAGGGGAAATCAATCATTTGCAGAATGCAGGCAAGGGGGTCCATTCAGGTGAAAGCTGTTCTATAAATACACAAGGCTTTTAAGAGCAACTGATGTTCTTCCATTTAACAGGTTGGCTTCTGGCTGTGTTCTAGATTCAAGGTGTGGGTCACTTATGCTTTTAGCTGGCTTAGTTTACAGGGCCAATGGAGGGGGAGCTAAACATTATGCAGGAAAGAGCAGTGCCCTTCGCAGCATAGCGAAGTTTGCTCCAGATTCCTTTTGCCTTATTTAAAGGTGTCCAAATCGCAGGGCAGGGTCCCAAGTGCGGGTCATGACCTCTGCAAGCAGGGTCAGGAGCCTGGCTGATATCTGATGTATTGTCCATAAAATTCGGTGGCTTCAGATCAAATCCGACAGCAAATATTTGTCCGGCTTCATCCAGATAGCCAGCCATTTTGGTTTATTCGATTATTCGCAGGGACCCAAATTCACTGCGTTTTCCCCATTGCCACCAACGCAGTACACAGGTCCCTGAATTCGGTTTTCTGTGTAATGTGCAGTGGCGGTAGATGGCACCAAAACAAAGTCACCATATCACTGAACCAAATACACGGATATGTGAATAATCCGTTTTGGATGTGGATATTATTCAACTATTCAAATGGCTATCTGAATAATATGGCCTGAGTACGACACTGTCTGTTCATTTCCTCATTAGAATCAAGTAGCCCGTAGCTCTACTTTCCCAAGGAGCCGATAAGATGCTTAAGAGTGAAAACTCACTTTCCGAGTGATGTCTGAAACTCCTACCACACCACTCATCGTGGAGGCAAAGGAGTGGTATGAATTTGACATAACCCTTGGAAGGTAGATTTGGGGCGGTACCCAGTCTAAAAGAGCATTGTGGCACAAATCCATGATCTGGGGACCCGCCTTTCCTTGAGTTAACCCTTTATGCAGCCCTCAAAGCTTGTACTCCTTTTCAAAGTGGCCACAGGGGCAGAAAAGGTTCCTCACTGCTGGCATAAGGGGTGAGCTCTAGAAGAGGAGGGCCCACCATCCACATCAGATGATGATGATGATCTTTTATATAGCGCCAGCGATGTCCCTGGCGTTTTACAGAGAATAAGATAGACACGGTCCCTGCCCGAGAGCGTATGTCGTGGATCTATCCTCCCTCCTTGGCTGCAGGCCCTCATCTCTGCTCCCTTCCCCAGAGCTCAGTCTTTCAGTGCTTAGGGGGGAGGAACTGGATCCAGGAACTGAAAAGGGGCCAAATAAGGCTGCTTTTACACGAGACGGTCCCACTCATGCCCATGCAGATCCGCTGAGCGGGTACCGCCCGTGTGCATGCCGTGGCCGGTGAGTGGGGATGCGTGCATGCGCGCTGCCGTCCCCCACGCATCCCCACTCATGGAGCAACCGGCAAAAACTGAGGTTGCTCTGTGAGTGGGGATGCGTAGGGGGGGGCTGCCCACGCTGTGGCACGCACACCTTCCTCCCATGCTCCCGCAGCTCATATAAAAATGGCCTAAAACCTAGCCACGGGTCTCCCCAGGCCCGAGATTCTCCACCTCTGCTTTAGAAGGACAAGGAATGGTTGTTCCCTTAAAAAAATAGTCCGTGTTAAAAAGTCCCAAACTCTTGGATGGTATTGCTCTCCTTTTGCACCCTTTCCCTCAGCAGGCGGCTGGATCCAGACTTTTTCTTATCTCTCTTGACAAACCCTGGGAAGATTCTCTGAGAGACAAGAGGATAAAGTCCATTGATTCTCCATCCCGTGCTCCCCAACTGATATTTACTTTCAGAGCTGCTTAGACAATGTACCATTCTATGCAACCAGCGGCATCTGCGTTCTTTGCTAATGGCTGGGAGGCGATGGACAATGGACTCCAAGAGTAGTTAATCTGGGATGCGACCAGCAGGAAATGGGAGAGGGCCTTTTACCCTGTCTTGGAATGCAAACAAAAACGTTCTGGACAGAAAGAACTCACTTCTCTGTCCATTCTAGAGAGAAGGGGGGGTGAACGGCCATGCTGGCCCCAAACATATGTGATGGAGACAAAGTCATCTAAATATCTCTTTTATTGGACCAACTTCTGTTGGTGAGAATATGCAAACGTTCCGGCGACACAGGACCCTTCCCCAGACGTGTAGCAAGTCAGAACTATATAAACTGAGCCAAGGGGAAAAAAAGAAATCTATCCACTTCTTGCCAAGTCACTGCCTTCTTATATACCCCTGCCCTGCATTTCTTCATTCTATAGAGTTTCGAAAAAGAGCCCAGTGTGGCTTAAAAACTTGCATAATCTCAACCACCCAAAAAAAAAGCAGCACATTCTCCCTTCTTCCATTTCTCCTTGCAGCATGGACACANGGGGGGGGGGGTGTGTGTGGCACTTAAGTGTCTAGATTATAAGCCTGCTAGGGCAGGGACCGTGTCTCTCTCTTACAATTGTAAAGTTTATATTGCTGGCACTATATAAATGCTTAATAATAATAATAATTATTATTATTATTATTATTATTATTTGTAAAGCACCAGGTACATTGCTGGCACTATATAAATGCTTATAATAAAATTAATAATAATAATAATAAATCCCATTGGCAGCTGATAGGAATCAGGTGGATACTCTATCTTGCCAAAATAATTTTGTCCAATCAACAAGCATTGCCTCTGCCCGCCCTCCCGCGGCATGGGGGGGGGGTGGCGGGCGAGAGGCCCCTTGCTGCGCCCGCCTAGCAAGGGAGCTGGACGGTTGGGGAAGATTTCCCGCTGCGGGGCTGCGACGGCCTCAAAGGTGGGAAACAGCACTAGGCAACCCTGGCTGCTAGCGACAGGCCGAGGCCGGTTACGTGGGCCCCGTTCGGGAGATGGGGCTCACAAACCGGCGATTCAGCTCCAGCCCCACTTGCAGCTGGAGCGCCAACTACTTTGTCTCCAAGATGTTAGCCAAGATGATCAGGGGGTGCAACTTCACACTCAAAAGTGTCCTAAGACACCTGGCGGTTGGAAGCAGGAAAGCGAGTTTACAGCAGTTCGGGGCCTGTGGCTCAGTCACACTCCTGACTTTTGCAGGAAAAGTAGTTTCCCATGGTTTCTGATCACAGGCAGCTCCCTAAACCATCTACTTCCATGCTGCTCCCTCCCTGTGCCTGGAAATCCCTACCCTGCTCTGTTCCCTCCCTCCAAACCCTACCTCTTCCATTGGGGTTTTCCCTAGTTCCTCATTCGCTGCTCCTTACACTCACCATCCATTCATCAGACCCTTCTCCCATGTAACGGAGCTAAACACACGCACCCACAATGGGCGTCTTTAGACGGGCATGGGGGTGCTCAACCCCCACCTGGGTCCGTTTTAAATGGGCCTGGCAGCTGCCGCAGCCTGCAGAGCTGCCCGTGCAGCGCCCCTTCCTACACACCATAGAGCTGCGGTCGGATCGCTCCACACTCTAGGCTGCCGCCCTTTAGCTCTATGGTGTTGCCCCGGAGCAACTCCCAACCAAGAGCAGAGCTGCAGTGGCCTTCCGGCAAGTCGATGGGCTGCAGCTCTGCCTCTGGCCGGTGCCCCAAGTCTGCGCAGCCCCCTCTGTTGGCGGCCCTCGGGATGTTCCGGAGCACCACAAGCTGAGCTGGAGTGGAGTAGGGGGCATCTGCTCCGCCTGCACATCTCATGGCCTGCCTTTAGACAGCCAGAGCGCGAGGTGGAGCAGAGCCGTGGGTGCTGTCCGTCTAAAAAGCACCGGAAGTCTCAACTTCATGAGTGTCTCCCCATCTCTCCCTACGTTTCCCCTGCCCCTCTTGTCTCTCCTAGTTTGTAAGCCCCTCAGGGCAGGGACCTGTCTCTAATTACTGATTGCTCAGTGCCAGGAACATTGCTGCCACGCCACCACAAAAACGTCATTTGCATTTTCTAGGGGGAAACAATATATACATTGCCAGCCCTGCTCCAAGAGATGATGCCACAGATAATAAACCAGTTTATCTGGTGTAAAATCACCGAAGCCAATGGGAACTATCAGTCAACTGCTCACAAGGGGGTAAACGAAAGAAGCTCTTGTATGCAGTCACTGCTATTTTTGTCGGTGCTGTCAAAATAGCTCTGAGCGGGGCCGTTAAAAAAATCTCGCCATGACAGCGTTCTTTGTCTGAGGAGTTTTAAAATAGCTAAGACACGGACATCTTCAACCAAGTCAGAGCCACCTAAAAAATATTGGGTCTATATGGCCTGGCAGACTCCTTGCTTGGATCTTCCTTAGTTCTTTGGCAAGACTGTACAGGCCCCGGGGTGGGGGGGGGGGAGAGGCGTGGCATAAACACTCCCACAGAAGCCACCAGGAGAGCTTCACTCATCCCACACAGAGCCGGTGCCAAGACAGGCTCTGCGGTGGCACGGAGAGGAGAAGGTGGAGAAGGAAGTTGGCTTGGATGCCGGGATGCAACCTTACTCTCACCTAAGGGCCTCCTGGGTGGTAAGTTTAGCTGTTTACTCTTATCCCGTGAGGGCTACCATAGCCGAATGACTGAAACATCAGACCGCAGTGGAAAAGAGAAACCTCACCGGGAGTGCGACAAAGGGGGCTGAGGTTAAAGACTACAGGGCTGAGATGAAAAGAGAGCTATAGGAGAGGTCTACCAAAGGGCCCATCATACCAGAACAATGCTAAACACATCTACCCTCACAAGGAGGGTAGGAAAAGGAAAGGAGAAGGGAAATATCCCTAACACTGGTCATGTTCCATTGAACAGAGGTAAACCCATAGTTCCCCACTCCATACCTACCAATAGTTTGAGCAGCTAAAGAAGGATAAGCCCCGCCCCCTCGTGAATAAGCCCCACCCCCTCACACCTCCCAATATGTCCAAGAGCGTAAAGAGGAACAGACACTCTCCTACTTCTCATTCAACTTAGTTCCTTGTCACCCCATCAGCTCCCCATTGTCCTCTCAAGGGCTTGTTCTGGGACAGCGGGATTCAGCACCTAGAGAGGGACTTCCTCTCCTAAACAGGAAGTGTTGGAAGACATGCCGACGCCTGGTTTAGAACCATCCTGTTTATTTTGGCCTGTGGGCCAGCTCCAATTCTGACACGCAGGCTTCCACGCCACAGACTCCCACACACACACTGTGCAAACAGGAGCACCCGCTGGCCCGGACGCGCACACAGACTGGATCACGTGCACACACTTGGCTGGATACGCACACGCTGGACCAGATTTACACACACACCGCACACAAACTGCGGAGCAGACACACATACGCGAAAACACATAACCACACACACTGGCCCAGGCATTCATACAAAGAAAGAAACACATGCACAAATACAACTATGTTACACACACTGATTAGCTACAAAAGTGGCTGGACACACACACACACACAGACAGACATGTGCATGCGTACACAGACTTGGAGGAACATATACATCTGGAGGTGGGAACCTCAGGCCTCGATGACTTAGCTAGTTTTTATTTGGTCTCTCTCCTGTTTCTGGATCTGGCCCCTGGATCCAGATCCTGAAAGAGCTGAGCTCAGGGTAAAGGAGCAGAGACGAGGGCATGAGCATAAGGAGAGGGGACAGATCCACAATGTGACCCTTCCTCTTCCTGAGCACACTCCTTACGCACCCCTGCCCCCAACCTCTATGCATCCCTTGGCACTTGGTATTGATTTTCAGATTGGCTCCTGGGAGGGAAAAGGTTCCCCACCTGACTCACACAAATTCACAGAGGTCAGATACGTGTGCACGCTATCCACACGGATGAGACAATAATAATTATAATCTTTAGTTTTATATTGTCACCCCCAGCCCACCCCATGGCACTTGGAGTGCTTCACATAGAACAATTTAGCACAACTTTTAATCCTCACAACAACCCTGTGAGGTAGGTTAGGCTGAGAGAATATTGTGACTGGCTCAAGGTCACCCAGTGAGTTTCTGGCTAAAGCAAGACTTGAACCAGGGTCACCCCCTACCTCCCGGTCCAAGTACTGTGCACTTAGCCATTACACCACACTGGCTATACAGAGCCACAGAGTGGCTGAACACAAACACACACAGGCATGCATACAGACACCGAGAGGACCACACATATACAGACACAGACTGAGCCAGTGGGTGAGTTTACATTAGCTCAGTTCCGTCCACACCAATAGAGTAGTGACCCCAGCTGTAGATCGGACTCTTGACAATATCGACAGCCTGCCTTTCCATCAGGCCTGCTGTGCCAGTCCCCTGCAGCCACCAGCCCCTAGAAGTACCTGAGTCCTGCACTGCAGCCCCAGCGGAAGAAAAATGAAGTTGCAAAGGTTATCGTTTGAACGTTCAACTGAGCATAAAACCAAAATAATAACCCAGCTCAGAAACACAGACCGGGGGCGGGGCAGGAACGGGAAGGGTTGATTGCCCGTGTCATGGGATTTTCTAAACAAATTTACATTTTTTTAAAGAGTTTCCAGAGGAATGTAGAGAAAACGGCGTCTCCGCTGTAAAAGTTTATCTCTCTGCGTGCCTGTCTCTGCGCTCTCTCAATGTCATTATTTCCCCGGCATCTGCCTTCCCCAATTTTATCTAGTTGCTTTCTGCACCATTTCATGCTCATTCTGCTGCTGCTGAGCTAGACAATTGCTTTATAACTCTAGGGGGCAATTTCGTTGTCTGTGAGACGCACACGTACGCACAGCGAGGTCTGCTGGGGGACAGGACGCAGGCAACGCATCACAGGAAAAGGCACCCCAGTTCTTAGAGTGCCGACAACGTGCCGTGTGCCAAACAAGTCGGAATTAGAGACAGGTCCCTGCCACAAGAGGCTTACAGTTGAGAATGGAAAGGGATGGGGAACTTTGGGAGAGATGGGGATACAACTGAAGCTATCGGTGCGCATGCTTAGCTCAGTTAGAAAGGGAAGGAGGCAGATCCTGGAGGATAAGATTCATGAGCAACCATACCAGGGTGCAGAGCCGGAGAAACTCTGGCAGATGAGGTAGCTTTTAGGGGGCATTTGAAGATTGGGAGTAGAGCTGTTTTTGCGGAGTACCTGCAAAACCAGGTACACCCGTCGAATCCATGGTACTCAATTCGACTCAAGAATTTCACTGTCTGATTGGGTAGCCAAAATGCCAACATACCACTTTCATCCCAATTGATTTGACTTGCGGTCCCAGGTTTCCAACTGTGATTTCAGAAAAATAACTGGGGTTTAATTCTTTCAGGTAATTTCAGGTGCTCAAAAACCAGAAAACCAAAATTGGATACTTGGATACCTGAAATGGTATTCGGATACCTGAAATGGTACCCAGACATGCAGATATTATTACCCAGGGGTTCCAAATCAGGTCCCCGTTTCAGCTCTAGTTGGGAGAGAGCAGTGTACATGCTAAGGGAGGGAGTTCCAGGCATAAGGGGTGCCATAGGAGAAGGGGCAAAGAGAGTTTAGGGAACAGGACAGACTGTCGTGGGTGAGGGCAGTGGCAGAGGAGGAGCAGAGTTCCCAAGTAAGGACACAAAGGGAAATGAGGGCAGGAATATAAAGCCAGTCCATGAGGAGCCTTCAAGGTCAAGACAAGGAGTTTGCTGAATAGAATGATTCTCCCCTTTCCCGTTAGACTTGACTTTACGCCTTCTTTAAGAAATTTAATTCATTACAATGTTGAGCCCCAATTATTACTACAGGGTACTTCAAAAGTGTTTACAGCAGGGCTCCCTCTCCCTTCAAGAATCGGGATGATACAGCAGAAAATAATTCTCTTCCCTCCTGCCTCTCCCGCACCCCCTCCCACCTGCTAGGTAAATCTCAGAGGCCAGAGAGAAAGACAGACAGACACACACACACATTTACAGGCCAGCGGGTAAAAGCCCCATTCATCACATTTGATTTTTATGATCAACTGTAAGTGACGCGGGTCAAATGTCCCGGCTGGAATGAAAGGTGGAGATTCAAGAGGTGGATTCGGGTGGATGCTGGTTTGTTGAAACTCTTGCTACTTGACCGTCAGTCAGTCAGTTCTCCACATTCCAAACAGGACACGGAGCAGTGACCAGATTCTTCCACATTTCACGATCCAAGGATGTCTGAGCCTCATTTTTATGTACTATCCAACTGGGCGAAATCTTTGTCCATCTGAGACATGGACATCCTGGTTTCCTTTTCCTGGGCCTCTGATAATCAGGAGAGAGGTTTAAATGGGACAGAGCTCTGGGAATGGTTCTTCCTAATGCTAACTGTGACTGGTAGAGGTCTCCTGTCCCCTACTGTCAAGGAAGAGGGGGCGGGGGACATTCAAGGCCAGGCCAGGCAGAAGGAGTCCTGCCCCCACACACGCCCACACGCGCCTCAGCTGGATACACCTGGGAGTTCCCTTCGAGGTATAACTGACCGTCAGGATAGTGTGTGGACCTATCGGCCTCTCAGAGACCAGGTCCCTATCGATCTGACTCCAACCGACTTCTCCATAGGGCGACAGACTTCTCCTTGTGGGGGGAGTTTCAGGAAGTAACGCCAGCCGATGCGGTGGACGTCTTGGGGTCTGTGAGAGCCACCTGTTGTGAACTTGATCCATGCCCGTCCTGGCTGGTGAAAGCCTCCAGGGAGACGTTGGGGGCGGTGCTGGCGAGGGTGGTCAACACGTCCCTGCAGCAGGGGAGGTTGTCGCCTAGCCTCAAGGAGGCTGTGGTGCGCCCCCTGCTGAAGAAACCATCATTGGA
>QEPC01012679.1:1741457-1758515 GCA_003113815.1 Sphenodon punctatus | reverse complement strand
GGGGGGGGGAGCACCAGCCGGCCTTTGAAAGTTCAGGTGGCAGGCCTCAGCCGGGACCGCTGCAAGGCCCGGCTTCGCAGTAGTCCCAGCCAGGGCTTGTAAGTTTCAAAGGCCGTTTGCCAACCCAACCCACACACACACCACCTTTCACCTGAGAGACGGTGGCGGGGGGGAAGCACCAGCCGGCCTTTGAAAGTGACAGGCCCTGGTAGGGACCGCTGCATAGCCAGGCTCCACAGCGCTCCCAGCCAGCAAGTGTCAATTTCACAAGTGGTTTCCCAACGCCACTGCCTGTCAGAGCGCTGTGGGGGCCTGCCTTTGAAACTGACATGTGCAGCCGAGTTCTGCAGCGCTTCCGGCTGGGGCTTATCAGTTTCTCAGGGTAATGCTTGCATTTTCAGGCATTGGGCACCCGATTGGTCCTCAATTAGACCATCAGGTGCCCGACGGGGTTGCCCGGAAATGCAGGCATTACGCACGGGTACTAATTTTAGTACCCGATGTAGCTCTAAAAGTAATCCCTATAAGCAATCTTGAAGGATAATAAGAAATCACAGCATCAGCAGCGACTACTCCAGCTTTTGTTCACCGTTTGGATTTGTCCGAAATTCTCAGGGTATTTTTATTTATTATTATTAATTATTTATCTTTATTATTTTTGTCTCCCCAGCAACGTACCTGCTGCTGTACGATCACAGGGGGTGTGAACAGATGAGACGTCACCCCACATTTGCGCCCATTCACCCTGGAATCACCTGCCCAATTGAAAGGCTCCCGGGATGGCTCCACATGGCATTGACTCAGGAAACGAGGAGCACGCCGTGCAGGCAACCCCCGGCTATCATGGGGTAACAGACAACCATGGGACCGCGGCCCATCCGTTGGGGTACGCGCAGCCGCGGCACGTGTCCAGGCCTGGAGGAAGTGCCCAGCAGCCACCAGCCAGTTAATGGAGTGGACCGTAGGGATGGGCGAACGCGGTTTGGATGTTCGGAGTTTGGACCGAACTCGGTCTGTTCGGACATCTGAACCGAACTTTCAAATGACCAAACAGTTCGGTCATGTTCGGATGAGTTCGGGGGCAGGAAAAACGTCTTTTCAGGGCCAGAAATTAGGTTTCGTTTTTGTTTTCATTTTTGTTTCGGTTTCGATAGTGCTATTTTTGACTGTTCGGCCAAGTTCGGCCAACCTGAACTCGGCTGAACTGAACCATCGAACCCGAACTCGGGTTTCAAACCGAACATTCGAACTGCATTCTGTTTGCCCATCCCTAGTGGACCGGGAGGGAGAAACATTTCATTAATTGGCTGGCGTTTCTCTCCCTCCCAGTCCGCTCCATCAACTGGCTGGCAGCTTCAGGGTGCTTCCTCCAGGCCTGATCCTGCTGCCGCCGCAGTGAAAACCCAAGGTCCTACCCATGTGTTGGGCTTCCTGGGCTCCACCGCAATGGGAGGAATAAGTACCTTCTTGCCCATCGACACCATGCAGGAGGCTGCCTGCTTGCTGGTCACCCCACGCTTTCCATGCATGTAGCTGCTGCATGGGGAGCCACGGAACGGCTCTGGGGTGTTCCCATCTCATGTGAAAACACACAGAATCACAGAGCTGGAAGGGATCCCAAGAGACATGAAGTCCAGCCCCCTGCACCACTGCAGGGCCTGCCGGACCCCAGGTATCTGCACAGAAAAATCCCACCAATAGCTACAAGTAGAAACTGGGACCAACCAGAGCAATGTCCGAAAGAACAGAGAACAATTTTAGTAAAAGAAAGCTCCAGCTGTCCCACACATGCACACATTCTTTCTTTCTTTCTTTTCACAACTCATACAATTCAGTATTCAGTCCAGCNCCCCCCCCCCCCCCAGTTGGGTGAACACGTCCCCGTGGCCTGACCCGGCTGGGGGTGGGGAGGATGGGGAGTGACATGCAGCTGCTCGGCCCTGCCCCCACCCCCGTGCTCCCGGTGTGGCCCCACCTCCTCCCACCATGCTGGGCAGCCATGGCTGGCCACCATAGCAACCCCCCACCACCACCACCACGCCAGGACAAGATGGGGCTGGGAACAAACATCCCCGCCCGGTTCACCTGCTTTCGACCAGCTGGGGACAAACTGTAGGTCCGTTTTGTTCCGGGCCCACATTTCTGACCCAGCCACCACTCCAGGTGAGGTTTGTTCCGGGCCCGCATCTGACAGGCCCGGAACAAATATTTAGGCATCACGCTGGCCCGGTTGGGCCAAAGCAGGCCATTGTGATGTCGGTTAACACCCAAGGTGCTGGGTTTTTTTTACCTATGAAGCCCTATATGGCTTGGGCCCCAAGTATCTTAAAAACCACCTCTTTCCTCATATTCCGCTGCAGCCTTTGAGGTCAGCCAAGAGCACCCTCTTTCAGGCGCCATCTGTCTCCCAAGCTTCTACAACGAGAGCACACAGCGAGGATGCGCCGCCACAAATGGTTGAACGCCTTTCCCTTGGAGGTTTGCCTAAGCCCGGGGCCTGCTCATCTTCTGGAGGCAAATGTAAGACCTTTCTGTTTGGCCAGACCTTTGGCCGGCAGGGCTAGGGGTATAGAGGGTGAGGGAGTTTTAATCTGTTCTTATTTGGTTTTATTGGGGTCGTTTCATATTTGGGTCTGTTTTGTGTTTTTTGTATTTATTTATATATTGTAACCTGCTCTGAGCCTCAGTGGAATGGGCAGGATAAAAATGTGAATGAATGAATGGAAACATGGGAAAGAGTGAATCCTGCTGTCAGTCTGTCTGTCCCATAGAGTCAGTGCAGCATTGCTAAGCATTATGGGATACCTAGAAGCAGCTACATCAATGGGGGGGGGTCAACTTTTAAAACTGGGGAGTGATGGTGGGGGGAAAATGCACACTGGCAACTTCCCGTTAGAAACTGAAGAGGTGGGAGAAACGCCTTGTTTGACATGCCATCTTGGGGTAAAAACAAACATGACGCAGGCCCTCAGTGGGCAGCTGTGGTCCAGGACCCTCCCACATGTGTGGTCCATGCCACCCGACGTTGGCCCGGGACCGCCCCAGGGCGGGTAAGCGGCTAGCCCAGGCCAAGGGCCGCCAACATAGGCTAGCACGTTTGTTCCACCCTGCCTCGGGGCGGGGGCTGTCATGGCCGAGCGTCATGGCTGTCCATCATGGTAGGGTGGCCATTGGGGTGGGTGCGGGGCCAGTTGGACACACCTTTATTGAGCCCCCTACCCGGAGTGCTGGGGCCGGTGAGGTGGCTCTCTAGCCACAAGGCACGTTAGTTCGGTGACTGGCCGCTGTTTCCCAGGCCACGGAACTGCCATGCCTATTTTTACCCTTAGTCACTGACACAAGTGAATCCTTAAGGGAGAGTCTTTCTAAGAGCTAACTCTGCAGGGCCGTTGTCTCAGCTTGTGTAACTATCCCCATGGTCTTTAAATACAGATTATTTCATAGCCTCTCCCAGGAACCCAAGTTGCCCGTTCTCTACAACACCGTGTGGCGCTCATCAGAGAGTCTCCCCCCCCCCCGCTCCCAATTCCATCTATCAGGTACTACAAACTCATCTTTAACCGCGGCTGGGCTGCTGGTGTACACTGATGCGTCTCTGCTTTAAATAAATGGCTCTAAAACTTTGAAGAATGGGTGTTAGGGGCTCAGTGGTCTGGAACGGCTCTACTATGCGTAACGCATATGAAGCATCCTATCGATCTGCACTACGGACAGCCACAGCGTGCATAACAAACAGGCGTCTGAGTTGCAGGGGGGAGGAGGCAGACTTATGAGGCCTGCTTAATGAACACACTCCGCTCCATGGCTAAGTGTCTAGCGGAAAGCCAAGAGTCACCACTAGCCGTCGGGAGAAGGCTGACTGACCTTGCAGCCTCTTCCCAGCTGACTGGTCCCACTGAAGTGAAGGGGATTACTCACATGAGTAACAGAGCAACTGGTATCCACAAGGGCTTGGGGTAGAGCCCTGGATTGGTATAAAGTGGAAAGAAAATTGGGGGTCTCAAAACAGAAGTTGCTAAGGTATATTAGGGATGGGACTCCAGAGGAATTTCAGTTTGGTTTTTTTTTTTTTCAGTTTCGGTTCTCTGTGATTTTCGGATTTCATTTCGGTTTCGGGGTTTCTGCATTGATTCTCTTCCTCCCCCGCCCCCATTGACTTCAATTGAATTTTCTCCTATTGAAGTCAACGAGAACAAACTAGGGGGAAATCAATGTAAAAAAAAAGAAAATGCCGGAACCGAAAAAGAACCACAATTTTGGTTTATCGTTTTCGGGTCATTTTGGTTTTATCCAAAACTGAAATTCTCTATCTATCTATCTATCTATCTATCTATCTATCTCATCACCTTGCTCACACGAAAAGGCTACGTTAGGGGTATTTACTCCAGTAGTAACTAACTATCCCCTTCAGACTCATCGCTTAGGACAGCAGCAGGACCGGCCTTAGAATTTATGAGGCCCGTGATGAGGATAAAATGTGGGGGCCTGGGCAGCCCGTCCCCCGTGGCTCTGCCCCTTCAGAGACGCTCTCTTTGGGTCCTAGAGGTGATGGTGTTTGGGAGGGAGTGAGTGGCAGCCCTGGGGAAAACAGGGGCCACTGCAGGGCTCCCAGAAGTAGAGAAAATACCCAAACCCGAGGAAGTCACCCTGTAGTAAAGTCGGTCCTGAGCTTCAGCCCAGTGGGGGTGCCAGACTTCATGACAAGGGAGGCAATTTCTTCAGACGAAGAACCTGAGGGGGAAAAACTTGGAACCCCACTTATTTCAAGGGGCAGGGGGGCTTTACAGGGAGGCCGTCCCCCTTCATGCTCCTCCCCCCCCCCTTCCACACTCGAGGCCTAATCCACTTTCACTCAGACGTGAAGCAATCGTGCCCGGGGAGGCTGCACCTGCGGATAAATGGTCACGTGCCCAGATGTCAGCTGCCAAATGACTTAATACTAACGCTTCATTTGCTTAAGAAAAAAGATGAAGACAAAGGCCGTTTTTAAACGAGACGCCCCCCCCACACTGGTCCATCCATCCCACGGGGGTGGGGAGTGCGTGCTCCAGTGAATTGATCCACGCACTACTTATCCATGGCCACTCACAGAGCATCGGGGGGAATTCCAGACTGCTCCGTGCAGGGGAAGGGGAAAACGTGCGTGGGGCACATCTGAGTCCCTCCCCACTCACCCTATGTGGATGGGCTGTCTGTGGCCATCCCACTCAGCGCACACGGACACCCCCCCTCCCGAGCCGTGCTCATGTAAAAACAGCCAAAGAGGTCGGGCCCTGTTCCCATGCTGACCTTTTCACCCCTTGCCTAGAGCCAGATAAAGTTCCTTGGGGGCTGCCTCTGCTGATCAGCTATTCAATGGCAAACTCTCTCACTCTCAGGGCCAGCTTTAAACAGGGCCAGTAGGACCATGGCTCAGGCCCCAGTCTTGGTATCCTTAGGACCAGCGTTCCTAAGGTCCCAAGTGTGGACTAAGTGTTGCGTCGTTGCAGAGAAACCCCCTATGAGTCTGTTGAGAGGCTCCTACAAAGGAGGGCAAAATCCTTCCCTAAATCACTGATCTCTGGATCTCCCCCCTGCCTTCCAGAGGGGTGGGGGGGTGAAGTGTGTGCATTGGAAAGCTTGTCTGGGCATAAGCGTGTGTGTGAAACCTATGACACTCCTTTGCCCCCATTTTGTCTTATGAGAACGTTCCAATAAAACTACGAAACATGGTGGCAACCCATGCCCTAGCAGTGCACCCCACAACCCCATGAGGGGGAGACTGGGGGTGTAGCTGGTGGTTCTGCGGGGATGTGGGAAGGGGGCTGCTCTTACCGCCCATCAGCTCTTCAACAGTGAGGTTGTATGGCCTCCAAATAACTGATCCATGGTAGCAACCACTGCCCTCTAGCCCCCGTCAAGCCTTATCCGGTCATGAGTGAGGTCTTGAAAAATAGCAGCGGTGACAAGATCTGGAGCCCTGGTTAACATTAGGGCTGAAAGGAGATTTTGCCAAAATGGGAAATCTCATCAAAATCCCAGTTCCCGATACCGTCTCAGTCGAATCAAGAACTTCTCGAGTCCTCAGTAATGTCTCAAATGACATTTCGTTTCTGTCAGCGGTTGGCACCTGGCCAGGGGCGAAGGCAAGGGCTGAGGCAGGGATAGGAATGATAACAGGTAATGGAAACCTCTCTGCCCTTACCGGATACCAAGGAGACTTGATGCTCAGCACGAGAGTCAAAGAATCTGGCCTAAGAGAGCTTACGGCTCATCATCGAGGTCAAGGAAAGGGAGCTGGGAACCAGAGAGCTGGGGGAACCAGGTGGGCATAGGATAAGAGAAGACTAGGTACAGGAGGGCAGGACCACAAGGCAGGAGGGAGGCAAAGGAACAAGGCACAGAACTGGGGGGTCAACACAGACCGTAGGAAGGACACATAAGACATCCACTGAGAGACAAAGAAGCTGGGGGGGGGGGGAGAGAGAAGACAGGACAATTGGACACCAAGCTAAAAGGAGCAAGAGCAAGAGGGACAAAACCAAGAGGAGAATGCACTAGAGCTGGAAGAGTAGAGGGTGTGAGGAGGAGAGGAACAGACAAATAAACACAACACAGGGGGACACCACCAACAAGAGGAGGAGAAGGGAATCGGGTGATACGCTTTAAGGAAGGAACCAACAATCCACCCACACAGGAATTGTTGTTGTGTCAGCATACACAACAACACTCGCTGGGAGAGACTAGAGATCCAGGGGTAGGGAAAGCGCTACACAAACAAAGGAAGAAAGAGAGGGTGAACAGACCAGAATAGGAGACTCAGCAACACAATGGACACGGGGCTACAAGGAAGAAGAGTACAACCGACATAGAAGACACAGGAAGTCCAAGTGCGGGCAGAGCAAGAGGGGAATGGTAACAGAAGCTCCACCAACTTCCTACAGCTCTCAGCATGTCTTAATATGTCTGGGAGCCAATTAGTAAGTTGGCGGGCGTGTCCACACCCTGTACCAGGTATGCAAGGGAAAGAGAAGGTAAGACACGCAAATGGGGGGAAACGATGCAAGCCCAGCCCAAGCAGTGGTGCCGGGGAAACAGTGGCTTCCATTCCGACCAGACTCCAAGGCCATGGGTTCAGGGATGAACCCTGACATTTGCTCGATAACTTTCCACTTACTGGGATCCTGTTTACCACTTTGCTGTCCATTTCAAATCCCGAGGGGTATTATATTACCGATGCAATACCGCATTTCTTACACTCCATTTTTTCCTTATACTTCCTTGTCGCTCGTTGGCTGGCACGCAGATTCCTTGACTAATCTGCAATCCAGTTGTAGGTTGGTCCAACCAAAGGGAACAACAATTCTGATTGGAGGCACTGGAGTGAAGGTTAAGACGCACTGGTGGGGGGGGTTGTTAAGGGGTGGGCTTGATTGGCTCAGAAATATAGCGTCAGGACTCGCCGCGGGCGGCTGTGGGGGTGGGGTCGCCGCCGCCAACCCCGTCAAGCTTCTGATGGCCGCGGGGAGCCGGGAGCAGCCGCAGCGGAGGCAGGACAGACTAACCCTGCCCCACGCGCACAGGACAGTGCGGGGGAGGAGCCCAGCAATGCCGAGGTCGAGCCTGGCGGGACGGGGCCACAGGAAGCGCCGCGGCGCTCAGCCCGCCTGCGGGCACAGCTGGGTGGGACACCTCCAGTATAAAAAGACGGCAGGCAGGCTGCACCATTGCCGGTGATCAGCTTGCTGTATGAACTGGCCCAGGACGACTGTAGGAACCTTGGAGATTGGATTTTGGAGACTTGTGTGAATGTGGTAAGTGAACGGAGAGGTGCGTGTGGGTGAATTGTTGTTTGTGTGTGTGATTGTGTGGAAAACTTGGTATAGCTGCCCCTCCTTCCCTGTTACCATTTGGGCCCCTTCCAGAACGTGTCCCTTGTTGAGTGGTGACCTCTTACCTCCCTGTTTCCCCCCGTCCCTGGAGTCTCTTTCCCCTCATCCTCACCCTTCACGGCACCCTCCTTCCCTTGGCGTGTTTGTGCGAGAGTGCGTGCGACAGAGTGTGGGCACCTGGAGCTCTATGCTGTGATCACCCATCCCTGTGATGATCTGGCCTTCTTCCGTAAGGAAGTTATTGGGCCACACAAGATCCTGAGGGAGTACTACTCCACTGCTTGGGTGCTGAGCTCAGTGAGTGAGGGTATGAACGTATCCTAACCCCTTCCTCTCTCCTCCGTACCTTTCCCCTTCCCTTACATATAGAAACAACAAACCCAGAAGTAAAACGGTAACCTCGGCAAATTGGCAATGCGGTAAGAGGTAAATGAACAGTATGCAGCAAATGTTAAGTGGAACGTCGGTAAATTGAGACAGTATCTCGCATTATTGCAAGAATCAAGAAATCACATTGGTATCAAGAAACAGTTGGGAAATTGATCTCAGTTCCCAACATGGCAAAATTTCTCCTGAGTAGCAATTGATTTGCTCATTTCAGCCCTAGTTAAACTTCACACGCACATAATTATCCTCCTTTTCCTGTTCACATGATCACTTACATTTGGGAGAGTAAGCAACTTTGGAGAAGATTTAATCAGGAGAACGTGTCCCTGTGGGTAACCACCCCCTGCTGTACTATAAATGGGTGGGGCCGATCCTACGCTCTGTGGAACGCCACGCAGAGCACACGCGGCGCATGCACGCTGATACACACACACAAGTTACGCACACACCCAGCATGGGGGATGCGGCGCGAACAGACAGCGCAGCCGTGCATGCGGCAGCACATGCAGGGCATTGGGGCCGACCCCATTGTGTTTGTGTGAACACAGAGGGGGTAAAAACAAAGTAGAGATAGTTACACACGGAGTAAGAGTGTGAGCAAGGCTTGCCTATCTAGTGCCGACCTTAAGCAGGACCAGTAGGGGCCATGGCCTGAACCAGAAGAAACTGTTTCAATGCTTTATATCTCCTTGCTGCTGTAAATTAACCACACCTGTAAATGGCAGGGCCCTGCTTGGGTAAGTCCCCGCAGGATCCCTACCCAAGGACTGGATCTGCAAGCTCGATCCATACGACAAGAATCAGTCTCTTCCTTCTAAAGCAGGGTCAGGGCCAGCTGGTGGGATCGGTACCCTCAGCAAAGCCAGTCTGGAGCAGCCGTCAGAGGACACTCTTACGATGAGTAAGAATACTCATTAAAAGCCCAGCCAGGAGCACTCCCCCATCGAGCTCTCTGGAATAGGGGGCTGGCTGGGGTCATGGGGACGTAGCGGTGAAACGAATTAGCGCTGAATCAAAAATTTTCACCTGGTTTCCATCTCCGAGACAACTGGACATTTTGATTGTTCCAACTGGAAATCAGAACAAATGATCATTTGTTTGGATTTCGGATCGGAACGATCAGGGGGAGGAGCTGTCTGTTGCGCGTGCACGCAATGGCCACTGCCGTTCACTGTTCATGGGTTTTTTAAAAAAAAATGATTTTGAACAGGTTGTAGTCAACCCAAATGACATTTGTTGCAACGTTCATTTATTTAATCCGTTTCTGAGGTTTGGTTTGGTTTCTCCAGGGACGAGAAGGAGCGGTGGAAAAGGAATGGTAAAAACTGGAAATGGCCGAATCGAACGAACCAAAAATACGAAAACGAGTAACTAACTGACGAAGGTCAGATGAGCAGTGTTCATTCATTTTGGGTCGAACCATTTGGATTTAGTGGGTTTGCTTGTTTCAGCTCCGTGGGGAGGGACAGTGGAATGGGGTATGCTGAGTCTCCCCACCCCAGTCCTCATAAACTCCCCATCCAGCCAGTCCTGCCCACACCTTGCAAATTCCTCCTCCGTGGATTTGTCATTACATCGGGGAACACCCCATATGGGGGATATCCCAGCCTGGAAAAGTTCAGTGTTAAGAGAGGCCATAAAACTCATAGCAGGGAATACAATGGGCCAGACTGAGTGTGTCCCTCATTCGCTGTCCCCACAGACTGACCTGGATCTGTTCTTGGAACAAGACTGCAGGACGAAGGCCGCTCGGAAGCCAAAAGGAAACAAGGATATTTTTAGCTTCTCTGGAACCTCTGGGCTGGGTGTGTGTGTTTTGTTGTGTTGTGTTGTTTTTAATTTCCCCAGCACCTTTACTGCATTTTAATGAGCCTGTTACTTTAATCAACTCCACCAAGCTGCCCAGAACTTCACTTAGCTCCTTGGCTTTACACGTCGTACTGAGAAGCTTGAATATTTAAACTAAGAGAGACCTGTTTCTCGTGCCATCGGCTTTTACGTCTGCTGCTCAGCCCTTGGCTCAGAGAATGTCGGAGGTGGAAGGGAACTGGAAGGTCATTTACTGCTTGGATGCAGGATGACATTCCCAACTGGAAGCTTCTCTCCTCCTCTGCCCCCACCTTCACGCACCCTCAAGCCTCCACCCCTTCGTCCATGCCCTATGCCGGGAACGCCCTCCCTGAACACATTTAGGCTGCATTTCCATCTGCGGCGGTGGCAGAGGGCGCGGCGAGGGAAGACGCGGCAGTGGGGAGAAGCCGGCTGACAGGGAAAGAGCCGGTGCAAACGGGGATCTGCCGCGGCTTCTCCCGCGCATGTCGGGGCAGGATTTTGCGCCCTGGCGTGCGCAAGAGAAGCCGCGGCAGATCCCCGTTCGCACCGGCTCCCCCGTGCTGCCGCAACTTCCCTCTGCCACCACTGCCGCCGCAGTTGGGAATGCAGCCTCATTCTGCTCCCTCCCAACCTTTAAATCTCTCCTAAAAACCCCTCTTCTGTCCGGCTTTCCCTAGCTCCTCACCCCCACAGACTGCTCGCTGATGCTCCCGCTGATGCCTTTCTCCCCTGTATTATTGTTTATTCATTATTTATATAGAACCAGCAGTGTACCTGGCACTGTGCAATCAATAGTTATAGACCGGGCCCTACCTCAGGGGAGTCGGGGGACTGTCACTAAGCCAAGCATGTGCCCCTGCAGCTTCTCAACTTCATGAATCTATCCCTGACTCTCTCTAGGCTCCCCTCTCACTTGTCTCTTCCAGATTGTAAGCCCCGTGAGGCAGGGACCCGTCTCTAATCATTAGTGATTGTTTCGTTTCACATACATTGTTGGTGCTATATAATGAATCATTAATCATAATTCTCTTTTTGAAAATGTAAGATGTTGTCCAAGATGGATGAAATGTCACCTCGGCCCACTCGGAAAACGTCCTCCTTGGTGGGGCCCTTTGCAAGCAGCCCGGGCGCTACTAGAAAATGTTCAGAGTGGGTGAATGTTGCAAGGAAACGCCCCAGTGCCAATGTTTAACCCGCTGTCCCGCTGACATTCGTCCCCCGCACCCCATCCCATACCTCGGTCTCAAGTATCTCTGAGGCTCGCCTCCTGGCCTGGCCGCTAGCTCAGCGCCTCTGCTTCTAGCTGCTCGTCTCTGCACCACTGCTCCCTCCGCAAGCAGTGTCAATTTCACAGTTCCCCCCCCCCCCCTGCATTTCGACTGCACTGCAACTCTCCGTTGCTGTCTCACCTGCAGCTACCCTTTGAGGCCCTCCCAGCACCTGTGCCCTCAGATTACCTTTGGTTCTTCCTCCCTCTCTGGGCTCTCTCAGATTTAAAGGGCCCCACTCTATTCTTAAAGGGGCCTTGCCCTGTGGGGATAGGGAGCCCCCCAGCCTCCCTGTTACAATGGGCATTTTTACACACACCTTAAAGTGCTGGTCTTTCAATCTTCTGGGTTTACAAGTCCACAAGTAAGTTCTGGATGCGTTCTTCATACAAACACTGCCAGGAGGCAGCCTAACGTAGCCGCAGCTGTAGACGTGAGGGGCTGCCATGGAAACCAAGTGACCACAGAATGCCTGGAGCAAAGCAGTTTACTAGGAGATAATTTTACACACAAATGTTCTGGGAGAAGTTCTACACAGAAGTTCAAAGAGCCAGTTATTTAAGATCTGGGCGAGCGATTTGGACACACAGAAAGTTCAGTATGTAACGTCAAACATGCAGGAGAAATGTGTGTTTAAAAACACCCAGTGAGAGTCCCCCAGCCTACTCTGAAAGTTTCCTAATGGGAATTCCTAACTGACCCCAGGCCGCTCGCAGATGATCCCCTAGAGTCCAGGGTCTGGGCTAAACTGACACACACACCCCTCGCTCCATGGTAGCTAGAACCCTGCTTCTCAAGATGCCAGAGGCACATGATTCTCCAAGAGTCATGGCGGCTGACATCTCCCTGAAGGATGGATGAGCCGAGGGGTAGGAGGCTGGAGTGAAGCAAGGTACGGGGCTAGAAGGCAGACAAGACTGGCGACAGCAGGGGGGCTTTACGGAGGGAGCCCAGGAGTAACACACAAGCAGGACATTCCCGGATCACCCACACGATGTCCTGATTCCAGCTTGTCATTATAGAGTCCAGGGCAGCCCAATGGGGGCTCCGCATGGGCTCACCAGTCAGGGGCTTGAGACATGAGTAGGGAGGAGGTCCTCAAGGAACGGGTGCGGGAAGCCTGGTCTCCTGGACAGCTCCCCAGTAGCGGCGTAGCTAGACCCAAGTTCTAGCCCAGCAGGCTCTGACCACGAGGGCCAATTCTTCAGCAGGTGTAAAATCAATGCAGCGACACTGATTTCCGTCCGCTGACCTGGTGTTGCTCTCAGAACCCTTTGTCATCCCGACAGAACTTGTAGGACATCATCAAATGGCGGCAAAC
Source organism: Sphenodon punctatus (assembly GCA_003113815.1). Classification (NCBI taxonomy): domain Eukaryota; kingdom Metazoa; phylum Chordata; class Lepidosauria; order Sphenodontia; family Sphenodontidae; genus Sphenodon; species Sphenodon punctatus. The sequence goes on along the minus strand of QEPC01012679.1, from coordinate 1,745,835 downwards.
CGCCATTGCTGCAACCAAACCAACAGAGCCCCCTGGACTTACACCTGCTGAGAATCTGGCCCTTCTCTTTCCTTCTTGCCTTTCCCTCACTGCCTCAGCTTCTCCTCCTCCTCTCGGAATACAAAACACTCTGGAAATGAAGTGTGAAGATAATATGCTTTATCAGGGGCATTTATTACCCTCGACGGTTGTATAAATCTCTTCCCATACGCATACATATACATAAGGCGGCGTCTAAATATGCAGCGGGCACCCAGCAGAGGCCGTCTCCTTTCCCGATGATGTCAGTGCAGGGTCCCCATAAAGATAGCGGGGGAATGATTCATAATATTTATATGACAGACATGATACGAACCGTAATAGCCTGTTGGGAGGGAGACCATCCATAGGTCTCTGCCAGGCACAAAATGTGATTTAAATATTATATATGTGGCAACTGTAGCATTAGTAATATGATCCCCGTTATTGATAGCGCTCGTAAAACACAGTCGTTTTTTTGCGCTGAAGAATGTGACAAATAATCCACAGGTTTGCCTAATGGCCTTCCCGGCAATGTACTGAAAGGAACGGAATTTGCAAATGGCTCTCTCTCCACCCCCCGGCCCCCATCCCTGCCTCCTGCTTCAGTCCCCCATGTACAGATTGCCGTCCAGTTCTATCAGATTACATCCAGAGTAATATTTTATTCAGCTGATGTCAATTGGAGGCATCTAAGACTCAACGCCTCCTACCACTGCAGCGAGACTCCAGCCAGCAGTGGAAAGTTTGTAAAGTAAGAAGTCCGGGGGGGGGGCGTTCAAGGTCATTTGAAGGTCACCTCCAAGTGTTTGAAAGCTCAGTCTCACCACATCCTTCTCCCTTGCCAACTTGCTATTTCCCCCTTAATCAGTGTTGGTCTTCTCCAGTAGGAATCTGTTCACACAGCTGCTGTCTTCCCCAGCATTTAATTGTCTCTCCCTTCTTTGCTTCTGAAGCAGGACATTTCTGAAGTTATATCAAATATTTTCATTTTGAAATTCATTTTTTTTTTAAAAAAAAATATTCTCGTGTTTAGTTACAATGGTATAATGCACCTTTTCAGTTACTGAAAGCAGCAAATGGCATTTTGCATTTTATTTATTCAATTAAATGTACATCCTGCCCTTCTGCCAAAGCTCAGGGTGGGTTACAACATAAAAGCCACATAAAATTAGAAGGATGTAAAGATACATTAATATCTCCTAGAGGCCCCTGCCCCATCCCCTCAAGACTCCACGCCAACTCCAATCCCCTCCTGCCAAACGCTTGGCCAGAAAGAAACGCTCAGGCTCTGGTGACCCTTCAGGGAAGGGAGTTCCAGAATGCTGGGGCATCTGTCAAGAACACCTCTCTGCGTGCCCTGACGTATGAACCATTGATGAGAACTGAACATTTTGGGTACATTTTTGGTTGCATTAAACCAGTCATCCTTCTGCTTTTGAGCACCTTTTGGCACTAGGCAAAATCTCCCCCCCCCCCCCCCCGCCCCCAATCTGAGAACAAGTTTGGGAAGGTAAGTATTTCACTTCAACATCCCCACTGAACTTACCTCTCCAAAGAAGTGGGGTTAAAGTGGGGGTGGAGGTTTCTACTCCAGGTCGACTACATGTGTGTATGGTTCAAGAGAATTACCTGCCTCCATGCAGTCCTCCGATGTCCCAGCAAATCCTACTCTCTCACCGATCTAAGCTCCAAGTATTACCAGATGTAATGATAAATACATGCAAATCGATTCTGTGTTGAAATAGATCATATCGTCATGGGCAGTGGCACCTAAATGGTTGAAATGAGGTTTATATGTTTACACAGTCACCCGATAGTCTCCTCCCTGTTTCCTGGACGAGACCCCATGATGCGGTTCACCCAGCTGCAGAAGAGAAAACTGGCTCCAGACTGGCCAACACATCTCTCGTCAGGACCTTCAGCTCATTTCCCTCACCCCTTCCTTCCTGTGAAAGCTACCTTTCAGTCCCTTCCTCTGCCTGTTTCTTCTTGTAATATCTTCTACCCTGCCCTCTCCCACCTGCTGGAAACATCATGGAGCTATTCAGGAACTGGACCAGCCCTTCACAAAAAGCCATGTCTCTATGGTTTCTGAATGACCAAGAGTAGAGCATGACACACCCATCTCTAGCGGGAACACTGGCTATGTGCTTGCGGCAGCAACTTCTTATCTGCACCCATGAGTGTTTAGATCCCCAAAATGCATGAAGTGTGTGCTTGCACAAACAGAAGCAACAAAGGAAAGGGTGAAAATGGGCAGCTACTGTTACGCCTGGTAACGGCCTCTGACTCCCCCTTACTCCGGTCTCTCGGCTTTTTTGCGCTAACTGGCAAGGCACGCTCTCTCGCCGGACGTCCTCTCAAGCGGGTATCTTAAGGGATTGGATTGCCGAGGATGACATTTTAATATTTTACAGCAACCGGGACATACATTCCAGTTTAATCCAGAGCATCAGATTCATAGTGGGCTGAAGTGGGGCTTAGGAAGGCAGATTTATTAAGGCAGCAAACGGACAGGATAGGAAAGAAATGTCCGTGGGAGCATGGGAGAAAGAGGACAATCTGGTATGTTGTCATGAAGAACAGAACGCCATCTCCTGTCACAGGGGAGCCCCGAGCGTCTCTCCGAGTTATGGGGAATGTAGCACACCCCTGTAACATAAACGCGAGGGGGCTGCTTCTCCTCAATATATACACAAGGGAACCCAGATTTAATAGCTGGCCTCCACACATTTATCATCAAGTCATTCTCAAAGTTCATAGAACAGAACCAAGCCCGCCTTGATGCTGTTCAGCTCAGTCCTGGGTCGGGCCTAGTCAACCATGCAAGCCTCAGGCATTTCCAGCACCCTGCTTCCTTTAGCCTTCTCTGGGGCTTGACCTTGCTCTTGTTAGCCTCCTTGGGCAGGTCTGCTCCTTCACCAGCCTCCTTGTTACTCACTCCTCTTCCGTTCTTCCTCTCTTACACACACCGAGAGTGGGCGTGGCTTCACCCCACTCTGAGGCCGCTTTTATACGAGGCGCGGAAAAGTGCCTCCTGAGTCCCGCATTTAGAGAAAAGCAGCATGGGGAGTGTTTACATGCTCCCCGCGCTGGCGGAAGTGACGTGCTCCTCGTTGTCAGCTCCACTCTGCCACAGTCTCATTCATACAACACTCTATTCCTTAACAAATTCACCGCTTGTTCCTTAATCTGTGTTTACCTTCCCCATAACAGTGCATTTACACAGCTGCAGATTCCCCACCCCCCCCCTCCGTATTTTCAACACATCAAGTAGCAACAAACACAGAATCATCAAGGAGCACAGGAAATGGCAATGGTTTTCATACCGCATTCAGAATGTGGGTTTGGGCAACTATCCACCCTCAAAGAGAATTGTATGACTCGAGCTCTGAGGCTATGTTCACACAAGGTGATAAGCAAAATACTTTACCACTGGGTAAGTCTCTCAGGGTGGTGTCCGACATAACGCTTACCGCCAGTTCATGTGACAAATGTGCAGCAGGTTGTAACTAGAGCTTAAAGGAGGACCGGCCAAAATGTACATACTCATCGAATTTCTGGTACTCAGATTGAACTGAACATTTCAGATATTTTCAGTACTCAAGCTGGTTTTCGATCGGGTACCGCAAATACTGAAACGTTGAAATACCGACAAACGGTATGCCGAAATACCAATTTTGTCTCTTTTTTTATCACAGATTTCAGGAAATTTTCCAGTTATTATTTCATTTTGGGGGGATAATTTTGGGTTACTTGAACACTGCTAACCAAGGTTTCAGTTTTTTTGGAGTACTTGATCAGTATTCAGATTCCAATTCAGATACCCGAAACGGTACCCGAAAACGCAGGTATTACCCATGGATACCAAATTGGGTACCTGTTTCAGCTGTAGTTGTTATATCTGTAAACAACCCTGTCTATGGGTGATTTCAGACGAGACGGGGCGGCATTCGCCCCGTCCTGGAATCACCCAAATGATTCCCCACCGGGATCACTCCGGCACGGCCAACAGACATGCCGGCTGATCCCAGCGGGGAATCGGGGAGGGGCCGCACGGCGCAACGTGCAGCCGCACGCCCCCCCCCCCCACGCTCCTCCACCGCCCGCCCTCTGGGGAGACAGGCAGGCACCGCAGCCAATGTGACTGCAGCGTCCACCCAAAATGACCACGGCCCGGAATCCCAGCGGGGATTCCGGGCCGTGATCGCCGTCCAGACGTGACGGGCCCCTTCATCCCCGCCGGGAATCTCATTCACCACACGATTGGTGCCGGCCCCGCTGGTCCAGCCGATCGCGTGGTGAATGAGATTCCCGGCGGGGATTGAGCGTGGTTAACATCTGGGGGGGGGGGGGG
>QEPC01012679.1:1714127-1735467 GCA_003113815.1 Sphenodon punctatus | reverse complement strand
ACGGGGGAGGGATGCATTAAAGCCGGCACACTGCAGACACGGCTGTAAGGGGGAAGGATTTCTGGGCCGGTGACATGCGCGGGATATGCGGCCTCACACCGGAATGAATATTTAAACGGGCAACAACTGAGCCGGCAGTTAAAGGTACCAGCCACATTTTTTGTATCGTGTATAAACGCCCTGAGTCAGACCAATGGTCCATCTAACCAAGATTTCTGTCTCCAACAGTGGTCAAGTCTGGTTGCTTTAGAGAAGGGCAGAACAGGTCATATTGAGTGAGCTATTTCCTCCTAATCACTCCTAGCCCCCATGTCAATGATATCACAACAGCATGGGACCTCTCGGCAATGGGGGAAAAAATCACTGCGTATGCACAAAATGGCTCCCACCTTAACCAAAATGGTGGCGATACCATCACCGCCATTTTGGTTAAGGGCAGTAGCCATTTTGCGCATGTGCAATTAATTTTATTTTTTAATGTTTCTTGACGAGAACCTGTACTAGGACTGAGGTCTTAATGAGATCTCGGTCCTGGTACTCGACATGGCGAGAAATGCTCATGAGCAGCAATTTAGCTGCTTGTTTCACCCCTACTGAAAAACATTTCCCATGTGAATGCTAGCAACACAGGCAATGTCATCTCTTCTCTGATTTAGAACCTCTGCTTTTAATACCGCATAGAACATTGCAGAGATTAAGATACACAGAAGTTTCAGCTGCCAATCAATCACATCCTAGGCACAAGCTTTTTCCAAAACAATAATCCTGCGTAAGAGTAGACCCAGAGGCTGCCTGATAAATGATTTGCCATCCAGTCATTCTTTAGCTGAGAGTTACTCCAAAATCCGCAACACTTTTGTTAATGGTGCGTCAGGCAGAAGGCCCAGCAGCCAAGCGTCTGAACATGAGGGGGTAGGTAGGATGTGCAAGGGACTAGAGGCCAGAAGGTCAGTCCAGGGGAAAACAAACATCTCCCCAAGATGCAGCTGGGAATCAGGTCAAGTAAGGCCAAAGTCCAGACGAGGAGACCAGTCTAGGGTGGACAGTAGAAGGTATGACATGGAGGAAAAGTCTCTGACAAAAGCCTCACCCAGGCTGATAACCAATCAGGAGGATTGATATGAATCAAAAATGGTGCTGGGAGGTCGATGTGCTGGAGCAGCTAGACATTCACTAGTTAGAGTGCAGCTATGGGCCGAGCCCCTGCCTTTTAACTCCAAGAGTTCAAGGTCTTGACATTGTGAAATATTATATCTGAAATTGACTTTACGTGTGTTTAAATGGGATGGGTCTTGTCGGCCTGTTAGATACTGAGCTGGTCATCCATTCTCCCTTCCCATTGCCTGAAGCTGTCCTGACCTCAGGGCCGGACCTACCGCGGGGCGGCTCGGGGCAACCACCCTGGGCCCTGCTCCTGGGGGGGCCCTGCAGTTGGGGTCCCCAGCTGCCGGCTTGACAGTGGCCGGGAGCACGGGGACCCAGGCCGACTCTGACTGACAGGCAGTGGAGGGGGCCAGTAGGACTGAGGGAGAGGCAGAGGCCCTGCCTCTCCCACACTCTGTGTCCCCCCCCCNCTCCGCTGCCGGTCACAGTCTCGGCTGGGGGGGGGAAGAGGGAGAGGTGGGGCCTCTGCCTCTCCCTCATTTCCCCTGGCTGAAACAGCCAGGCAATGGAGGGGGCCAGTGGCATGAGGGAGAGGTGAGGCCCTGCCTCTTCCTCACTCCATGGGTGCCCTGCCTGTCAGTCTCTTGGCCAGGGGAAATGAGGGAGAGGCGGGGCCTCTGCCTCGCTCTCCCTCATTCCCCCTGGCTGAGACAGCCAGGCAGCGGAGGGGGGGGGGGCAGAGGAACTTCCAGTGGCGGCAGGCAGCGCTGCGGCAGATTTAATTTGCTGCCATGGTGCCCACCCTGCCTGAGGCTCCAAGCCCAGCATGGGGCCCAGGCTCCCCTCCGCCCATCCTCGAGCCCAGGCCCGGGTAGCGTGCCGCCCCCACACCAGGCCGGGGAGCGCCCCCTGAGCCGGGGAGTGCCTCTAGACCCGCTGGTGGAAGAAAAGGGCCTCACCTTTGTTCCCTGCCCTGCGCCCCGCATACAGTAAGGCCGGCCCTGCCTGACCTGGGTTGTAAAGAGACAAACAGTAGTTTGTACAGGACTTCAGAAGAACCATCTTGACTCTCTGGAATGGTCTGTGTTGCTGGGTCTCCTGGACAGGGGTAGATCCGGATTCACTGTCCCTGTCCAAGCCCTAAATAAGCAATAAACCCTAGTGACCCAGTCCTGAGAGTGTGGTGTCTACCTCACCCATCACGGGTGTAGTGCAGCAATCCTTGAACCCCTCAACGCAAGAGACTACACCTATGTGTGTGTGTGTGTGTGTATTAAACCAGGGGTGGGGAACCTCTCTGACCTAGGGGCCAAATGAAACCCACAGCAGTTAGATTTTATTTGGCCCCTCTCCAGTTTGAGAATCTGGCCCCTGGATCCCATTCCTGCCTCCAAGCACTGAAGGAGGGAACTCAGGGTAGAGAGGAGAGATGAAGTCATGCGCACAAGGTTAGGGGATGGATTCATGGCACAGGTCCATGTTCTTCTGGAGCCTTGTCTTTCTGACCGCACACCTTAGGCACTCCTAATCCCAACTTCTATGTGGCCCTCAGAGCCTGTGCTAAATTTTCAAAGTGACCCCTGGGAGGGAAAAGATCCCCCCACCCTTGTATTAAACCCACCAAGGCAAATAGTCACTCCAATTTTGCCTTCCTGCTCCACCATTTCCTATAAGCCAATAACGCTTCATAAGAACATAAGAAGTGCCACACTGGGTCAGACCAATGGTCCTTCAAGCCTGGCATCCTGTCCTCTGACAGTGGCCAATCTCGATCGCATGGGAGAAGAACCAACAGTCACAATGGGCAATCCATTCCCCATTGTCCACTCCCAGCTCCCGACAGTAAGAAGTTCGTCCTGTAAACGACTTGGTTAATAGCCATGAATGGACCTACTCTCCAAGAACTTATCCAGGCCTTTTTTAAACCCAGCTATACTACTGGCCTTGACAACATCCTCTGGCAACAAATTCTATGGGTTAATTATGTGTTGAGTGAAAAAGTACTTCCTTTAATTTTTTTAAATCGGCCAGCAGCTAGTTTCATGGAGTATCCCCTAGTTCTAGTACTATTTGAGAGGGTAAATAACCATTCCCTATCTACTCGTTCCACACCACTCATGATTTTATAAACCTTTAATATGTCCCCTCTCAGTCTTCTCTTCTCTAAGCTGAAGAGACCCAGCTTGTCGAGCCTCTCTTTGTACGGAAGCCATTCCATACCCTTTATCATTCTTGTTGCCCTTCTCTGTACCTTTTCTAGTTCAGCTATGTCTTTTTTGAGATGGGGCGACCAGAACCGCACACAATATTCCAGGTGCGGTCGCACCATTGATTTGTATAGAGGCATTATGACATTCTCAGTTTTATTCTCTATCCCTTTGTGATTAACTCCTAACATTCTGTTTGCTTTTTTGACTGCTGCTACACACTGGGCTGAGGATTTCAGTGTATTGTCCACAATCACTCCCAGATCTTTTTCCTGAGTGGTAACGCCTAGCTTAGTACCCAGCATTGTGGGTACTAAGCTTCAAACCTTTCCCATACACAAATCATATATAAATATACCTTGGCTTTGAAAAGTCACTGGAGGTTGAAGACTGGCTAACACACAAGGGCTCGGCTGGGGAGTAAATTTAAAACTAATTTAGATGTGGTTCTAGTCCCTCTCATAACTCCCAAATGGTTTTGATTTTTTAAAACTAAATGGATTTGGCATTGACGGCACATGATCAGCCCATAAGGCAAGCTAAATATACTATTGATGCTTAGGTGCCCACATCATGATGCGGTCTTAAATGTGTGAGATGCTCAGAGCCCTTGAGGGTGAGTCCTGTGAGGAGTCAACATTGTGGTTGTCATTCAACAAAACACTTGCCCACATGCTTAATGCTAGAATGCCCATTTTCCAGAGCTGGAAAGGGTAGCTCATTTGGTAACTATGGGTAAATATCCCAAATGTCAGGTGGCATTTTGGGTACCTGAATACCGGAGACTCCAGACATTACTGTTACTGAACTGCCAATTTTCCATTTTGCCAAAATTATTCCAACTTACCTTTTAACTGTTTTAGTGTGTTGTTTAATGGACCTAACGATTGTCCTATCTCAGTAAGTGGCTGAAAATGGAAAATCATTCATGGAAAACCAGAAATTCGGTCACAGTAAGGGATATTTCAGTAATCTGGGTAACTTGTTGGGCAACAGATGGGGACTGTTTAATGCCCGATACACCCGAAATGGGATGGGTACAGCAAATTCAGTGGATATACCCATTTCTGCCGGTTCCCATTTAATTTCAAGTGTTTTCCAATGAAGGCCCAGGGGCCAGCAATCTGCCACTTAAATACTTTGTTGGGTTAGCTCCTTGGTGGATCAGCACCTAAATGGCCAAGAGGTTGAAGATTAAGGGCTGTCATCTTTGCATTTAAATGGTAACATCAGTCCCTATGTGTTCTTAAAAGGGATTTAACTACAGGTAGCACGCAGCTTAATCACATCATTACCAGCCAATGGATTAGCCTTCTTGTTCCAGTCTATTAAGTTATGCCTTGTAGTTGTACATTTACCCTGGGAAACAGAACCATTTCTCTCTTGTGCCTGTCACCCATTTTCTTATTTTGCTTAACAAGTAAGAATTCAAGAGGAAGATTCTCGATTCAATACTACAACTTTTAGTAACTAGTTAAGAGAAATTCCAAGACTAAAAACTATCTTCAACAATTTCTAGGAACTGCTAATCAAATAAAAGCAACATTTGAATACTGTCTCCGTGATGGTAAGCATATGACTATCTACAGAAATGAAATGAAGATAAGCAACACTTCTTACTCAGGTTGATCATAAAAAATATTTTTCAGAGTGTGGGAAATTCCCCGCAAAAAAATTCTCCAAATGGTGAATATTTTTTAAAAGCATCAATACTGGTAAATTTGCCAACCAATGTGAACCAAAGGAACTGAATGGGTTAACTGTGACAAAAATGCCAACTAAATTTTCCAATGGAAAAGTTTATTAGAAAAGAAATTTCAACAGAAACAGCATCATCCCCTGGATTAGACTAACTGCCATTCATGGACGTATCCTCTAAGAATTGATCCAATTTGTTTTAGAATGCAGTTATGCTTTTGAGCTTCACAACGTCCTCCAGCTAGGAGTTTCACCAACTCATTAAAGTCAACAGGACTGACGCTAAATTGCATCAAATGAAGACCATTTGGACTGCTCTATCACAAAATGCAGTTTGTTCCTTTATACAGGGTGATTTCAGACGTTACGTTAACACGGTGAACCACGGTGAATACCCACCTGTGGTCACCGTGTCCTGTACGTCTGGTCGCGGCGCGCCAGATGTTGGCCACGGTCAATACCCACATGGGGTTCGTTTGAACCACGCTTCCCGGGCTAGCCGGGGGAAGGTCCCAGGAAGCGTGGTCAGATGGACCCCGGGCCGTGGCCAAGGAAAAGTAACGTCTGGCCGCGTGCCACGGCCCGGGATCCCCGGCGGGATCCAGGGCCGTGGCACGATCGGCCGGACGCGGCGGCCGCATTGGCCCCGCCGCCCGCCCGTCTCCTCGGAGGGCGGGCGGCGGGGTGCGTGGAGGGGGCGGGGCCGTGCGGCCGCCCCCGGCCCCTCCCACTTTCCCCGCCGGGCTCCCCCTGGCACATCTGTTGTGCCGTTACGGGGTGACCCCGGCGGGGAACGAAGCCGTTGGTGCCGGTACGGGGCCAACGGCCGCCGTAACGTCTGAAAATACCCGATGACTTGTTTCTTTTAATTTCAATTTGGGGGATAATGCTTTCTAAGGGTGAAAACAGACATGACGCTAACCACCCTTTAACCACCCTTGGTGGTTATTTATGCATGTTGCAGGGCTGTATTGGTGCCACATGCAGCCCTGCAACATGCATAAATGACCACCAAGGGTGGTTAAAGGGTGGTTAGCGTCATGTCTGTTTTCACCCTAATAGACAGTGGAATCAACCCTTGGTGATATTATGAAAAATCTCACAAAATTCAGAGTTTTTTTTCCCTTAAGCCCTAGTGTCCATGATCCTGAAATCCAGTTTTTTATTTTAGAAAAATGTTTGATTATTAAAATACAGCACAACAACAACAACAACCAACAACAACAATAAATAGCAACTTGAGCACATTCCCCAGATGTAAGGCTCAGAAATCTGGAGACGAATAAAAAGATGCCAAAAGCTGTTTCAGAAAAAAAAATCACAACCTCATAATTTTCAGCCAGACTCATTTTCTTGCACCCTAATTCATGGCCATGTTATCTGACTGATTCAAATGAAAAGAAGGGGACAAGGCATAAGTGTGTGAGAGAACAGAGGACCAATCTAATGTCCACATACATGAACCCAAACTACAGTTGTGTGTGTGTGTATATATATACCTTGTGCGTCTGCAGGTGCCCCTGGGAAAGTCCCCTATCTCCTCATTGTGCTTCCACCATAGTAAGCACTTCCGCCCCGTCTCTCCTGATGGAGGCTCAGTCAGGAGGTGCAGGAGCTCTGTGCGCACACTTGGCGGTCATTTGGTCCACACACACATACGTACACAGACCTTGATTGGGGCCAGAGTTTGTAAGCCCCTCAGGGCAAGAACATCTCTCTAGTCACGACTGTACAGTGTCAGGTGCATTGCTGGTAAAATGTATTATTATTATTAATAATTATTAATAATTATTATTATAGTATGAAAATACGAGTGTGGAGTAAGCATTTCTACGTGTGTGTCAGCACAAATCCATCTATAGTTCTTTATTCTTAACTATTTTTGATTCCTCAGCTGATCCGGATCATATTAGAGTACCATCTGAGGGCCAAGGGCCAGCAGATCTTATTCCAGGATAGATGGAGTATAAATTTGATGATTAAGGACTCTAGGAGCAGTTCTGTATGCTTCAAAGATAACATTAGTGGTGATCCAACCCCTCACTCTGGAGGAGTCCCAGTGAAACCTTGTGGGATTACTCTGAAGTAAGGAATTTGTGGAGTGCATCCATTATTATTATTATCCCAAAGAGGCATGATAGAGGAATATAATATACCCTTGCTGTAACAGACCTCTTGACATCAAAGCCTTTTGTTCATTATAATAAGGGCTTCATAACCGTGAAAGAGAAATCCAATTGTTCGGGAGTGAGCTGCTAGCAGGAGTATGAAGCAGGCACTCCTTCATTTGGGGGGGGGGGGTTCATAAATGAAAACATTGATTTTTGTTGTTTCATTTTTTCCCCGTTTATTTTTATTAAAAATAAAAATAAATTTAAAAATTACAGTGCATGTGCAAGATGGCCACCGGACCGTTCTATGCACGCACAGCCCTTTCCCAAAACGGTGCCATCGGTGTCGGCGCCATTGTGGGAAAGGGCAGCCAGTCTGCGCGTGCACAAAATGGCCACCGCCCATGGACAGACTGGCCGCCATTTTCCAAAACGGTTCTGATGCTGTTGGTGCCATTTTCGGAAAGGGTGCACATGCACAGACTGGTCCCAATGACTATTTTCTCTATGTGCAGATTATTTCTATTTTGGTAACGAAAATGGATGCTTTTTCCTTTGTTTTCATCCATTTTCGTTACCATGACGTGTCGTTTTTGTATTTTAATTACTAAAATAAACGGGCCATCATTTGTTTTAGTAATTAAATAAAACAAAAAACAAATTTCACACCTCCAGCTACTAGATTAATTATAGGCAAGGTTCTTCTATAACAAAGAGTGCTGTAATGAGGGAGCATATTATATTATATTATATTATATTATATTATATTATATTATATTATATTATATTATAAGGTCACAGGCCAGATTCTGTGTTCTTTCATGGCCTAACCCTAACCCAATGCAGTGTGAATTCTTAGCAACCTAAGCGATCACTCCAGATTTACCCCAGCACGGCCCCTGGCCTACACGCTATTATCAAAGTGGAGAAAGGCGGAGGTGCCCCGGCCGTGCCGTCCATCATCGATAAGCTATTCGAAATTCATTGTTCCAACCAAACAACAACAGTCAGAAAGGTTTTTAAATCCTTGTTAAGAAAAAAAGCAGAAATAATGCTGAGAACGTGTCTAAGAGGAGGCAGCCGTGCCGGAAAGCCCTCCACGCTTCCAGGCAGTGGGCCCGTCCCAATCCCCCCTCGCCGGGGGACCTGGCGTTTTTGCTTTCATCCTCATCCCCAACACCACCACACTCCTCCTTCGCCTTCTCCTCAGTGCCTCTGCCATTTTGACAGCCATGGAGGGAAGTCGCAACTGGAGAGCCATACAGGTCAGAGGCGGGTCAGCCTTGGAGAACGGAGTCCAAATCCAGGCAACCCCCCACAAAAATCTCCCCATACACACACACTCCAACTGCCTATCCTCCTTATCGGGGAGAGACACTTGGCTTTCCTCAGGGGGTCCTGCCTGTGCTTGGGACAAGCTGACAGGACCATACAAAAGCTTGTCATCTATCTGGTGACTAATAGGCCTCGGCCGACAAGGACTGATAAGGGGAAAAAGGAGGGTGTGCAAACATGAGGGGGCAAAGATTATTGGGGGGGGAGGCTATGAGGAATGGGGAGCAAGCTAAAGAAAGAGAGGGGCAGGCCACATCAGGCTAAGACTGGACGGTGGTGAAGCACGGGTGGGGGTGGATGAGGCCCGGCAAATTATGGGGCATCGGTTTAGGAACTAGCAAATTTAATCTAATTCCTCCCAGGGCCTCCAATAATGGGATGCTGGAGACGGCAGGGCCACTTATTCCACCGGCCTGGAAAATCATCCATCTTGCTTTAACCCTATTTTAAAAAAATATAAAAGGGAAAGAATAGGGTCAGGGTGGAGAAGAGAAAGAGAAAGAGAGAAATGATGAATCTGTTCCCGGGGGCTTTTGTTCGCCTGCGATTCCTGTAAGAGGAGAGACACACACACACAAAAATTAAATAAAAGCCAGGCTCATTTTTAATCTCTCACCTCCCCCACCCGTCAACGCTGTCATGGGATAGAAGAAGTGCCCCCGTTCTCAATAGGGCCATGCCTTTGGGAAGAAAAAAACCTCATTAGTGTGATGAGTTGCATCTGTTCCCCTAGTATTCCAGCAGTCCCTAGTCCTCCCCACATCCCGCTCGGCGATTTATTTTGACACCCTGCAGCCTTAAAGATCCAGCACAAAGCCACTGACCCACCTAGGCTCTCCCGCGAGGAGACAGGTGCTGAGCCGAGGGTGCTCAGTACGTCGCAGGATTAAGCTCGATGCCGCAGCCGTCTTCGCCTTGGTGCCTGAGTCAGACGCTAACGAGACGGGAGTTAGAACGGGGCACTGGGAGGCAGGACTCCTGAGCCGTTGTTCCAGGCCCGAGAGGGTGTACGGTCCACACTGATGAGCAAACAAAGACTGGGAGCCAGGGATTCCTGTATCTGCCACTCATGTGATGTGGCCTTACCCGGCTCCACATTGGTTCCTGTTTCCACCAGGGCAAGGTATGGAGCCACCACACTCTCCTAGAGGGGCCCCCGAAACGACCACCCGTACGGCCCCATGAAGGGTGTCCCCAAAGGCATGGGGCAACATGTGGGAGAGGATGGGGCCACCAGGGCCCCACATTTTATCCTTTTGCCCTGAGCCCCACCTATTCTAAGGCTGGCCCTGTGTGTTGGCAGGGAATGGGCTTGCTCCCTACTGAACAGGAGACCTATCGCGTTGGCTCCCAGTCCAACCTTTTGGAGACAGAACCAGTGGGTCCATGCAACTCTCCTGTGAGACTCCTAAGCCAGGAAGACACCTTGGCCTCACTCCCCAAGGCTACCATCCTTGACAGCCTCCGCTCTCTCTAATGGGCAGGACGATCCTGGGCCGTGGGAACAGGCACCTTGGGGGTCGACCCAAGATGCGTGCTTGCGCATGGGCACAACATGGTGCCCATGCGGTGTGAGCACATTCCGTGGTTGGTGCGTACTCTGTGTTCCCTGCATAACCGGCGCACAGTGTGTGCCCCTTGAACTGGGTGCCTTGTTTCTTTGTGTTCTCGTTAGCCACCACCCTCAACTGCTCCAGAGTCTTCTGCTCCCTAGACCACCATTGCCTCTTCTCAAATGCTGCCCTGGGACTCCCTCCTTGATCAACACAAACACTCTGCTCCCTCTTTCCCCGGCCTTTAAATCAGTCCTAAAAACCTCTCTCTTCCATTCAGCTTTCCCTAGCTAACCCCATAGACCGTTCACTGATGCTTCTCCTTATCCTAGCTTACCCTTCAGAATCCAGACCGAGTTACGATGAGTAGCACTATAGAAATGATAAGTAGGAGTAGAGTAGCAGTTCCATCTCTTGTAACCAAGCTAAGCAAATGCAGCTGCAACTTCATGAATGTATCCTCATCTCTCCCTGTGGGTAAAAACAGAGGTGACTTTGGCCCGCTATAACCCTGGACCTTCTGGCAGATGTGAACAGGCACCGCAGATGTTGACCGGGGATTGCTCCGGGATGTGTTGGCGGCTAACTTGGGCTGTGACCTTGGCAAATCTCTGAGGTCACAGCCTGGGCGAAGGGCCATCCGTGTGGGCCAAAGAGGGTCATAGCAGGCAATCACATACGTTCCCGTGAAGCATACCACCCCTGGGCTGGGGGCTGCCATTGCCAACGACCATGACTGAGTCTCATTGGCCACCATGGCTGTCCGTCATGGCGGGGGTGGGGTGCTGGGAGCAAGGGGCGGGCAGGAACGGGCTCCTGCACAAATGTTGTGCTCGGGGGCGTGGATAGACTCCCCGGCTGCAGGCACGTCAGTTCCGAGCCCCGACCTGGGCCATGGTACCTGCAGTTCTCCATCCTGTGGCAGCCCAGGGACAAGTCCCACCATCCACACTTCTGTTTTTACCCTATGTTCCTTTCCTCCCCATTTGTCCCTGCTCCCTTGTCCAGCCTAGATTGTAAGTCACTTGGGGCAGGGACCTGTCTTGTATCTTGACAGCTCAACACCAAGCACATTTAATTTATTATTATTATTATTATTATTATTATTATTATTATTATTATCGATAATAATAATTAATTATTATTATTATTGTGCTGGTAATAAGCCTGGCATTAAACAGTCCTAATTAGATTGTAAGCTCTCGGGCAGGGACCGTGTCTATCGTATTCTTTGTAAAGTGTCAGGAACATCGCTGGCACTATATAAATGCTTATAATAAAATGATGATGATGATGATGATGATGATGATGTTAATATCAAGACAGGTCCCTGCCCCCAGTGGCTTACACTCAAGAATGGACCAAGGGATGGTGATGAGGGGAAGGGCAGGAAACTATGATAATAATATAATAATAATGAGATGAAGAATAAAAACCAACGTTGACTATTTCTCCTTCCTTCCTGACAACACAGAGAGCCTTAACGTGAAATGGTTTCAAAACCCTTTCCTAATCTTTGGATGAAAGGCAGCCCGGATGGATTTTCTGAATCCCATTCCTGAAGGACGCGCACAGTTGCTTCACCCTTTTCAGTTGCAAATCATTAAGAAATCAAACCGACAAGCCTTGGGCAGCTTGTCCTCAGCTTCCCGCAGCGGAGGCAGCGTGCGCGTTACTCGTACCCAATGGTATTTACTACTTTGGAGGGGGCAGGGCAGCTCTTTGAATGTAACACGCCATAATAAAAGCATGCTTGTACAGTAGAACAGGCTCTCTTCGAGACTCTGAAGAATGAGGGAATTTCGCTGATATTTCCAACGGCTGGTTATAAAAAAATGTGCATATAATTGGCTTTATGGGAGCTGTGCCAGCTAGAACAGAGCTGTCCCTTGAAGCTTGGGGAGGCCATAAAGTGTCGATCGTTACAGTAAGAGACACTATGGAAAGAGTCGACTAAGAGGCCACTGCATTGTTGGATTCGATATCCCCCTCTGTTGTTGTCTGTCTGTTCATAAATGGAGTGTGTCGTGAAGGATGGACGAGTACCGTCTTCAGAGCCCGCCTAGCATGCTTTATGCCTCATGTCCCCTAAGGAGAATCAGGGGCTCTCTGTAAGACAGAGTTATGTATCTACAAACCCATTTGCAATAGGCAGATAACGTCTTGGATCTGCAGAGACGGTGAAAATGGGAGGCACTTGATATGAATTTTTGTGTGCGAGCCAATTATTTCCTGGCCCCATGCTGCTTTATCGCCGTAGCCCTGCACTGGAGCGGGTGTGCTTTTTGCTGGTAAAGGAGCGATCACATTATCCAGTCAGATTCCGATGGCAGTATACCAGCATGAGCCCGACCCCAAAGGAGTCAATGGGGCACCAATAGGCAGGTGGGAAACAGCCTATCTCCAGAGCAATATGTTACCGAAGGGTTCGACTTCAATAGAAGACATGTCAGGTCGAAATAGGAACTCTGGTGGATTGGCTGTCTCAGGTCCCATTTACACAAATGGGACTTAGAGCGGGTAGTGGCCAGAAAGCCACTGTGTGGAATGTTTTATTACCTCCTGTGCTCCTTGGTGGCCCTTCTTTGCCATCCAGTGCCAAGTTGCAAGGCTCTGACACCAAGCAGCAAGGGTGTTATGTGGTTGGATTAACCCAGAGCAAGCTTCAGTCCCTATTACATCATTTTCTGCCGGTCAACGTCCTACCTCCAAGGGACCACAGCGGTGGGCTAGAGTGTCATGGAGCAGGGTCTACCTCCTCTACTCCACACGCCTCTGTGTTTGTTACATCCAGGCAAGGCTGGCCTTAGGGTGGGGCTGGCGGGGCTGAGGTCCTGGGTCCTGTGGTCTTACTCTTTACGGCCCTGCAAGACGTGCCAGGGAAGAAGCTCCAACCCAGGAGGGAGTCTCCCAAGGCAGGTGGTCCCAAAGGGGCTGCTAATCCTGATGCCTGCAACAATGGGTATTTTCAGATGTTACAGGCCTCCCTCTAGCCACAGTCAATCCCCTGTGGTGGAGGAGAGGCCCGTAACATCTAAAGGTTTCCTGCCAAAGGTTTCCAGGAGGTTCACCCAAGTGAACCTCCTGCGGGAATCAGATTAACCATGATTCCGGGGGTGAGGTTAGCCTCACCCCCAGAACCGTGGTTAGTACAACCACAATCTGGGACGGGGATGGCTTTGGCCACGGTGCACGTCTGGCCGCCAGCCCTGGCCCGGAGTGTGCCCGCCCATCTTCTAGGGGGCAGGCAGCCAGGGGAGTGTGCGGGGGCGGGGCTGTGTGGCCGCACATCATGCTGCGCAACCCCGCCCCCTCCCCGATCCCCTGTAGGAATCTGCCGGCACATCTAAAGGATGACCGGGCAGATTCCTGTCCGGGATCTGAAACGGATCCCGGACCGTGGTTCAGCATGGTGGGCCTCCGGGCCCATCACGTCTGAAAATACCCAATGTTCTTGGGAACCTGGGCCTCCGTAGAGAGGCGTCGGCAGTGGTGGGCCCCCAGGAGCTCCTGGACAGAGGTAAGACAAGTCCTCATTGTATTTGGCCAGATATCATGGCATTCATGTTATCTGGTATACAGTTTGGTGTCCACCAGCAACCCAGTTAACTGGAATACCACATTACCATTTACCACATTACCATTTAATTACCATTTGATTTCTTTTTTAAACTCTCTCCACCATACGGGTTTGGCAGTGCGGCAATGTGGTAAACGAAAATGCAGAAAATGATAAAAGGTAATTCAGAAAACAGTAATATCAGTATTTTGGTTTGGCAGTTAACCTCCACGGTTACCAGATAGTTACCAAATAACCGCCAAGCTATCCGGAATAACAGATATTAGCTGCTGGTAATCTTTTTGCTATTCATTTCAGTTCTGCTCCTGGGGTGCGAGTGGTGTTCCCAGGACACCTCTATTGTGGCATCAGGACAGACACTTCCAGTGTGGCTTTCGGGGCAAGCAGTGTGGCTTATGGGATAGGGCTTGGGCTCCAGCAATTCATCTTTCTTTCTTTCTTTCTGCCCTGCTTTCAGTCCTAGCTGAGATCACTCTCTGGCCTATAAGCGTTAGCCACAGAAGAGTCTTCCAATCCTGAAATTTAGTGAAGCCAAACATCAGTTAGAAAAGCCCAAATACATCAAGGCAAATGGAGTCATAAAGGCGTCCGTCAGACAACAGCTCACAACGAGCGCAAAGTTGGACCCCTTCAAAACGTGGCATCTCTTCCAGCAAACACTTCCAGTTTCAGAGGGAGGCACGGGGCGGGGGGGGGGGGGAATTCTCAAGATCAGTTGATCTCTCTTAACACAGCTGCAAGGAATACCCAGCTCTAGTGATCAAAGGCATGTCCCACTGTTGTTGTAAGGGCAAAATTTGCGTTTAAAGAGCTTTTGAAAGACCTCGGCTTGCAATAATAAAAAACCTAGACGCTCCGGTCACAGTGACTCAAAATCAAGTTTAATGGCAATGAAGTGGCCTTTTGTTCCTACAGTCAGAGAAGAACCACAGATCTACTTGCGGTGTTCCTAATAACGGCTGCAAACCTTGTGTACATTAATCCTGTAAAGTGATACTTACAAACCCTGATGTTACCTAATTATCCCCAGAGTGTACAAAATAGCTTTGGAACTAAACACCACTCTCCTTCTCTCTTTCTTTTCATTCTTGAAGAAAATGTACAACTCTTTGGGTGTTAGTAAACATGATGCTCCCCAGTATGGCCTACTATGACCCGCCTGGGCCAGAGCCGTACCCACATGTCTGTTAACGGGCCGCCAGATGTGGGCCCGCTACAGCCCCCAACCAGGCAGGTGGCAGCTCAAGAATCGTGGGCCTGGAAGGAACTGGGCCCACCACCCAGACAGGCCGTACCAGGCAAGTGTGTATGTTTGCACCACCATCTTGGCCCCAGCACAGAGGCTACCATAGCCAGCCACCATGTCTGTCTTTTATTGGCAGCCATGGCTGCCCATCATGGCGGGCGGTACTGGCCGGAGCACTGAGGTAGGGCCAGCTGACCTCACGTCTCTTCCGGCCCCCTTCCCCAGCCCGGTCGATCAGTGGAAACGTTTATTCAGTTCCTCGACCTGGTGTAGATGGGGGTGGCTCCCCCACCTCAGGACGTGTAGCCGGTGTGCTAGTTACATGTTTATTAACACCCTTTCTCTCGTGTAAATACACCAACAATGCAACTGATGCCTGTGTACAATAGGAAAAATGATCTAATTTGGAAATCTGAAGGGCTCCTTCACACAACCAACTTGCCACCCATTCATCTGTGTTGTCCTTGCCCAAAAGCAATTCATTCACACAGCTGCTGGTTGCCTCGTTTTAGCCTATGTGATGTTCAATACCCTAAGGTAGAGCCCCCCCAAAATTAGGGCTAGTCCCATCTGTAGAAAGGGTCACTATCCCAAGGGGTATGTGACAGAATATGTGCGGCTTTGTTCAGAGCTGTCCTTAGAATTTGTGGGACCCAGGGCAAAGAAAAAATGTGGGGTCCATAACGGTCTTACCCCTGCCCCAATGGCTCAACCCTCTCGGGGGACCCTCTAATGGGCCGTAGAGGGGCCCCTAAGAATTAGAGAAAATAGTGAAGTTGGAGGTGCTCACCCCTGGTCACCCTGTGGTAACAGGTTATTGTCTGATGTCATGGGAGTTTGGGGTCCTGTCAAGCTCAGATGGCTAGGGCACAGGACTCTATCTCAATCTCCATTCTTGCCCCAAGCCTTTGTTTTATCTCTACCTACTCAGCTGCAACTCCCCACCTTCCTGCTGGGGGGAAATTGCAAGCCAGATGCAGTGCCTCTCCTTTGCTCAATCAACATGGTAAAAGGGAGATCTGTCCATGCTCCCCAAAAAAGCTGAGGTAGAGACTCCATTGACACTCCCAATTTGAACACTGCAGCAGGAGTGAGGACTTTCAGGACCCTCTCCTGTTGCAGCCATGTCCTGAGCCTGGATGGAATGACACCCAAGGAGTCTGTGGTTATAGTAGGATGGGTATGATAGCCGGTGGGGCCAATCCCAAGCCCTGCAGATCAGCATGCGCAGCACAGGTTCAAATCTCATCTTAAAGACTCACTGTGTGGCCTTTGGGCTCCCATCCTCAGTTCCCCAGCTGTGAAAGGTGAAATATGATGACCTATGTGACAGCCAGAATAGCTTAATGGATATAAGGTGTTAGGAAACTAGGGTTCAAATCCCTTCATAGGGTACAACCACATGAGACGGTACTACAATTTGGGCAGCTTTACCCCAATTTGGGCATTATTGCCACACGATGTAGTGGCTCGGGGCGGGGTGGGAAGCTGGCTGCTATGCCCTGCATCTTCTGAAAGAGGCTGGGAATGCAGCCTGTAGTAGTCTTACCCAAAGTGCGGTAAGGCTACCCAAATCGTGGTACTGCTGGGCATAAGCACCTTTCCCCGCCTTTTTTATCCCCAGGCTCTGCCTGACAGATGAAGGTGTGGGGCTCCTTTAAGAACTCAACAGAAAGCAGACAGAATCAGGGGAGCAATCCACAGCTGGTTGCAGGGGAAGCAGTTTATTTAAGCCTGAGGAAGCCTGAAGTTCACTGCTGATGATTGAGCTTATGCTCAGAGTGTAGACTGGACTCTGATCTTCTTGTCCTGTGATCCTGCTGATCTCTGATTGTCAGTTAAGTGTCTTGTGCTTTTGTGTGTTTCTTGTATTCATATTTTCCTGTTAAGGCTACTGTCTCTGCTCCCCTTGTGCCTCCCTTCCCTTGGCTTCCCAGCATGCCTTGCCCTTAACCACTCTCTGCCTTTTGTGTATTAGATCAATAGCTCTCGTGAATCCTTCTCCCCTTCTTCATCCCCTGAGCCCTCCTAGTGTTCCCTTATTCCCCTGGAGCTCTGTCCCCCACAGAACCTGCACTCCTGGGATTAGAAGGGTGTGTTTAATACAGTGTGTGTTAGGAGTATCTCCTGCCCCCCCTCCTGCTGGGGTTTCCTTCTCCACTTGACCAAGGTTCTGCAGTCTCCCCAGTGATGAGGATTGGGCTGTGCCTGAATCAGGCTGCTATTGTCCATCCTGAGGGGAATCTTTTGCCATAACTGAGCCTTAAGGGGGAATAGTGCAGTCTTTTAGGGTTGTGGCCTCCGGTTACTCCTCCACTCGTGGGCCTGGTCCCTGTCTGCTTCACTCCACAGCAAGGACTACTGCAGGGCTTTGAGCAGCGGGCACTGTTGCCAGCCACGCATAGCCATGTCACGGCCAGGGGCGGGATAGGGGAGGGTGGTGGGGCGGGGCTGAGTGGCTGTGCATGTGGACAGTGCCTCAGCCCACCCTGGGGCATGGTGGGATGTCTGACCGTGACCTGCCTGCCCGGTTCCCCGTGGGGGCTGACCATGTGCCATGCTCTCCATGCTGATCCTCAAGTGTGGTGGCTGTGATTGCCCACTCCAGGGTGCACAGGGCATCGGCCCCACACAGCTCATGTGGCTGCACCCATTGGGGCCAATTGAAAGCCCTGCATGTGCTGCTGTGCACGTGCTGACATGTGCATGCACGCCGCAAGGTTTGTGCACATACTATAGGCCGGGGGTCTGTGGGGCTTGGGATCAGCCACTGTCAGAAACTCACTAGCTGGCCCTGAGCAAGTCTTAGTTAGCCTCAGTTTTCCCATCTGTAAAGTGGGAAGAATAAACCTGCCTCACCGGTTTGTTAGGAGGGGGAACTAACTAAGGATTGGAAAGCACTTTGCACACGTCTGAAAAGCAGCATGTTTAATTCCCTTAATCTCCCAAACACTCCCTTCCTCAGACTTGGTTGTGTTGCCGTTGAATTTGTTTTCCCGCGCATGTAACCTTCTCAAAGGAGCCAGAGCCATAATCCTCCCAAAGAAAGCACCTTTCAGCTTCAATTAATGCTTTGCGTTACCCAGGGGCGATCGTATCGCCCAGCCCGCAATGATCTGTTTGCAGAGAGAAGCGCTGGCGTAACCTGATGACACAAGTTACCCAGCTCCAAATGTCAGGCAAAGTTCACGTGGCCCATGCGAAAGGAGTTAAAATTTAAACGAAAAGTCTGCAAAGTGTTGCGCTGTAATTGAATCCATGGCGCGCATGGGAAGCATGCCGCAACACGTCCCAAACTTCCCCTAAACCATATTACCACTCTCAGCGAGAGGCACGGGTGGGGTGAGGGAGAGCAGCTTAAAAGGAGGCTGCAATCACGATACATCGAGAGAGAGAGAGAGAGAGCTCTGTATTTTTCTTCCACGGCAAAAGGCTCTGTTCTGCAAAATTCTGACTCATTCAGCATCACTTTGGATGTGTCAGACTGCATTTGAATATCACAAAGTATTGAGCCAAAGCAGACACTGGGAGAATACAGCTCAACCATTAATGGTACAATGCAGAGAATAACATGCAATTAGACCTGACCCACACATTAAAAGAAAAAAATAGAGTCTACTTCCTGGCATCTCGAGGCTGAAATCTGGCCTTTTATTAATACGTCTTTTCACTAGCTAGTAGAATTTTTCTTTGCTGTCCTAGTTTGGCAGAGAGCGGATTATTTAAAGGAGTGGAAAAAGAAAGGGTCTTTGGTTTTTTTGTTTGTTTGTTTTTCCTTGGAATATTTATTGTAGCTTTTCTGCTTGTAAAGATCGTTTCTGTGCATGGGTAGGAATGAGGGAGAGGACTAGAGCTTGGCTGAAATTTCATTCCAAATTAAAATTTACGTGGATGTTTGCTAGTGCTGAAACGGGTGCCTAATTTGATACCCGTGGGTAATATCCACATTTTCAAATAACATTTTGGGTATTTGATGGGCTGACTGATCACCAATCAGGTATCTGAATATCAGAAAAATCGGTAATTTTCCATTGCAAATTTACCAGTTTTCTGGTTATCTAATGAAAAATCACTAGGGAGGAAAAAATCATGTCAGAAAGTCGATATTCCAGAACCAAAAGTTGATATTCTGGGACATTCTGGGTACCCAATATTTTCCAGTTGATTTGGATACTGGAAATTCAATGGGGCCAACCAGGTATCTCCATTTTTGCAGGTCCTTGTTTCACTTCTAGACTAGACCAAACACAGCTTTGGGGTGGAAGACCCTGGAAGATCTGGATTCGGTGGCTGATAGCATTACCACCTCCCTCCCGGCTTTCACTCAGAGGCAGTGGGGCCACATTGGTGGGGGAGGTGGGCCAAGGGGTTTGTCACGCTCCTGGTTGACGTAACTGTGCCCCTTATGGACCACCATGATGTCCCACTGCTCCACAGACAGTGGGGCCTTGCCCGACCCCTTTGGAAGTGAAACTGCTGCTTATAAAGTTTCTTCTGATGAGGCTACGACCAATAGGCCATGTCAGAGAAGGTTGGAGTGATGAGGCTCTCCTGGTCCCCCTTCTGGTATTGTTCCAGCTCCTGTGACATCATGGCGTTCTGAAAGGGGGGTGTGATCATGCCCTTAAAGGGGCAGAAGAATTCTTTGGCCTCGTCCCCTTCTGAGAAAGCCCCACCTCCTTACTAGAATCACAGAGTTGGATGGTACCTCAGTAGTCATCTGCTTGGACGCAGGAAGGTCCAGGTACAACATCCCAGACAGGTGGCGGTCCAGCCTCTTTCTGAAAATCTCAAGTGCTGGAGAGTCTATGGCTTCCCTAGGCAACACATTCCATTCCTGGACAGCTGTTCCTGCTAGGAACGTTCCACCCACCCACCCACCCCGGCTTGACCAAAATCTACCTTTGAGTCATTTGAGCCCAATTATTTCTAAACGTTGCCCTCTGTGGCAATGAAGAACAATTCCTTGCCATCTGATCTTCTTCATGGCAGTCCTTTTGATCGGGGCTGGGGAATTTCTTCCCTCCCAGGGGTCACTTTAAAATTCAAGCTCCAGAGGTTGCCTAGAGGTTAGGAGTGGGGGGTGCTTAAAGGAGACACAGCTCATGGATCTATGCCATGGATCTGTCCCCTGCCCTTGTGTGGGTGCCCTCATCTCTGCTCCCTTCCCCTGAGCTCAGTCTTTCACTGCTTCGGGGTAGGAAGGGGCTAGATCCAGTAACTGAAAAGGAGCCAAATAAAAAATAGCCACCAGCTGCATTTGGCCCCTGGGCCTGAAGTTCCCTGCCTCTGCTTTAGATATCATGTTGCCCCTTAATCTTCTCTAGGATGAACATACCCAGTTCCTTCTACCTTTCCTCCTAGAACTTGTTCATCATGATGCTCCAAAAGGGTCGTGGCCTAAGCAGAAAGAGGTGGGTGTGTGCTTTTGCTCCACCCCCTTCCAGCATGACTCCACCCCCTCTGGGTCAAAGGCTGGAAGGAGGTGACACCTCTAGCGCAGGAGGACTTCTACATCATAAGTCTTAGCAACATGGTCGACCCTCACATTCAAAAGTCAGTTTCCCTGGGCATGAACCACTGCAATAAACCGAGTAGTAAATGACCTCGGTGTGGGCTGATGGACTCTCTGTATTGCAGTACTCAAGCCTCCTCAACCAGAGCCCATCCCCTTGCTCCATGCAGGCGCCGTTAATTCCCAATGCAGTGACATCTCCGTTTGCACCAGCGAAAGAGAATCCATAATGAAGCCTCCCTCTGCAGCCACCCCCTTTTCTCAGTGGAACAAAATTGCAATTAAGTTAATTAAACTGCACATCACACTGGAAAAAGGCTCCCTTATCTCAAGGAGGACCGGCGCGCTGTCATTACATCCTTCAGTGTAAACTAATGATTTTCATTATGCTAGTCATTATGGTGATGTAATGCTTGGAGCCGTGGATTGTCAGCCCGATTGCTGTGTTTTTGTTTTGAAATCAGGTGGAATCTGCTTCCTCATTATTCCAGGACTCATTCTGATCTCTTTTTCCTCAGGGGCAAATCTGGATGGACTACACTGAAGTCAGTGGGATGAGCAGGAATGAAAAGGGAAGGAGACTTTTATCTAAGAACATAGTCAGCCCCGTGCTGGGTCAGACTGGTCCATCGAACCCATCAAGCCCAGACTGGTCCATCAAGCCCAACGTTCTGTCTCAGACAGTGGGCAACCTCCGTGACTACAGTGAGTGCACGACTGGTCATATTAGAGCTGAAACGGGTACTTTCGTTAGTACCCACAGGTAATACCAGCAATTTTGGGTACCACATTGGGTACCTGGATACTCAATACCGATTGAGTATCCAGATACCCGAAAAGTCGGTCATTTGTGGCTCCAGTTTTTCAATTTTCCAGTTACCAATTGGAAAATTGAAAACTGAAAAATTGGAACTGGAAGTCAATTTTCTGGGACAAAAAAATCAATAATTAGGTGCCAGAAGTTGGTAAATTGATTAAAAAAAAAAAAAAA
>QEPC01012679.1:1648886-1701703 GCA_003113815.1 Sphenodon punctatus | reverse complement strand
ACTGGCTGCCTATAAAGCACCGGGCCAGGTTCAAGGTGCTGGTTTTAACCTTTAAAGCCCTTCACGGCCTGGGCCCTACTTACCTGCGGGACCGCCTCACTCCCCATGTGCCTGTGTGCCCTTTGAGATCGTCCGGGGGAGCCTTTTTGGAGGTTCCCCGGGCGAGATGGGTGGCCACCAATGTTAGATCTTTATCGGTGGCTGCCCCTGTGCTGTGGAATTCGCTCCCAGAGGAGGCTCGGTTGGTCCCCACTCTCCTGTCATTTCGACGCTTCTCTAAGACCTGGCTGTTCCGCCAGGCTTTTGGGTGGGTGGGGTTGGGGGTGTGTGTTGTTTTTCCCTGCATATGAGAAATGTTTAACTTTTTAAATTGTTTTATTATTTTATTATTTTATCTTTGTTGTTCGCTGCCCCTGGCTGCCCTGTGGTCAGGAGGGGTGGGATAAAATATTTATATAAATAAATTAATTAAATAAATCATCATCATCCCCTTTTATTTGTATCCCACAACTCTCTTGCCTATGTCGACTCGAGACGGCTCTGTCTCAAATATATCTGTCTCAAGACTCCAAGCGAAAGCCAGCTCTTTCCATGCAAACCACCGTTTCCTTGTATTTTAAGAAGAATCCAAACGTTTTGAGACACCTCCCCCCCCCCTCCAGAATCATGAAAACCATTGAGATTTCTGTGCAGAATCTTTCCTGGACATTATTCCTCTCTGTATTTTTTTTTTCTTAAAAAAAAAACCCTCTGCAGAAGGTGCTGCTACCTAGAGCCATGCACCATGCAGAACCCCTCCTCCTTGCTCCACATGATGTCCCTCGCCGCACAGCTCTGCTAATGCACCTCACACCTTGAACGACAGCAACACCTGCTATTCTAGGATGACAGCTGAGCCCTGCCTGTCACATTGCGTTGCAGCTTTCGTGGATGAAGGGCTTCAAGGACTCCGTTTCTGAAGACTGTGTTGGCGACGTTCAGATCGGCTGAAGGAGGACAAATACAGAGATTGTAGAACGGGAAGAGAC
Source organism: Sphenodon punctatus (assembly GCA_003113815.1). Classification (NCBI taxonomy): domain Eukaryota; kingdom Metazoa; phylum Chordata; class Lepidosauria; order Sphenodontia; family Sphenodontidae; genus Sphenodon; species Sphenodon punctatus. Next base: position 1,700,675 of record QEPC01012679.1, on the reverse strand, counting down.
TCCAAGGATCATCACCTTCTGGTCTAGGGCTGAAACTTGATCTTGAGTTTTTCTTGATTATCTTCAAGAATCGCAGTTCTCAACCCGTTTTAAGTGAGAAACGATAATCAAGAAAAATGCCGATACATGACCTTTCTCAGTTGAGAAATTTTTCTCAAAATACTGTTACCGGCATTTACCGTTCCCATTTAATGCGATTTACCATTTACAATATACTGATTTACCATGTACCACTTAGTGTACCATGCGCATTACCAGCATGAAGGTGGTACACGGTAAACAGTAAATTGTGGTAAATAGAAATGGTAAAAACGGTATTCCGAGAAAAGATTCTCCGCCGAGATCTCAATCTGGTATCGAGATTGTACCAAGATCTCGGTGACAATTCTTGAGTCTCGCAATATTTTCGCAAGAAAAGAATTGCTTCTTGTTTCAGTCCTACTCTGGTCCAAGGCAGGATATCTTCTGCCTACAGCAGGGGTGGAGAACCTCGGGGCGCTTTTAGAAAAGACACTTTTAATGTGGTTTTGTAAATGCGCATTTAAATAACGCACATTTTTTAAAAAAAACGGTTTTGTCATCCCCCGATCATCAAAGGGGCTCAAAACCAGTTTGAAATCAGACAAAACCACATTCAAAACGGTTTTGTTTTTTACACGATCATGGCAAATGTAAATTTTAAATGGTTTAGGTGTTTAAACGAGCATTAAAACATGCGCGGTTTTCACCAATCATGCGCAAAATTTGTCTCGTCTAAAAGCGGCCTCGGTGAGCCTGAAGTTCCCCCAGGCCCAAATGTGGTCTTGACATGTTTTTAAATGGTCCCTTTCCAGTTCCTGAATCTGGATCCAGTTCAAGCACTGAAACACTGAGCTTGGGTTAAGTGTGCAGAGATGAGGACATGTACACAAGGATAGGAGACAGATCCATGGCACAGATCCATGAACTGGACTCTCTTTCTCTTCAGACTATCCCTTAGGCACCCCTGTCCCCAATTTCTCTGTGGCTCTTGGAGCTTCTACGTTTTTCCCCATCCCTGACATACAGCATCACAAAGAGAAGATTGTCAAGGGGCTTCTGCTTAGATGCGCCTCTTTCCTCCCCTCTTACTCCAACTTCTACCTTATATAGAAATGACAGCACACATGACTAGAGTTGCCACCTCCTCCTGCGGGAAAACCTGGAGGGGGCTATCCTACCATGCTTCTGACATAAGCCCACCCTTGTGGGACATCATGGTGTTCCACAGGGGCAGAGATTCATTGAAAAGAAGGCATGAAAGTCACTGTGGGTCACCCCGTTTCGGAGGAGGCCACTCGATAGTGCCCACAGAACCCCCCGATTTTTCCAGGTTACCGCTGGCTGACCCAGAGACGTCAGAGCGTCGCCTGGAGACTCTTGCGGTCAAACCTGGAACCTCCAGTTGAAACACAGAGAAGCATCAACCTTACACATGGACCAATGGAGTGACAATAGGAAATATAAAGTGGGGGGGAGGTGCTGGGGCAGCATGTTGTGGCTGAGCACTTTCAGAATTAGGTCCATGGCTAACCAGCAGCTTCCACAAGCCACCTGGGACCCTCTTTAAAAAAATGGTTAAACCCATCAAATCTGCAGTACCTGAACCAAAAGTAATGGTTCAGGTCATGACGAATACTCATTTGTTCTCTGTTGGGTAACCGTTTGAAGGTGTTTTTTGGAAGGATTTCTGCAGGGAGGGGCTTTGGGGGTTTTTCAGTTTGGCTATTCTGGTATTTTGGTTACATCATTTAGGTAATATTTGACAGTTGCTGAAAACCATGCAACTGAATGACCAAAATGACTGAAATACTGAAGTATCAAATCCCCCCCGCAAAACCTGAAAACCCGAAATGATGTACTCCAAAAATCAGGTATGCAAGTACTCGCTTTGGGGCATAGATTGAATAAGTAACCAAATGACTATCCAAAAACGCAAATAATACCCATGAACACTAAATCCCCCCATCCATTTCAGCTCTAGAGTCATTTGGTCGGTCAGTTGGTCCATCCATCCGGTGTTTTGCACACCCCATGCTTGCCCTCCGTCACATGACAAAATGGATGACATTCCACACAGTCACTGGGGATAGACAACGTAGATACCAACAGTTGGGTGTGCTTCCCTTATCTCACTGCAGCCTCTTTAGTCCCTGATGCACTGATGTAATCCACAGATCTGGGTTGCTTATGATACAAGCCTAATAAATAACAGTGTGGGCTGAGATAAGCGCCTGTAGAGCAAGTAAGCGGCTGCGAGGTTTACCTCAGCACTACAGTATTTCTAACTGGCGGCCAGTTATGGATTGGCGCGAGCACAGTGCCAGTACTGGTCAAAAGGCTCATTGCAAATCTGTCGGGGGGGGCTGGCGGGGGAGGACTTGAGCCTTCTTTCTCAATGTGCATATCGGTCACAAAATGATCCCGATGTCAGGAGTCATCCAGACCGTGGGCCGACATCAGGGAGCAGAGATAGGGTTGAGGGTAGGTGAGAGTTGGGTCAGGGTTGGGGCTGAGAGTAAGGTCAGGACAGGAGTGAGTCCAGGCAGGAGAACAGGAGAGCAGCGTAGGAGAAAACCTAGGGTCAGGGCAGGCTGTAGGTAAGGGCCCAGAAACAGAAAACCGGGCACAGGTACCGGCGGACGTCATGAACCCAATCCCTTGTTCTCAAGTTCATGGCCTCCTCTCTGGTCTCTTCTCCCGGAGCGCATTCTTTCAGTGCTTGAGGATAGGGGCTGAGTCCATGGATCTCAGATTCAGGAACAGGAAAGAGGCCATCTGAAAACCAGCCCTGGGCTGTAATTTGCCCGTGCACTGGAGTTTCCCTCGCTTCTACTTTACCCAATCAGCTGCACGGCTAATTTTCTGTGAACGTTTTCAAACCTGGGACAACAGTTCATTATCATTTTTAGAATTATTATTATTATTGTTTCTGTTAGCACCCACATTGTGCCTGGTGTTCTGTTAAATGGTTCTGGCAATATGAGCACTATTGCGCATCACCAAAAAATGACCTAATGGACACACCAAAAAATCAAAATAACTAAAATTGAAAAAAAAAAAAAAATTACGAAAAATAAATGCAATACTGGAAAAATGGATATGCAAGTACTCAGTGTGGTCATGAATATTATTCAGATACTCACAAAAATATATGGATACTCATTCAAAAATAGAAATAACATCCACGAATAATCAAACCACCTCCCTGAGATAGGACCGGTTCCAAAAAGCCGTTCCGTTTTTGTGTAATGGGTCTGCGAAAACGGAACGACTGCTGCATTTTTGATCGGCATTCTGGTTGGAAAACGTTTTTGAGCGGAATTACAATCAAAATATTTCTGCCCATTTGCGCATTCCCAAAATGACTGCATCCATCCTGTGCATATGCAAACAGACAAAAATTATTTTGATCGTTCCAGTCTAGAATATCGGTCAAAATTTCATTCGATCAGAATTCCCACTGGAACAATCAAAACACCCAGTCCCATCAAAAACAGAGACTGGGTGGAGTTTTAATGATTTTTTAAAATCCCTACCCTCAGAGCTGCTGTAACTTAGGGTAATTTCAGATGTGACAGGCCTTTCGACCTGCCACGCTGAACCCTGGACCGGGATCTGTCTCGGATCCCGGTCCACGATCAGGCCATCCGTCCTTTAGAGATGCCAGCCTGATCGCTAACAGGGATCAGGGAGGGGGTGGGGCTGCACGGCGAGGCATGCGGCCACACAGCCCCGCCTCCCCGCGCTCCCCCAACCACCCGCCCTCGGGGAGACAGGTGGGCGCAGCGGCCAATTAGGCCGCTACGCCCGATCCCGTATTGCGGTTGGGGCCACGATCTGGGATGGGCCAAAGGTAGCATTACTTTTGGCCCATCCCGTATCTTGCCCACTCTAACCACAGTTCTCGACCTCCAGCCGGCCGGAGGTCAAGAACCGTGGTCAAGCTTGATCCTGGCCAGAGGTTCACCATGGTGATCATCTGGCCGGGACCAAACAGATGTTCACGGAAACGCCACTACCACAGGGAATCCACTCGGGTTCACTGTAGTGAAAGGTGTTATCGTAACGTCTGAAATTACCCTGAGTGGATATGGGGTTGCCCTCGGATCTGAGAGAACAGGGTTCCAATCCCATTTTAGCCATGCACTTAGTGTCTGGCATTGGACAAGTCACTCTCTCCCGGCGAGAGTCAATTCTCCATGTATAAAATGGAAATCATAATGGCAGGTTTGTTGTGAGGGTGAAGGGGATAAACATTGCAGAACACTGAGTACGCTATACAAATGATTCATAACAATAATTTTAGCTCTATTCTTGTCCCGGCCTTTAGTCACATAGTCCAGATTTGTAACTCTACAATTGTTTAATTTATTTCTTTTCTCTTTTTTTTGGCTAGGCAAAAATCGATCTCCGTCCAAACCCAATTAGCCTAGCCCAAATAACAAACAATGCTTGAGGTCTGTAGGAGGATCCTTTTCCCTCAGGGTGGGATAAAGTAAAAACACGCAACATTTACAGTGAGGATGACCCTATGGGCCGATGGACAGCAATGACTGCATATGCTCTGGACTCAAAACTACTGGAGATGGGAAATTTATGCTGACTGCATACGGGAATTTGGGTTTTAATTTGTTCTTTCTCTTATGCTGATCCAAGCGAGCATGACTCACTATGGAGGTCTGGAACAGGGCAAGGGTGTTCCTTAAATTCACGTTTAGGACTCTGCTTTTTGGAAGGGTTGTTTTGTCCTGATGAGAAAGGCAAAAGAGGTAGCTGTTTAAAAATGTCATTGGAAACTGGGAAATCAAATTTAAATATTTCTTGCTTTTGACATAATCTTCAAATTCTTAGTAGCACTGCAAATGTTTGCACGAGAGTCAACTTTTCTTTCAGTCTCATAGGCCCTCATCCCCAGACCCTGGAGCGTACCTCTCAAGTGATTTTGCAGGACAGCCCTGATTTGACATGTTTTTTTATTATGGCTTCCCCAGGCAAGTGCAGAGAAGCACCACACCACCCAGGGAAGGGATTCCCGATTGTCTTTTATTTTATTTATTTATTTATTTATTTATTTGCTGCGCTGCCCCCTCCTGCTTTCACAGCTCGAGGCGGTTCACAACATCTTAAAACAATCCAAACCAATAAAAACACGCAAAACATTAAAATAACCCAGACGCAACATAAAACCATAATTTCCCATCCCTTACCCAACCCATCGCCTGTCTTCCTCACCAAAGGCCTGGTGGAACAGTCAGGTCTTGCTATGTCTTCGGAAAGAGGGGAGGGCCCGGGACAGGTGGACCTCTGATGGGAGGGAGTTCCACAGCAACGGTGTGGCCACAGAGAATGCCCTCCTCATAGTCGTCACCCAGGAGACCCAGGGAACCTCAAGGAGGGCGCTCCCAGTTGACCGCAGGGGCCGGTCCAGAACCCAGAGGATGAGTCAATCCTGCAGGCCGTTTAGGGCTTTAAACATCAAAACCAACACCATGATTCTGGCCCAGAAGACTATCGGCAGCCAATGCAGAGAACGGAGCATCGGTGTAATGTGCTCGTGACAACTCATCCCCTTGAGGAGACAGGCCGCTGTGTTCTGCACCAGCTGCGGTCTCCAGACCGTCACCAGGGAGTCGCATGACAGGAATCCAATCTTGAGGTAATAAAAGCACAGATGATAGTGGCAGGGTCCACATCCAAGGCATGGCTTAAGCCGTTGCACCAAATGTAATTGGCGAACTGCGCCCTTTGCCACGGCTGCTTCCTGGACAGAGCTGTGGGTCTGGGAGCACCCTCAGATTGCGGACCTGAGACAGCAGTGGAGGACGGAACCCATCTACGATGGGGGCCACCACTCCCCTGGCTTTTCCTGCAAGCATCACCTCCGTCTTGTCGGGATTCAGCTTCAGGCAATGGGAAAGCACCGAGACTGTCGGGCATGGGTCTGCTGAAAAAGACAGGTACAATTGGGTGTCATCAGCATATTGATGATACCATTTGCCAAACCCTCTGACAACCTTCCCCAAAGGCTGCATGTACATGTTGAACAAGAGAGGGGATAAGATAGAACATGAAGTCCCAGGGAAAAAATGAACAATCACCCAGCACCACATGTTGAGTTCTCCCAGTCAGGAAAGAGCGGAATCATTCAAAACCAGTACCGCCCACTCTGGCTCGGTCCCGCAACCGGGTCACCAGCAGCTCATGGTCAACGGTATCAAATGCAGCCAAGAGATCTAATAGGATCAGCAGGGTCGATTGACCATGGTCCAACACACGGGAGAGGTCGTCGACCAAGGCCACAAGTGCAGTTTCAGTGTCATAACCCGGACAAAAGCCAGACCGCAAGGGATGTAGGAAACTGATCAGGTCCAGATACTCCTGAAGCTGATGAGCCACTACCCGCTCAATAACTAGGGATGGGCGAATGCGGTTCGGAAATTCGGAGTTCGGACCGAACTTGACCAGTTTGGTCGACCGAACCGAACTTCTGAACCGAACTTGATTTTCGAACCGAACCAAATTTTTGAACTCGCCTCTGTTCGCCCATCCCTAAAATATACTATTCCATTTAGTTCAATGGGGTTTGAATTTCCGAACTTTGTTGGGAAGTTCGGACTGAACTCGAATAGTTCGGTCGACCGAACCAAACTTCCAAACCAAACCGAATTTCCGAACTCGGTTCTGTTCGCCCATCCCTATCAATAACGGGACAATTTTGTGATACTCTGATTAAGTGCTTGACATTGGCTTTCTTTCTTGCATGAAGATCTAGCGCTTCTTCCAGTGCCCAAGAGAAATCTGACCTATGACTGTTCTTTATTTGCAAGGTGGCCATATCTCCCCTTTAAAAATGGATGCTTATGAAAAATACATGTTGCAGGGCTCCATTGGTTCCAGTGCAGCCCTGACCCATGTATTTTTCTTAAACATTCTCTTTTAAAGGGGCGAAATGGCCACTCTATTTATTTGTCTTTTTTCTAAGTCATGGATCTGACTATTTATTTTATTTGTTTTTTCTAAAATTTCTATGCCGCCCCCTCCTGCCTCAGGCGTCTCGGGGCGGCTAACAACATTTAAAAACATATCAAAACAAAGAATTATAAACTACAATTAAAACAATATAAAACACATCCCCCCACCCTAACCCAATCCACCCACCCCATCTTCCTCAGGAAAGACCTGGTGGAACACTGCCTACAGAAAGAGGGGAGGTTGGTAATCAGGCGGACCTCCAATGGGAAGGAGTTCCACAGAGAACACCCTCCTCATGGTGGACACCTGGGAAACCCGGGGGACCCTGAGGAGAGAGCCGCCGCCCAACCACAGGGGCCGATTCAGGTCCCGGAGGGTGAGGTGGTCCTGCAGGTAGGTGGGACCCAAGCCGTTTAGGGCTTTAAAGGTCAACACCAACACCTTGAATTGGGCCCGGAAAACTATCGGCAGCCAGTGCTCGCGTTGGCCCGTCCCAGTCAAGAGACGGGCCGCCGCATTCTGCACTAGCTGCAGTTTCCGAACCAGCACCAAGGGTAGCCCCACGTAGAATGCGTTGCAGTATTCCAGTCTCGAGGTAATAAAAGCATGGATGACCGTGGCCAGATCTGAGTCTGAGACATACGGCCAAAGCCGACGCACCAGATGTAATTAGTGAAATGCCCACTTCGCCACAGCCTCGACCTGGGCATCCAGGCGGAGCTGCGGGTCCAGGAGCACTCCCAGACTTTGGGCCTGAGAAACCAAGGGAGGACAGACCCCATCAATGATGGGGGCCATCACTCCCTCAGCCCTCCCCACAATCATCACCTCCGTCTTGTCAGGATTTAATTTCAGGCGACTTGTCCTCATCTAATCCCCCTCAGCTGATAAACACCGTGTAAGCACCAAGACTGCTGGGCCGAGTCGGAAGAAAATGAGAGATATAGCTGGGTGTCATCAGCATATTGATGACATCTCCTCACCCCATACTCCCTGACGACCTCCCCCAAAGGCTGCATGTAGACATTGAACAAGAGAGGGGATAAGATGGAACCCTGTGGAACCCCACACGTGAGGCCCCGGGGGGAAGATGAAAACTCCGCCAGCAACACATGTTGAATTCTCCCGGCCAGGAAAGAGCGGAACCTAGGGATGGGCGAACAGAACAGAGTTCAGAAATTCGGTTCGGTTCAGTTTGGTTTGAAATTCAAGTTCGGAAATTTGGTTCGGTTCGGTTTGAAATTCGAGTTCAGTTCAGTCGACCAAACAGACCAAGTTCGATCGAATTCTGAACTTCCGAACCAAGTTCAGCCATTCAAACCCAGGTTTTTCGGTGTGTGTTGCCACTAGGGATGGGCGAACAGAACGGAGTTTGGAAATTCGGTTCCATTCGGTTTGAAATTAGAGTTCAGTTCGGAAGTTCGGTTCAGTCGACCAAACAGACTGAGTTTGGACCAAACTCCGAACTTCCAAACTGCGTTTGCCCATCCCTAGCGGAACCATTCAAAAACAGTACCGTCCACACTGGCTCAGTCCTGCAACCAGGTCACCAGCAGCTCATAGTCAACGGTATCAAATGCAGTCGAGAGATTTAACAGGATCAGCAGGGTCGAACGTCCCCAGTCCAATTCATGGGCGAGGTCGTCAACCAGGGCCACAAGCGCAGTCTCCATGCCATAACCCAGACAAAAACCCGACTGCAAGGGATCAAGAAAATTGACCCAGTCCAAATGGTCCTGAAGCTAAAACAGGTACCTGGTTTGGTACCTGCGGGTAACACCCGTTTCGGATATCCAAATCGATACCCAAATGCTGTTCAAGCATCAGAAAAACCAAATTTCCGTTTTCCCAGTTTTTGAGTACCCGGAATTTCCCAGACGCCCCTCCCCCCCCAAAAAAAACACTGCGGGCTGCTGCCCTGAGCTGCTTGAGCAGGATAGGGTGGGATATAAAAACTTTAAAATAAATGAATAAAAACACCCCTAAATTTTCCAAAATCTGATACCAGAAGTTGAAAAATCGGGATGGAAATGGTATTTTGGTATATTGATATTTCAGTATTTTGGGTACCCGAGATCAGATACTGAAAAATACCTGAAATTTCAGAGTCGAATCGGGTATTGTGAATTTGATGGATATACCTGTTTTGGTGGGTACCCTTTTCAGCTCGAAAACTGACCCATTGATCCAGGACCTCCCTCAAGCACTGAAAGGGCGAGCTCAGAGGCAGGGAACAGAGCGGACAGTATGCCCTCAAAGATAGGGGGATGGATCCATGGCAGGGAACCATGACCATGGATCTTCCCCATCCTGAGTGCACCCCTTAAGCATCCCCTGCCCTCAACCTTGGTAGTAGGTTTCTCTTCCCATGGGAAGGGGTGGAGGTGGAATATTTCTTAGCCATGCCATAAACTCGTCCGAGCACACAGGCAGCCTCTTAAAGAGTCTCTGACACAAAGGACTCCCATCTTGATCTGAACCACTTAAGGCTACTCCAGTGCAAACAGGACTCTAAACATCCCCTTCATTTTTCTTCAAGAGAAAGCGCCATTGTGCTGTATGTTCCATGTTGATCTGTTTCCTAGCTTGCCAAAGTGACAAAATAACCTCTTTGGAAACTCTGAGAGGCTCTAGTGCCTGAAATGCCCTTGAGATGGGTTGGTGTTTAAAAAGGGGAAGAAGAAAGGAGAAACCTTCATGGTAATTAATTCAGCCTCTTGCTTAGTGGGGGTCAAAGAAAGACATTTATTGGGCCGGATCCTCCTCTTAGTTCTGCCCGATCAGTACAGCGCAGTTCCATTTGCATTAGAGTGGAGTCAAATAGTTTAAAAAATTGATTCGTGGTTAATATTAGATGTTCCAGCTAGTTCAATGGTTATTCAGTAATGAACTAGTTACCGCAACTAGAGTGGAAATGAGTACCCGTCAAAACAAGCAGCCTCATCGAATCCAAACGCTCCAACCCGAAATGAACAAACCGGGTAGCAACTGCTATCCATCTGGTCTTTGTTCAATTACCCATTTTCCTCTCTGCAGATCGTTCATGCATTTTGGCACTTTGTTCGTTCATGCATTTTGTTCAGTTTGTTCATTTCAGCCATTTCAGGTTTTTACCTCACTTATTTTCATGGTTTGGGGCAAAATCAAATCATATGAAACTGCAAAAGAATGGGTTGCTTGATCATTGTGACAAATGTTATTCAAGGCATTTACACCCTGCTTGACATTGTGAAAAAAAAAACAACCCACAAGCATTTAATTTGCTGTCCGTTTTAGCTCGACTGTGAAGGTTAAACACTGGACTGGATTGCCAGATAATAGCACAAAATTTAACCAGTTTACCTTTTCTGGATTATCATATTACCGCTTTACCATGTAACCAAACCTTACTGTTACTGCTCTAAGGTCTGGGGGTGGGGAGGGAGTAAAAAAAAAAAAAAAAAAAGGACAGGAGCTGAAATGCAATTTTGACAAAATGGAAAATGCTGTCAAAATCCCTGTTCCTGATACCATCTTGGTCAAATCGAGAATCTCTTGGCACTTGGCAATGTCTTGACCAACATTTCACTTCTTGATTTACCAACTTTTCGCTCACCAGGATCCCACTACCACTTTGCTGTTTACTAGGGATGGGATTTTCGGTTCCGGATTAAACTGTCGTTTTTTGGATCCAGATTTTTTGGATCCCACGCCCCCAGGGGCACTGGCATATACTTACCGGCCTCCGAGGGCTTGACTGAAGCTCTACTGGCCTGCCGCTGCTGGGGGTGGGGGTGGGCTGCTGGGGGGGGCGGCTGCCAGCAGGCTCCTTTCCTGTGGCATGCTGCCAAGCTCCCTGCTCAGCAGCACGAGTGTGCAAAATGGCCACTGGGGCCATTTTGTGATTGTGCAAGGTGCTGCCCTTAACCAAAATAGTAGTGACATCAGTTTGGTCGAGTAGCCCATTGAGTACCCAACATGGGTCTCGAAAATGCGGGTATTACCTTGGGGTAGCAAACCTCCTACCCGTTTCAACACTGGGAGAGAACCCAGTTCACAAGAATCATAAGGTTAAAAGCAGGCGTGTAGTAAGGCAGTGGGGGGAGGGGGGGGCTTAGATCCCAATTATTAGGGAGGCAGGAGGGATGGGGTAGCAAACTATAAAATAAAATAAATTATGGGTCCCTTAAGGGCAATGGCTAGGGTGGAGGTGGGGGTTATCTTGTGGGATGGACAGAGAGTTACAAGGGGAGGTGGAACTGGGGTGGGCAAGTTGCTGCAGTAAGGGAAAACAGAGGCAGAGAGTGGGTGTTACTTACCTGGGGCGGTGAGGTAGATGAGCTGTTGTGGTGGGGAAACGGGCAGGCAGCTTTCCCCCCCTCACCCATTCTGAAAACCTCCTGGCAAGCGGACCGAGTGCCCCTAGGGAATTTTCAAAGTGTAGGGGGGCAGAGCTTTGGCCCTGCTCTAGAGACGACAATGGGCAGCTCATTTGCTACCCATGAACAATACCCACAATTTGGGGTACCATATCGGGCGTTCCAATCGGGCACCCGGCGATTACCCCAAAACACAGGGTACTATCGTTACGGTAAATGGGTAAAGGAATAGGGATGGTACGTCAAAAAATCAGTATCGTAAATCAGAGAATCAGGACAAAAACAGTATTTCAGTGTATCGGGTAGCCCGTCGGTCGCTAATCGACTAACCGATTAGTACCCGATGTCATTGGCTCAGCATGAGTACTGCAAGCTCGACGGGTTTGCCCCATTTTTTTCAGGTGCTCATTTTTCAACTCTCGCTTGCTCAGTCCTGGGCCCATTCTGAATATCTCGCAGCAGGGCTCAGCCTGCTGGCAAGAGACCCCCTCAAAGTCGGAGGTCTGGGCTCCACTGAGTTCTCTCACTCCGTGGTAACTACGCCCCTGGCTTGCACGTATTTCACCTGCTAGGCCCTGCTAAGTGCAACGCTTTTCACTCTGCTCCCGTCTTGCTTTAGCAGCAGACCGAGCTGATGGGGACCCCCTGCTGCCTTGTAACTTGCTCCCCCCTCCCCGCCCGCCCCCTGCTCTGAAGATGAGTCATTACTTCAATCACCGCATGAGCTCACTGGGATGGAATCTGGGCCCTCGTTAAACGTTCCCTTTGTGGAACGAGCTTGTCAGAAGCCCCTGACGAGGGACCAGGGCCGGCCTCAGCCTTTGCCTGCAGAATAAAAGACCCTTCTTTTCCCAAGCCACAAAGAAGCGACTATTCAACCTCCCAAGCCTAGTGGGCCAGTGGCACAATCCGTCCTTTCCCTCCCCCCTTTGATACAGAGATATTGCATTCATTCGTCTCGGGGGCTGCAGCGTGCTCGCAGGCGGACCATCCATTATGATGATGAAGGTCTTCATTCCATGCTGCCAGGGGCCATAACAACTGTATCTATTACCCAGGAGGCCTACAGCGACGGGGTGGGGGGCAGGGCGGAAGCAGTTTTCAGGGAGTTTGCTTACCTGAGGCCAAACCAAACTTGACCTTTCCTCAGCTTAGTGACAGGGGGCAGCTTCGCCATCTACCCAGAGCACCCCCTTTCCCTTTAATCCTCTGTAATACGGAAGGCGTGAAGGAGACAGGTGCCTCCGATGCTATCTGAACCCTGGCTGAAGCCGGGAAGTCAAAAGATCAATGGGTTCGCGCTTAGCTGCCACAATGAGGTAATCTGGCTGAGTCCGACAGCCATCAATTCCTTAACTCTGCTGCGTCGGCTCCTGTGTTTGGACTGAGACACGGTAGCCCAGGTGTAGAACTGTCAAGAAGATAAAAGAGGCTTAATTAAGGCGCAATAAGCTAAGCGATTTGTTATCTTTGTGCAATATATCACTTGGTCCTATTGATCCTCCCCCGTGTACACATGTGTTAGAGAGGCACCGACAACGCCAAGCTTGATGCTTTCGTCTGAAAATCTCCGCACCAAGAGATTTCCCTTCTTCCTCTGTCCACCGACACAAGTGGGCCCAGGTGACACAAAAGGGCATTGTCATGGATTTTCAGATGCTTTTAACTCAGCCGCTTGCTTTGAAAACTCTCCCACAGAACTACTGCTACAGCTAGAGAAATTAAGGGGATGAAGTAGATTACCTTCAAAAATAGGTCTACCCATTAAATTTCCAGTACCCGAATCGACCCACAATGGTCAGGTACTAATCAGTACCCGATTAATGCCTGATCTGAGTACCCGATATCCCAGAGCATTGACGTGTGATCCCAATGGTTTGGTTTTCCATCTCAATCTTACCAATTGGTAACCAAAAAACATCAATAAAACAGTGATCCCAATGGTTTGGTTTTCCATCTCAGTATTACCAATTGGTAACCAAAAAACATCAATAAAACAGTAATGGAAATTATTGGTTTTTCAGGTTGTCAGGTAACCGATCGATGATCAGGTAACCTGTCAGGTGCCTGGCATAGTGCTCAAAAATGCGGGTAGGACTCGTGGGTACTATATTAGGATGGGGGCATCTTTCCTGGTGCTGACATGAATTTTTGGAACGAACACAATTTTTGTTGAAGATGGACTAGTTGCCACTTTCTCGACAATTTAGGAAACACCCATTTGTTCGGGACTTCATTCAGAATTTTCATCAACCCGGCAGTGTCGGAAATTCACCAATGGAAATAGCAAACGCAGTGAATGGTTGAAAAAAAATAATCCCAAACAGGGGACTAGGCTGGGATCCTGGAGAGAGCTGGCTGCACAAACTGCCTGGATCCCCTGCAGTTGTGAGACTCTCCTCTCCTCCCCCCAGGTAACACCATATATAGGGCGTCACCAAAGAGCCGTTGACGGGGCGTTAGCGGGCGTAGACGGCTACCCTATTGAATGTCGCCTCAAGCTACGAGAAGGACATTGCCCCACCAGTAGGATAGCTGCTGCCCGTTGCCAGGATCCCTGAACTGGTTTCAGGGGCTGGGAGCCACGTAGGGCTCGCCCCAAGGGGGGGGGCAAACAGATCCTGCCCCTACGGATCTTCCACCCACCCCCGGAAATCAGATGGGGGCGGTGTTTAGGGATCTTGTTCTGACGGGACTCCTGGGTGGGAGGGGATAAGCTCGTGGGCGTGCCCCTCAGGCGGGACGTCTGTTTATTGGGGCAGAGTAGTAGGGGCTGTCTTGGGAGAGGGGTGAGTTTGGGTGGAGGGGAAGGGGGTTGGGTTGGTGGGTGGAGGGGTTATGGCTCCCTCCCCCAATGTAAGGGGGAGGGGGGACTGGGTTGGGGAGGGTTGGGACTGTTCCCCTGGTGTGAAGGGTGTGTGTGACCCGACAGGGGTGGGAGGGTTCGGCTCCCCTGTGAGGGGGGGAGTTGGGAGTGAATGAGGGGGGGAGGGAGATATAGGGGGGAGGGGGGTCTCCCTTGGGGCCCAGGCGGAACAGCCACCGGGGGGAAGTGGGGGTGGGCCGGAGGGATGTTCTACAACCATTGGGGTTGTGATGGGCCAGGGCAATTATGGTCCTTCTGGGAGGCAGGTAACAATGGTGATAAGGGACAGGTACTTGGTGCCTGTCCCTCTCTCAGGCCCCTGGACAGGTAATGCAGTGATCGAGGATGGGAGGGCNGGGGGGGGCTGGTCCAGGACTGATGATGATGAATGCAAGGTTGGTCGGTAATAAATCTACAACGACCCGGGAGTTGATCCTGGATCAATCAGCCGACCTTGTGTGTATTACAGAGACCTGGCTGGACACTGAGTAGGGGCCAATTTTGGCTGACCTTGTTCCAGCCAGGTACTCTGTACAGCACCAGCCTAGACCTGTGGGGCGAGGAGATGGTGTAGCCATTCTTTTTAAGGACACCTGGTCTGTGAGGAGGTATCCAATGCAGACTATTTTGGGCATGGAGGGGATCCATCTGGTGATCGATTTGGCTGGAGACAGACTGGGGTTGCTGCTCATATACCACGCACCTACCTGTATGGTAGCATCCCTACACACCACCCTAGCTGAGTTGGTGTCAGAGGTGGTCTTGCAGTCTCCAAGGACCTTGGTCCTGGAGGATTTCATCATCCACGCTGACACAGACCTTGAGAGAATGGAGCATGAGTTCATGGCCATCATGACAACCATGGGACTGTCTCAGAGGGTTGTGAACCCAACGCATGATGGAGGACATACCCTTGACCTAATATTCTTTATTTACCTTGAGGTGGGGGATCTGGTGGTGGTGGATGTATTAACTACACCCTTGTCATGGATGGATCATTATCTCCTCTGAACTGATCCCCTGACACATGTCTTCTCCCGGAGAGGTGTAGGACTAGTTTGGTTGGTCCACCCCTGGAGACTTATGGAACCAGAGAGGTTCCAGAATGCCCATGGGGAATTGCCTTCTGATCTTGATGACCGCTCGCTTGATGACCTCATTGTCTTCTGGAACAACTTGTTGACTGAGGCCATTGACCGAATGGCTCCCAGGCGTCCGCTTCCAGAATGCCGACAACGCGGGTCCCCTTGGTTTACATAGGACCTGTGCCAGATGAAGCGGGAAGGACGGCGGTTGGAGCGTGGTGGTGCCGGAGTCATGCTGAAGTCGACCAACTGTGACATAAAGCTAGTTTCAAAGCTTATGCTGTGGGCAGCAACGAAAGAGTTCTTTTCTGCCCTCATAGCATCCGCAAAGTCACGTCCAGCGGAGCTTTTCCGGGTGGTGCAGAGGCTGGTCAGTCCGGCCTCTTTCTGCCTGGTATTGGAATCTTCCAGTGCCCGCTGTGACATGTTTGTTGACTTTTTTGTGGATAAAATTGCTCAGATTCACCTCAACTTCAATGCTGCGCTTATAACGGTAGGTGAACCTGAGGGGGTAGAGGACCCGCCATGTCCAATTTCATGGGATCAATTTCAGTGGGTGTAACCCAGTGATGCGGCAGATGTTCTTGGGGCTGTAAGGGCCACCTGTTGTGAATTAGATCCGTGCCTGTCCTGGCTGGTCAAGGCCTGCCGGAAGTCATAGGGCCATTGCTGGCGGGGGTTGTCAATGCCTCCCTCAGGGAAGGCAGAGTGCCGAGCTGCCTCAAAGAGGTGGTGGTGAGGCCTCTGCTCAAGAAACCATCTCTTGACATTGACTCCCCGGCCAGCTATCGGCCATTCTCTAGCCATCCCTTTTTAGGGAAGGTTATTGAACGGGTGGTGGCTCGGCAGCTTCAGGGGCATCTAGATCGGGTCAGTTTTCTTGATCCCTTGCAGTCTGGTTTTTGCCCTGGGTTTGGCACGGAGACTGCGCTTGTGGCTTTGGTTGATGACCTGCGTCATGAATTAGACCGGGGCAGATCTTCTATTTTAATTCTATTAGATCTGTTGGCTGCATTTGATACCGTTGACTACAAGATGTTGATGGCTTGGCTGTGGGACCGGGCCGGGCGAAATTGTTCTTGAATGGTTTCGCTTGTTCCTGACCAGAAGAACTCAGTGTGTGGTTCTCGAGGAATGTACTTTATCTCCCCAGCACCTCACGTGTGGAGTCCCGCAGGGTTCTATTCTGTCCCCTGTCCTGTTCAACGTGTCTATGCAGTCTTTGGGCAAGGTCGTGAGAGGGTTCAACATGCGTTGTCATCAGTACGCCGATGACACACAACTCTACCTCTCTTTTTCTACAGACCCAGACCCGGCAGTCTCTGTGCTCACCCGGTGTTAGGCAGCTGTGGGGGACTGGATGAGGATGAGCCATCTGAAGTTGGATCCTGACAAGATGGAGGTGATGTTTGTGGGTAGGGCTGGGGGGGTGGCCCCCATCATTGGTGGGGTCTGCCCCCCTCTGGCCACACAGGTCTGGAGTCTGGGGGTGCTCCTTGACTCACAGCTCCACCTGGATCTCCAGGTGGAGGCTGTGGTGAGGGGAGCATTTCGCCAATTACATCTGGTACGACAGCTGTGGCCATATGTTTCGGACTTGGATCTGGCCACCATCATCCATGCCTTTATCACCTCTAGACTAGACTACTGTAATGCATGCTACATGGGGCTGCCCTTGGGGATGGTCCGGAGGTTGCAGCTGGTGCAGAATACGGTGGCCTGTCTCTTTATGGGGATGGGTCACCGTGAGCACATTACACCGGTGTTCTGCCCTCTGCACTGGCTGCCTATTATCTTCCGGGCCCAATTCAAGGTGTTGGTAATGACCTTTAAAGCCATAAATGGCCTGGGCCCTGCTTACCTGTGGGACCGCCGCAGGGACTCCCAGATTGTGTTGCAGTCCCTGCAGTCGGCCAGGGGACGCCCGACTTGATGTCCCCCAGGATGCTATCATTGGTCTTGGTAGGGCTGTGTCAGGGGGAGGTGCCTCGGGCCCCCCCTCCCCGACGCCGCTCCAATCGCCCCCGCAGAGCCCGCAGGCCACAGCTCCCCCAGCGCCGCCTGTATCACCGGTTGCTACAGCAACCGGTCCATCTGACTGCAGCACGCCTGCACTTCCAGGTGCAGAGCCAAGCGTGGGGTCAGGGACTGGGCTGTTGCGGCATTCCGCATGGCTGAGGGCGCATCAGGGGGGCGGGGCTTCAAGAGTAAACAACCGGCACTGAACCTCAGACCATGCCAGTAATCAGAGTGAGAAGCTGGCCCCCGCCTAAGAGCTGAAGTGTTCCTTTTTGATTGTGTCTACTGAGTTGTGTTGTGCTTGTGCTGGACTCGTGTTTATATTTCCCTTGTGCTTGTGCTATTTCTTGCTGGTGTATTGTTGTGACTGGATCCTGGGCTTTTTCCTTCCCCTGGGGTGTAAGAGTGGGGCGTGGAAGGCGGGTGACGGGTGAGGGCCTGGGCACCCGCCCCCCCCCTTGGGGCTTCCTTTCCCCTACAGAGAGTGTGTCCATCCTCTTCCTGCCGTGTGATCCTAGAACCCCCGCCTCCCTTTCTGCACCAAGTCGCACTGCCTTTCCTGTTCCCCCCTCCCTGTGTGACCGTGTGTGAGTGGGATCTACTAGGGGTACTGACAGGCTCCAGCCTTCCATCTTGCTCTGCACCCTATGACGATAGGGGCCTAGTCTCTGCGACACTTCCCAGGCCCACATACTATCCCGACGGGCATTTATTCCAGTCAACTACTGGTCAGAGCTTGGGTACGCTAGGTCTGAGTGGGAGTGCGTTGGTGTGTGACAGGTCCTTGCCCCCCTTCCCCACTAACAGGCTTCTGTTTACCCTGGCCCCTTCCCCTTATGGCAGCCCATAACTGGGACATGAATCTGGGCCTGCCACAGTCTTCCTATGCCTCTGGCCCCCTGAATGACCAAACAACAACCAATAACCTGGAGAAGACAGGGCTTCATCCAGAGCCAGGAACAGAAGAATATAGGTAGTGCCGTACTAGGTCAGACCAGTGGTCCATCGAGCCCAGCATCCTGTCTCCGACAGTGGCCAATCTCGGTCACTTGGAGAAGTCCCCAACAGGTCACTATGGGGCCATCGATTCCCTGCTGTTTGCTCCTGACAGTAAGAGGTGATGTCCCCCAACCTACCTGGCTAATAGCTGATAAATGACTTATCAGCTGCTGCTAATGTAGCCAGAGGGGTGGTAACTCTACTCTCAGCTGCAGGGAGCAAGAACCATGGGGCAGGAGTTGATGTGCTCAGCTAGAGAGTTGGGGGATTCTGTTGGAGAAAAGACAAGAGGGAACGTTCTCAGAGGCTCTCCAAGCGGAGAGGAGAGGACCAGCAGAGGTCCTGGTAGGAAAAGTCCATGGCAACAGGGACCTACCTGGTTTTGACTGGATGTATCTGGTAGGGGTGGGACACCAGGGAGAATACCAGGTACCGGATGTACTGGTATCGGATCTCCCAGGTACCGGATATACCGGTATCGGCATAGGGGATTTTTAACATTGGCCGCGGTACTGGATTTTTTACATTGCGTCTATTGACTTCAATGGCCGCAATGTAAACAATCAGGTACCGTGGTCAATGTTAAAAATCCCGTATGCTGGTACAGGTAAATATCGGATTAAGCCGATACACCCAAATACCGGCAATATCGGATCTCGGGAGAACCGATATTCCCACCCCTAATATCTGGAAGCCTGTGTGGACGGCAGGGAAATGGGGTTACTTTAAGAGCCATTGGGATACTCATAAGGTTCCAAGCTCTTCAGATTTGCCCTGGAGACTCCAGGTTTTGATCCAAAATCTGAGGAAAGCCCCAATTTCTCTAGGTTCACCAGGGGTGCCCCCAGACTAACCCAGAGAAATTGGGTCTTCTGGAACTGGCAGAGGGTGGTCATGCTAGAAAGGACGCAGGCCATAGAATCTTTCCGGAGCCCGTTCTGACATGGCTCTGCCCCTAGGGACTGTTATGATGTCACAATGATCTGTAAAGGGAAGGGGTTACCTCAGAAAGGAGTGCAATAGTTCCTTTGCTCCACCCCCTATTCAATGTGACCTCAGTCCCCTGCAGAGCATCAAGGTAATCCTACATTATGCTAACCCCACTCCTATAGAATGTGATGACATCATGACACTCCATAAGGGGCAGGTCTACAGGAGTGGTGTAGTGGCTAAGTGTGCAATATTTGGACCAGGAGGTAGTCGGGGAGCCCAGTTCAAATCTTGCCTTAGTCAGAAACTCACTGAGTGACTTTGAACCAGTCACAATATTCTCTCAGACTAACCTACCTCACAGGGTTGTTGTGAGGACTAAATGTTGTGTTGCATGTAAAGCACTCTGAGTGCCATGGCAGGGGGGTGCTATGTAAAGATTATTATTATTATCTCCTTTGCTCTGCCTCCTTGTCAATGTGGCCCCGCCCCCTTGAGAGCATCATGATGTCATGACCCCCTTGTAGGAGGCAGGGTTATGTCAGAAAGGGACATGATAGCCCCTTTGCCCGGCCCCTTTCAGGGGAAAGCTGTGCATTCACACAGCCCATTGTTTCCCCCTTGGATCAAGGTAGGCAGGCCAAACACTGTGTGCACATAACCTCTTTTTTTTTCTTTCCTGCTGCCTGCACGATTTCTTCTCTCTGGCTTCATGTCTCCTGACTCTCGCATGCCATCTTTGGCCAGTGACTCTGAATACAGCCGAGAGCCTGCCCTAGTAATTCACTTGAGATTCTGTCAAGTAACTGCGGTGCATCTTCAGTAGGTGCTTCAATTTATGCTAAGATGAAGGCGCTTTTGACTTTGAAACTTGAACAGGGAGGACAGCTCCCAGGCCCATTTCTGCCTTTTAAATGCTAAACAGCGAAAGAACCTCTTTGATCCGCAGCAAAAGGCCCGCCCTTCGCCCACGGATCCCTTCAGCTTTGCTTGTGACTAGAGTGTAGAAATACCCTTTCTGCCAAAGGCACAAATGTTCAAGATGGAGACTGGATCACCCTTCTCAGAGGCTGTGCTCTTAATTTTTGAATGTGGCACTGCGGTTGCACTGGTGTTTTGGGGGAAGGAAGATTGGCAGCTTTGCTGGAGATTTGAGCGGAAATGGGTACCTAATGTGGTACCCATGGACAGCAACTGCATTTTTCAGTACCATTTAGGGTATTCAATGGGCTACCCAATCACCTATGGCATACCTGCATACATGGGGAAAAAAGGGTAATTTCCAGTACCGATTAATGATTTTCTGGTTACTGATCAGTTAATTGGGACACAAAACAGAAAAATCAGGATGGAACACCGAAGAACTGGTACTGGAAGCTGACATTCTGGGACTGGAAGCTGACATTCCGGGACTGGAAGCTGACATTCCGGGACTGGAAGTTGACATTCCGAGCCATCGGGTACTTGAATCAGGCACTAATCGGCTACCAATTAGTATCCAAAAGTTATGGGTCGATTCAGGTACCGGAATTTCAACAGGCATACCCATTTTTGTTAGGAATGGGAAAATCGGAATTGGATCAGTCCGATTCACCCAATTTTTATTGCTGTGGATTGCTACAGATTAATCCGACTCCAGCGGAAGAACCGATACACCTTGCATTGCACATTGAAATGAATAGGCTCAGTTTCCCATTGACTTCAGGGGTGGGGAGGAAATCCCATTGAAGTTAGGGGAGGGGTGGGGGAATACAAACTGATTCCGATCAGATTCAAATCCAAAGCAATTTAATCTGATTCTGATTTTAATCCCATTCTGATTTTCCATCCGAATTCCCATCCCTAATTTTTGTGGGTACTTGTTTCAGCTGGAGTGGAGATGGGTGCTGAGAGGAGCATGCAAGGAGGTGCTGTTGCACACCAATCCACCCTGTTTCCCACCTGGCCCCACCACTTCAGAGTGTTGTGGTGTCATGACCCCCGAGCGACCCCCGAGCGTTATAGAAAATCTGTGTCATATTGTTGAATTCCATTAAGTCAGCGGCCCCCAACACATGGTCTGTGGATCCCACGCGCAGCTGCGCATGCCCCATGCACATCCACGTTGGTGGCCAGCCCTGAGACTTGGTGCAGGTGAGTCAGAGGTGTGTGGCGGACGTTCCAGAGCCAGTGGAGCGGGTGCCAGCTTTCCTCCCCCACATGGACATGGATGTGGACAGGTATCCGGGGTGCGTGTGTTCCATTTCGGCCAGCGATGGGCCATGGGACATTCCCACCCACCCACCCTTGCGGGGGCAGAGTCTGAGGAGGGCAACTTCCGGGCTTCTTCCCATGTCACTGGGGCAGCCGGCCGGGGGATGGGGATAGCAGTGCAGGCGAGCCAGAGGTGTGTGACGGAAGTTCTGGAGCCGGTGGAGCGGGTGACCGTTTTCCTCCCCCACATGGACATGGATGTGGACTGGTATCTGGGGGGGGTGCTCCATTTCGGCCGGCGACAGGCCATGGGACATTTCTCCCTCCCCACCTTGCAGGGGCGGGGTCTGAGGAGGGCAACTTCCGTGCCGCTCCCCATGTCACCAGGGGCGGTCAGAGGCCGTGCCGGAGGTGCATGCTGCGGGTGTGGTCGAAGGGGCACGGTCAAAGGGGTCTGCCCTTTGGCTGTGCCCTTCGGCTGTGCCAGGAGGTTGGGGTGGAGGGGTTGTTGGTTGGGTTAAACAATAGAAGTTTTCTGCTGGTGAAGATTATGAGGAGTTCTCCCCCCGGTGAGAGAGGGGTGGAGAAGAACGATATCCCCTGGTGGCAGCAGGGAAGGGAAGATAGTAATGTCTGGAGCTGATTGCCTGGTGTGAGCAGGGATTGGCATGAGATGAGATGAGGTAGCACCAGCAGAGAGAGAGTATGGGGTGATTATTATAGATGTTTAATGTTAATGTAACTATGTTAAATGAAATTGTGGGGATAGCTCAGGGATTGTGTTTTGTTTTTTAAATTGCTATTAATTGTATTATTGTGCTAGGTTCCCCTGTGTGGGATAGAAACCCAGGAATTGTTATTGATTGATGTTGTTGTAAGCCGCCTCGAGCCAACTTGGGTTGGGAGAGTGCGGGATATAAATAAACTGTGATGATGATACTCAGAAAATAGGGATGGGCGAACACGGCTCGGAGTTCAGACCGAACTCGACCAGTTCGGTCGACCGAACCGAACTTCCGAACCGAACTGAACCGAATTTCCGAACTTGGCTCTGTTTGCCCATCTCTAAAAGATAATATTCCATTTAGTTCAATGGGGTTTGAATTTCCGAACTTTGTTTGGAGTTCGGACTGAGCTCGAATAGTTCGGTCGACCAAACCGAACTTCCGAACCGAATTTCCGAACCGAACCGAATTTCCGAACTCGGTTCTGTTCACCCATCCCTATCAGAAAAGAAGCATGGTTAAGAGTCAGAGAGGCATGGCGCCACATCAGAAAGAGGTGGGACAATGTGTCCCCACAAATCTAAATAATAACAACAGTAACAACAAGTTTGATTTATATACTACCCCACTGCCAAATGCACTCAGCGCCCTTAACATAAAAATACAACATATAAAATCCATTTAAAATAGAAATCTATGTACAAACAATTTAAAATGAGGAAGGTAGCAGGGGAGAACCACACACATTAAGGGGAACCAGCAATGGGTCCTAAAAGCACTTTGAGACTAAATAAGTCTTTAGGTGTTTTTTTTTAAGGGGAGGGAGGCACTGAGACAGACATCTGGAGAAAGTGAATTTCACGCTGAGGGCCTGCCCTGACAAAGGCCTGATTGCCCGCTGACTTAAGACATGATGGCGGGATCCCTAAACAGCGGGTAGTTTCTGAGCGCCCGATAACCATCAGTGTGAAGCTCGAGGAGCAGGTCTTGCTAGGCTACGTGCCTGATGAAGGGCCCCGAGTGGCCCAAAAGTTTGCACACACTCACCAACAGAAGTTGGTTGAGTAAAAGAGCTCATTTGAACTACTTTGTCTCCAGCAGAAAATGAAGCATCCATTAAAAAAACAACACCACACATACATAAGATAAAACCATCTTAAAAACCCATACTGTATAAAAAATATTTTTTTAAAACCTCCCCATTTTAAAAACAGCATTCCAAATCCTATCCCTGCCGGCTGAATGGCTGGTCAAATAAATAAGCCTTACGTGGCTTCCAGAAAATCCTCAGGCTTTGGTGAGCGTCCAAAGGAAAGGAGTTTCAAAGCTGTGGAGCAGCCACCGAGAACGCCTTTCTGGGCCCGTGGCCTAGTCTGGATTTGGGCCAATGGCGGAACTTTCCAGAGGGTGTTCCTGACTGACCTAAGGGATCGGGGTGGAACATCTAGACAATTGAATAACCGAGGGGGGGGGGCCTCGGAAACCTGGAATGGATATCCAAATGTCGGGGATCTGCTTTCCTTTTGAGTCTCCCTGCATTGGCAAACTACCACTCCCGGCTGAGCCTTTCAAGTTTCCTCCGGAGCCCCACCCAGCCTGTCAGCTGCCCCGGCCTCTAACAGAGCAGCAGGAAGTGGCTGAAGCAAACTGGTCAACACTCCTGCTTGTGACTAACCCTTGTTCCTGCTGTGCTCTGGACTCTCCTTGCTCTGCCTGCCTGCTGCTTCTGGAGCCAGCTCTCCTGACCCTTCCGCTCAGCTTGGCCTCACCTGGAATGACGTAGCCAGGCTGTGGTGGGCCTGAACTCATGTCCCAATTATACGGGCAAGGTCTCCTTAATCAGTGGCCCTTCCATGGGGGCTGCCGGTCAGTCTCCCCTCCCCCCAGGAAGGGGGTGGCGCTGTCTTGGTTCCTAGCGAGCCCACCGTCCCCCCAGAGCAGCAGTAATCCCACCAGGAGGGAAGTTTTAGGAGAGGGCAGGGACAGGCTAGCATTCCACCCCCACCTACTCTGAACACTTCTTAGTGGGGCCCTTTGCGAGTGGTCTAAGCACCGGTAGAAAATTTTCAGTGTGGGTGCAGGCAGAGTGTTGGCCCTTCTCCCGCCTCTAAACCACTCTATTTCCTAGCGGTGCTCAGATCACTTGCAACTTCCCTGGGCCCAGGCTCTATTGAACACCCTTACTTCTTGGTAGCTACGCCCCTGCTTGCCACCCTCCCTGCACGTCTGCCTTCCAGGACTGCTCTCGTCCTTCTGCTCCACCTTTCACCCCAGTTCCTATCGACACTGATGTTCCAGCTTTGGAGACCCGAACTGAATATTGGTCTCCATGTTTGGCTTGCCCTTTGGCACCATTGCTTGTTCAAATGGATTCCTGGTTCTGTGACCCACTGGCCCACAGAGCGACTCTGCTCCCTAGATTGTCCTCCCATTGTCAGCTGCCAGAATCCATGACCTTGTTCCTGCAGTGACTCAACCACGGCCCTGATCCTGCTCCAACCACTAGGCCAGACTGCCCCACATCCCTGTACTTACACCAGCAAAGATGGACTTGAATAGCAGTTATTTATTATCCCTTTGGGGGGAGGGGAGAGGGATATAGTTTGAATCACGCAAAAGCGACGGAGCCATTTGCTGTGGAGATCTGTCTCAGCGCTAACTGGGAATGAGGACCAAGGAATGACCCCAGTTAAAGGATGTGGAGGCCCACTCTGCCCCCACGGCCTTTAACCACTCCTTCCATGCCCTCTCGGAAAACTTCCTCGGGGGCATTGCAAGCAGCCTGCTAAAAAATGTTCAGAGTGGATTCCCAATCTCCTGGTGGCACTCGGGGCACTTGTACAGGGACCCCCCTAGAGTGCAGGACCCGGGTTCAACAGAGCCCCCTTGCCCCCTTGTAGCTACGCCCTGGCCTGTTAAACCATTAATGTTTTGATTGCTTTATGCAATCAAACAATCGAAGTCAAATCTCATTGGCTAAGCAGATGTACCCACATGCTGGCTGTCCACAAACACGGGGAGGGCGGGGGGGTCTCTGTTGTGCATGGCCCACGTTGTGGTGTACGGTACGCAGTATAATGGCTAAGGCAGTTCGACGTTCCCGAGAAGTGGATCACAGCCGTAAGCTGCTTTTATTCCTCCCCTGCATAACAAACGCCCTCCTTTCTTCCCCTGGTGAGCTGGCAAGTCCAGCTGATATTTCTAAAAGGCAAAGCGTGTTGCCTAAGTGGAGGCAGAACCCAAAATAACAATTTAAAAAAAACCAGTTGAGCAAGCCAGTGGAGGAGCGGAGACAGTTGCGTCATGCCCGCCTGCATTAAGTGGCTGTCTTGCTCTCTGGGCTGAACCGTGTGGATATCAACAGGCCAGCCATACTCAGTACCTGATCTCTCAGAATGTTGACTTCCGATACCAGTTATTCCAATTTTTTGTCTATTTACTGACTTCCGACACCTATTTGTCGGTTTTCTTGCCTGAAAAACTGACTTCCTTTCCCAGAAAATTGACTTTCAGTCCCGATTTCATTTCTTTCCATCCCATTTTTTTTGTTTGGTTTTCCAAGCCGACATACCGATTGGTAATTATTAACCCCACACACCCATCCCCCCAAAAATCAGTAACTGCAATCGGTAAAAATGACTGTGATTTTATGTGTATCTGGGTACCCGATCAGCACCTGGGTAATCCATCAGACACCCGATGTGGTGCCCCAAAATGTGGGTATTGCCCACGGTGTGTGAGGAGAGCTGAGGCTGCGGGACAAAGCCGCTGCCTCCCTGCCACAGTGTTGCTGGGCTTACCGAGGACCCTGTGGATATTTTGCCCCCCTCTTTGAGGGGCTGGACTTTGGGAGACACCTGGGTGAGTGCTCTGCTGTGCTGCCCCGCCCAGCACTTCCATCCGGGATCTTTTTTACGGCTGACGCAGGCTGCAACAGCACCGTGCACACGCCGTTGTGCGGCGCATCTAAGGGTTGCGCGTGCAAGGGTGCCTGCCTTGTGTCATTCTGGGCTATAGAGCATGTTTTGGAAACAAGTTTTGCTGAGGTCAGCCTGGATGAGACGGTGAGCCCCACCAGAACAACAGTAAACCCTTATCCCTCAGGGGTCAAACTTGGCCGCGAGTAACTGCCGACGCCGTGAAGGGTTAGGCATTATTGTCTTCATCTGGGACATTGTGGGGTTGCTTTGAAGACTCTCCTCTGGCCCATGTGTTTGGGCCCAACCATTTGTCTTGGAGGAAGCTATTTTTCTGTGGGTACTGGGGGCTAAACCCTGCTGCAAGTCATTTTTGTCGAAGAGTAGGGTATTATAGTGCCTATTCGGGACTTTGTGGGGACTCTTCTGCTGGACTTTGCATTTGGGATCATCTATTTGTCTCTGCCAAAGTTACTTATCTATGGGTATTGCCTGCAGGTACTAAATTTGGTATCTGTTTCAGCCCTACTTCCAATGCTAAAATTCTATGATCTGCTTGGTGGATTGTGTTGAAAGAGGCATGTTTGGGTTTTAATTTGGTGGATTGTGTTGAAAGAGGCATGTTTGGGTTTTAATTTGATGGATTGTTTTGAAAAGGGCATCTTTGGGTTTTAATTTGATGGATTGTTTTGAAAAGGGCATGTTTGGGTTTTAATTTGGTGGGGCCGTTTTCCCCTTAATGAAAAATGGCGAGGAGGCATATCTCCCACACGCTATATGAAAATTACTGAAGTGCAGCAAAGAACGGCTTTGGATAATGTGACACAAACAGCCTGTGCCTGTTACAACACTCTCTGCCTCTGGAAAGGAAAAAGTCCTGGGGAAGGTGCAATCCTGCCCTCATCATGAACAGTGCTTACCATAAGCAAATTAAGCAACTGCCGAGATCACGGAGGAATCGCCCAAGGTGCCTGCTTTGCTATGTCCGTAAATGCAACGCACCGCTGTGGGAAGACCAGAATAGTCCAGCTTAGGGCCCCAAGGCACTAGCTCTTTCCATGCAGCACATAATTAACTTGTGGAACTCATTGCCAGGGGATGTTGTGGCAGCCAATCTGTGGCTCAAGAAAGGACTGGATAAGTTCAGAGGATAAATTCATCATTAGCTATTAGTCAATTTGCTCAGGGGATGGGACCCCCATGACTTCTGGGAGAGGGGGGATGAATAGCAGGGAATGAATCACTCCATTATGATCTATTGTGCACATCTCTGAAGCAGTCAAAGAGGGCCATTCGGAAATGGGCTAGATGGACCATCAGTCTGGCCTAGTATGGTACTTCTGACGTTCTAAACAGAGTCATTTTAACATGTGGAACAAACTCCCCCCGGTCACTCAAAAGATAAACCCCCTTAATGAAGCTCCTTCATTTTGGTCCCCAAACCTACCCAAGTGCCACACTGGGCTAGACCAATGGTCCGTCTAGCCTAGCTCCGTCTTCGCTAGTGGCCACCTGTGGTTACTTACTTCAGAGACATGCACAACAGGTTTCAATGGAGTGATCCATCCCCAGGTTGCAATGGAGTGATCCATCCCCAGGACTCTACACGTGAGGTCCTGTGGGGAAGACGTACACTCCCCCAAGACCACCCGGTGAGTTCTCCTGGCCAGGAAAGAACGAAAACAGTCCAAGACCATCCCGCCAATCCCGGTACAGTCCTGCAGGTGAGTCACTAACACCTCATGGTCAACTGGGTCAAACTCAGCCGAAAGGTCTAGCAGGACCAGTAAGGTCTGACGACCCTGGCCCAGCGCCAGATGGAGATCGTCAACCAAGACCACCAATGCAGTCTCCGTACCATACCCAGGCCGAAACCCAGACTGGGAGGGATCAAGGAAACCGGTACAGTCCAGATGTTCCTGGAGCTGCCGTGCCACAGCCCGTTCAATAACCTTCCCTAAAAAGGGTAGTTAGAGACCGGCCGATAACTGACAGGAGCATCAGCGTCAAGAGATGGTTTCTTGAGCAGGGGCCTAACCACCACAGCCTCCTTCAGGCATTCAGGCACCCTGCCCTTCCGAAGGGAGGCACTAACCACCCCAGCCAGCAACGGCTGTAACGTCTCCAGGCTGGTTTTCACCAGCCAGGATGGGCAAGGATCTTGTTCACAAGTGGTGGCATGAACAGATCCCAACAAGGACTCCACATCGGTAGGTGACACCATCTGAAACCGATCCCACAAAACAGGACAGAACGGGGCATCCATAGCCCCAAGATGATCTTCTGCAATAACTGCAGAACCGAAATCATGGTGGATGCGATCGATCTTATCTACAAAGTACTCGATGAACTGGTCACAGTGGTCACTGGATTGCTCCAGGTCCAGGCGGAGACAGGCAGGACTGACCAAATCTTTCACCACCCGGAAAAGCTCCACTGGACGTGACTTTGCAGATGCAATAAGGGCAGCAAAGAAATCCTTCTTTGCTGCCTGAACTGCCACAGCATAGGCCTTTAAACTGCTCTTATGCTGTGATCGATCATACTCATTGCGAGTCTGGCGCCACCATCACTCTAACCGCCTGCTCTCCTGCTTCAAGCACTGCAGACCCTCAGTAAACCAAGGAGACCTGCGGGAGACTCGGGAGGGCAGCGGACGCCTGGGAGCCACCCTGTCTATGGTCTCGGCCAACAAGGTGTTCCAGAAGGCTACGAGATCATCAACCGAGCGGGTGTCAAGGTCCAGGGGAAACTCCCCCAGAGCTTCCCCACTAGTGCTTCTCTTCAGGGCCTTCAGCTCTCCAACAGAGATCTGACCTTCTGCTTCCAGATTTCTTGCTTTATATCCCTCAGAGTGGGCGTGGGTTCTGCCTCACGCAGCCTAAACAGAATGCTCCCTGCCACACCCATGTTGGGAGTTAAGAGCCCAGGCAGGCTTAAACATTGTGTTGAGGTGGCAAGGGACCCAACTGGGAGTGGGAGAAACCCATAACAGGTGCACTGGACTGGCTGTAGGGGTGGCGGAGGCCAGACTTAAAGCACCCAAGAACTGCTCTTGCCCCACTGCTATGGGAGTTGAGCTAAATTCCCAACAAAGGGATTAACAGGACAGGAACTTATCAGATCCCACATGGGTTGCCTTCTTGGAGCTATCCCTGGGAGGTCTTACCCCCCAAGAAGGGCACACTGCTAAAGTTCCCATTTTACAGATGGACAATTGAGGCTGAAAGAGAGCGACTTGCCCATGGCTACCCAGTGAGCTCATGGCTAAGGTGAGATTTTTAACCCTGTTCTCCCAGGTCCTAGTCGAATGCCTAATCTGGTTCAAATATTCGTACTATACAATAGAGGAGGAGGGAAGGGCCCCTTTCTGAGGCCTAAGTAGAAGTGAAACAGGCAGCACATTTACTACCCATGGGTAATGCCGCAATTTCAAGTACTGTGCCGGTTGCCCAATGGGCTACCCAAGTACCAACCGGGCACCTGATTACCCCCAAAATAGCAGGTATCACCGTTAGTGGTTTAACATTTTACTGATCAATAAAATGGAAAATTGGTAAAGAAATCGAAATGGAAAATTGGAACGTTGCTACCGGAAGTCAGAAAATCAGGATGAAAAAAACAGTATTTTGGTACCTTGTGTAGCCCATCGGCATTAATCAGGTACTGATTGGTACCCAGTGTTACCAGGTTGGGTCAAGAACTGCAATTTTGACTGGTTTGCCCATTTTTGCAAGTACGTGTTTTAGCTCTAGGCCTGAGGCAAATGGTTCTTCCTCTCCCCACCATCCCTAAAGCTGATTGCCCTAGTGATCCTCTCGATATAAGAGGCCTGGGGGTTCGGATTTCTTTGCCCCACCTTCCCAACAACCTCCCAGCACAGGAGCAAGGAATGGTCTGAAGGCCTCTGTCATTTGTGCTCCAAGGCAGAGGCATGTTTCTTACTCTTGTGTATGAGTCATAGTTTCCTTGCGTCTTCTCCAGGAAAGGTTACCGATAAAAGTACACTGTCGCATCAGCCTGTGTTACACAGAGAAACAAAGCTTCCCTTAAAGGCAGGTGAAGCTCAGGCAGAATCTCCAGCGTGCCATCGGGTGGCATTCAGCCGGAGTGAAGGTTAAATACCTCCACGGGGATGCCAGATGGGACTGACTTTCCTTTAAGACAGGGAGAGAAACAAGGATCTAGTCGGTAGAAGGAGCCCCTTGCAGCTTTCAAGCCAATCGTGTTCAGGTGGATTCCTTTTTTTCATTAAATAAATGGATGGGTTTTACCTAATTGCATCTCCCTGCTGTTGGGTTAGGGGTTCACACGGTATTAAAGGTCTCTGTTTTCTCAGAGGAGAAGAAAGAATGGAGCTAAATGCCTTTTTGGAGAGCATCACCTTGCTTTTGCAGACAAATGGATCACTCAAAGCAATTTGTATGCAGAAGGCCAGGAAAGTATATATTTTAAAACACTGTAGGGATGTAGGTCAAGATACCAGTGTATGCTACTGAGACAACCTATTTGGGGACTAGTGAGTGAGGTGGAAGCAATCTTGGGTGCAGTGCTACTACTGCTTGTAATTTCTATAGCACTACACACAGCGCTTTACGGTCACAGACTTTTGGAGATAGGTCTCTGACCAGTAGGCTTACAATCTAAGATGAACAAGGATGAGGGGAACACAGGCGCTCACACCATATTCCCATTTTACAGGTGGGGAACTGATGCTGAGAAGATGTGACTTGCGCCCAAGGTCACCCAGTGAGTTCATTGGCTAGGGTGGGATTCGAACCCTGGTCTCCCAGGTCCAAATCCAGCCCCTTAGCACTACACCACACTGGCTCACATGCACTGTTAGGAAATGACCCTGCAAAGGGTCAAATGAAGCACTGGGTCATGAACCGGGGGTCAGTTCAAGAGAGACATGAAGGCAAAGGCACTGAACAAGAGATTTCTGTGAGATCTCGACCCTGATTCTCGATTCTCGTGAGATCTTTGGCGAGATGATGTGTTGATTCTCATTTCAGTCCTACTCTTTAGCTACTCGCAAGTTATATCTGCAATTCCAAGTACCATATCAAGTGTTCGAGAGGCTACCCCAGTACCAATTGGGTGCCCCATTAGTAGGGCTGAAACTCGTCCTCGCATTCTTGTTAAATCTCATCGAGACTTGGCTTCTCGTTGAGATTTCCGAGAATGAAAATGGGTCGAAAATCACCTGATTCTTGACTCGTTCTCACGTGAAATTTGCTCGGCTGAAAACTGGCACTGCGCATGTGTCAAATGGCCATGAAGTCATTTCTGTGCATGCGCAGTCCCCAGAGGCAATTTTGCACATGCACAGAGCATTTTAAGGGCATTGAGAATCTCGCGAGATTCTCGAGAACCCTCAAAAACCACCCTGCGCATGCACAGAATGGCTGCCAGGTGCCGCGCATGCACGGAAATGGCTGTAGCGGTCATTTGCGATCTGCAGAGATTTTCGAGAATCTCATGAGAGTCTCAAAAATCTCAGCGAGATCTCATGCAGAGCTGTTAGAACGCGCAGGATTCTCGTTTCAGTCCTATCAATTACCTGGAAAATACCAGGCGTTACCAATACTGAGTTACCAATTTACTGATCATCAGTACCGGTAGGTAAAGTAACTGGGATGGTAGGTCAAACCATCAGAACTGGGAGTCAGGAAACTGGAACCAAAAGTTGGAAAATTGTGACAAAAATGATATTTTGGTACATCGCGTAGCCCGTCAGGCACTAATCAAGTACCAGTTAGTACCTGACATCACCGGATCACCTCAAGTATCTTGGGAGTACTCGTTTCAGTTCTAGTCTGGAGTAGGATCACAGAATCAGAGCTAAGGAGTTGACCATACAGTCCAACCCCCCACCCTGAGGCAGGCTAACGTATTCCGAACGCATCTCCAAAAGAGGTTTGTCGAGACTTTTCTTGGAAACCTCCAAGGAAGGAGATTCCACAGTCTCCCTAGACAGTTTGTTCCATTGTCAAACTGTTCTTAACTGTTAGGAAGTTTTTTGCCTAATATTATTTAACGTAAACCAACCTCCCTGTAATTTAAACCCATTGCTTTTTGTTCCGTCAAGGAGAAGCAATGTTTGACTTTTTAATGACATCCTTTAGATATTTGATAACAGTCAACATGGTCTCTCTTCATCTTGTTCTCTCCAGGCTAAACATGTCTGGTGCCATCGGCCTTCCCTCATAGGACTTGTGTTCTAGACCCTTCATCATCTTCATCACTCACTTCTGACTCCTAATTTGTCGACGTCCTACTTGAAATGTGGAGCTTCAAAATGAACACAGTCCTATACACAGTACACAATAACTTCCTGAGTCTTGGATAGGATACTCCTGTTAATACAATCCAAAATGGAGCTGGCCTTTTTTGCTATAGTGCCACTAACAACTCATGTTCTGTTTGTGATCCACCATAACCAGCCCTAAGTCCTTCTCAGAAGGGTTGTAAGGATCAGGAATGGGGATAAGACAGCAAGGCCGGTTGCGGAGACAGTGGCAAATTGAAGAACCAAGGCAGGACCTGGAGATACAGCGAGATGTGGCCGGGAAGGCACAGAGAAGTAACAGGATGCTCACATGGACTTGCTCACGTTGACCAAGTTTGGAATCTGTCATTACCCTGTTTGCCAAAAAAACACCTCATTTTAATTGTGTATTGATTTTGAAGTCACGTCCAATAACGTTAAAAGTCAGAAGTGTGACTGGGCAGAAAAGGAGTAAGTCTGCCAGCAAGAGAAACACTCCGTTCCTGGCCAGCTGCCTGATGCCTGCCTGCCTGTCATCTAGGCGTTGGCAAGAGCTCTCCAAAAGTGCCAGTTTGTCCCAGGGGCTGTTGAAAATACAGGGGGTTCCCAGCATCTCCAGACAAAAAGAGCCCTTTGGTATTCTGTTATTGAACTATTTTGGAGTGATTTGGGGTTGGGTGGGGGTTTGGGTAAATGATTTTATTTTCAAAAAACAATTTGATTTATTTATTGTTTTTATAGAGGAGCAGTTAGGGAATTTGCCGGGGCTGTTGGGGATTATTGGTTGGTCTTTTTCTGCTGGGGGCGGGGGACCAGTTTGACCTCCACATATGCACAGTGGGAGGGGGCTGCAGGGGAGTCTTTTCAGGACTAGGGCCGTAGATAACCAGACCTAGGGTTGCTATCTCTCCAGCTCCAGGGGAAGCTACCAGTTTAGTCAGTCAAAGCTGCTCCTGGTAATCAGAGAACTGGAATGACAGGAGAGGCAGGAAGCAGCCCTGTCAAAAAGAAGACAGGTCATAGGCATTTTTCCATCTTCTATCCAGCCTGCCACACACCCCCATGACATCACAGTGCTTTGTAAGGGGTGGGATGGCCGGTCAGCAGGGCAAATGACCAGATACTGGTCATATAAACAGGGTTGCACGCTCGGGCAGGAGACCAGGGAAGGTGGAGGGAGGGAGCACCATCAAGTTCCCGCTGCAGTTGGGAGCTCCCTGGGTCAGCTAACTGCTCAGGGTAGCTGCAAGGAGGTAGGCAGTCCTGGGGCCCCTGTTGAGGAAGGGGCAAAGCAACAAAGTTTTCCAGGGGGGGCAGGCTAGCTAGGGTCTTCCTTGCTATTATCCAGTAGACTCAGGGACTGGGACCTTGGGGTATATGGGAAAGCAGAGCTCCTCTCTTCAGCCCTGGGACCAGCTGCCTGCCAGTGAGGGGATGGAGCATGGAGGGCAGGCTAGACCCTAGGATGCTATGGAGGTTGCCCCAAGGACAGACAAGACAGAGCCCAAGTGCGATGTTTCTGTTTACCATGGTTGCTAGGGGGTGGCCCACAGGGTATGGGGCTTCTTCATGGAGGAGGGTGGAGAGGGGATTTGGTGATGATCACTGCAACAACCTTAAAGCTGAGGCGTAGGGGAGGGAGATTTCCCCCCTCAGAAAACTGAAATGGGAAGAGCTCTCTCCCACATGCATCCCCCTCGGTGCCCAAACCTCTCATGTGGGAGACCACAGTTCTATAGCCGAGAAGTTCCAACGCTTAGCTTGCTAGGCTCTCCCACTCCCCTCAGGAAGATACCTAGTATTCCTCTTTCTGGGCGAGATAAGCAAGGTGCAGAGAAGGTAAGGGCCATGAGTTAGTGTTAAACCCAACTTTTCTGCCTCCCTACAGCTGAAACGGGTACCTGAAAAACAGGCATACACATCACAACCGCTGTTCCCCAAACTGTTGGAGGTAGGGGGAGGCCCTGGTTCAAGTCTCGCCTTAACCAGAAACACACTGTGTGACCTTGGGTCAGTCACAATATTCTCTGTCTAACTTACCTCTCAGGGTTGTTGTGAGGATTAAAAGTTGTAGTAATTCGTTCTATGTGAAGCACTCTGAGTTCCATGGCAAGGGGGCAGGTTTTTGGAGTGGTGGCCGGCCACTCAACGCCACTGCTTCAGCTTTCCTCTAGCCCAGCCACTCCGTTCATGTCTCCTCCCTGCCATGTCTTGACCCCACCCCATCTCCAGTCTGTCCTGTCTGTGCCCCGCCTCCCAGCTTCCTGGTTGGCTGCCAGCAGGCACAAAAGGCAGGCTGGCAGCAACAGCAAGCTGGGTGGAACTCTTAGCACGTCCTTCCTGGTCAGGTTACTGTTACTCCCGGAGGTCTCACTAGGAGCCAGGATGCCACCAAAATCTTTGTTGGGGGAGGTCTGCAGCTTAGGAAGACTCCTTGCCCGTGCCATGATCGGGACATGAGCCCGAACCTCCCGCAGCCTTGCTATGCTGGCACCGCCGTTTAGTGCCCAACAAGTTGCCAGCATTACTCAGTTACCATGACTAAGTTACTGGGATTTTTTTGTCCGTTCCTATTCAGGCATTTGTTGTTGCCCGGCCCCTCTCGTTGTGTGTGTGTGCGCCCAACGTCAACAACAACAAAGTGCAGAGATTTGGAGAGATGCTAAAACGGTAACAAGGTAAGTCAGGATGGCTTGGCAAAACGAAAGTCTCGTTAACCCATAACGGTAATACCTGGTGAGTTGGGTTTGGCTTGGTAGGCAGGTTCTGATCAGGGAACCAATAGGCTACCTGAAGTTGTGGCTATTAACCATAGGAACAAATGTTGCTATTCATTTTTTCAGCTCCGGTTGTAACCATCTTTGTCTGATGTCCTTGATTTTTTTTTCCCCCCCCCAGCAACTTGTTTCTTAAGCTTAAGACAATCGTTTTCTCCAACTGGGGCTGTGCCAATGACAGGTAAGCTCCCCCTCACCACTCCCCCTCCTGCCTTGTCAATGAGCCTTGGGAAACATGCTCTGGGCTGCTGAACGCAGCTGCAGCCAAGGCCTCGCTGCCAGCTCCAGCAGCTTGTTAATTACAAGAACATGTTGCCTCATGTACGCACCTCCGCAAAGATGCTGTATTCACTCGATAAATATATAACCCTTGGCACGAGGGGAAATTCCCACTTAGCCTCCGGCATGGCAGAGCTTGACAGGGTAAACGGGACAGAACGAGAGAGTTCAGGGGTGGGAGAAAACCAGGGTTTGTGGAGGGCCCCGTTGCAGAAAAGTTAAACTTCCTTGTCCTATCAGGAAAACAGATCTCCAGGGGAGAGTGATTTATGACAGGGGGTGGGAAGCTTTCTCCTTCCCAGTAGCCACTTTGAAAATGAGTACAAGCTCGGAGGACCACATAGAAGTTGGGGGCGTGGGGGGGCTAAGACCACTTGCAAAGGGCCCTGACAGGAAAGGTCACAACTCTGACTCAGCCTCTGGCCCGTTCCCATCTCCTGGAGGGGTAGAAACCATGGATTCGGACCCTACATGGAACCCTACTCACTCCAATTTGCTCCCGCCTTTGGAATGGGATCCTAGGGGTTAATCACTCCTATACTCTGAATAAGAAGCCTGTAAAAGGGGCCAGTTGAGCAATGGAGCTCCCTTAAATGGCAGGCTGGTAGATGGTCGTCTGGCTCCACAGGAAATGATGTCAAGATGGGAGGGGCTTAGCTCTTATAAGCACAGAGCTCTCCATCACAGGAAATCAGGCAAACAATGCTGTGGGCATTTTTATTTTTAATTTCAAACCGGTTTTGCAAACCTTCGACATCGGGGGTTTGCAAAAAATGCACGTTAATCATTAATACGCGTAATAACAAATCCACATTTATAGTGAACGTCTAAAAGCGGCCTTGGTCTTTGTCTTTTTCTTGGATGCTGTTCATTATTTAGGTTTCTAGCCTGCCCTTTCCCAAAAGCTGAGGGTGGGTATCAACCTAAAATACATGACGCAGACAGAGAATTAAACTCATAAAAATATAAACAGCACAAAACGATAAAATATCCATTAAAAGCAACTCCTAGGACCCTATCTCCCTTTACTAAATGCCTGGCCAAATAAGTAGGTTTTGCATCACCTCTCAAAGTGTGCAGGCTTCGTTGAACCTCCAGGGGAAGGGAGTTCCACAGCTATAGCGCAACCACCGAGAACACCTAGCTCTGCACACCCCTGCCGTTCAGGCTTGGTGCAGTGATGGAACTTGCAAGAGGTTGCCCCCATCTGACCGTAGGAATTGCAATAGAACGTAGGGGAGAAGTCCGACTTTTACGTATTTGTCTCAGCAACGTCCAAAGAACAACAGTAAAGGCTGGTGTGAGCACAAAAGTGGACTATCCTTTTTGTCTTGGGAAAGCTGGGGGGGAGGGAGGGAAAATAGGGCCTTCAATCCAGATACAATTTGTCCAACTTACAGTGATCAGAAATGAACTGCTCCCATCTGTTGCATTTCTGAGCTATCCCCCCTCCGCCCCCCCGCCCTTTTGCTATATGGAACAGTGCGTGAATACAAGACGTCCAACCCCTCCCTTCTGTATAGCAGACTCAATTAGTGCTTTCCATATGCTAGAATTCAAATCAACCTTTTGTTTTGGACCCTGCTCACTTGGTAATTATGATTCAGTCCTAGCTGAGAGTGGATGAGTCAGGAGTGAAAGTATGCCTGCGTCGTGCCCTCGAGGTCTAAGACAGATCACTCACTGAGCCTCCTGCATGTGTGGTCCTAATTTAGGGTTTTTGCAAACAACATTAGCAAAATCCATAAGCTCGGCAATAACCCATGTCCGAACTGCAACCTGCATTTCAATTTCCCCGGAGTGGGGGCGGCGGGGGAGAAGAAACACGTTTGGTTCCTACAAAATGAATTTTAGGATCATCCTGGCATCATTTGATTCTGGTTTGGGGTGGGTGGCGACAAGAAGAAATTTCTTGTCAAGGAAGATGTGCTCTGTTCAGCTGAGATTAATCAATCCAGAGCCATGTGCTCAAATTCTCATTCATCGGTGCCTAAAGAATGGCCAACGCTTCCCGGTAGAGTGGATGTATGTATTCCTGGACGCTTTGACCATTGCTCAATAGTGACCCCTCTGGCCAGTTGGGAAACAGCAACACTAACCGGATTCAAGGGAGAGTTGAAACGGGTAGCTAAGGAGTTGCTACCTGTGGTGTTTTTTTACCTGACACTCCCATAGGCCAAAATGGAAGTGTCAGGTAAAAAACGACTGAAGTTTACAACCCTACAGGGAACACATTTGCAACCTGCAGGATAATACCCACATTTTTTTGAGTAGTGTATCGGGTGCCTGGTTGTTCCCCAAGTACTGACTCAAAGGCCCTTTTCAAACGGGCGGTGGTGGCTGGAAGGATGGGTGTGCGCCTGCGGTGGGTGTGCGGCCATTCCCACGGGCTCACACCCATCTCCAACCACCTCCACCCATCTCCACACACGGAGCCACCAGCATTGGAGCCCGTTGCTCCGTGCATGGGTGATGGGTGGAAGGCGGGGGCATGCACGCACCCCCACTCACCGCGGGCACCATTCCCACGGCCACAACCCCCCCACTGCACACCCACCATGGGGGGGGCACCCGTGTGAAAAGGGCCAAACACCCAGTTACCCCCAAAATACTGGGTATTGCCGTTAAAACGGTAAATCAGAACAGGAATTGGGATGGGAAGTTGCAAAACCGGTACTGGAAATTGGAAAATTGGGATGAAAAACAGTAAAGTGGTTGGGTGCTAGTCGGTGATGATTACTACCTGGTGTTACTGGATCGGGTTGAGTACCGCCCTCCCAACAGCTATCCCTGTTTTTGCAGGTACTCATTTCAGTTCTATTTCAAGATAAGCTCTTACCCCAAAGGCAAGGGAGCCACTGGCCCATGGGCCAAATGTCTTTTACATGGCCCCTTTCCAATTCCTAGATCTGACCCATGGATTCAGTCCCTCCCCATAAGCACTGAAAGAGTGAGTTCAGAGAAAAGGCAGCAGAAAGGAGGGCTAAGGGATGGACTCAACCCATAGATCCATGATCTGGGCACAAGACGTCCTTCCCCCATTAAATATTCCCACCCCAACCTCAGCCCAGCCTATGGAGTTTGTACGCATTTTCAAAATGGCTCATGGGAGAGAAAAGGTTCCCCACAGTCCCACTTACAGAGCGAGACACATGGTTGGGGCCTAGTGTTTTGGTGAAGATTCTCCTCTAGCTCCCCACAAAAATTATCTTGCGTGTTACCTCATGCCAATACAGATTGTAGGGCAAGGGTCCCCCAGCTTTTTCCAGTGCAATCCACTTCTGAGATAATGACACACCCCCCCCCCCAAAGCACCAAAGACATGCCTAGGAGGATATCTAATAAAGGCCACAAAACCACAGCAAAATGACTTTGCTTGCTGCTCCATCTCTAGACGGATAAACCGGTCAAAGACGAGCCGACAGCTTAGCCGGTTAACAAAGTTGCAGCCAGATGTGCTTCTGAGTTTCTCTACTTCTGAAACCTGAGACTTATTAATGAAAGTGACCATTGAACCTTAAAGGGCTGCTGTAATTACCTCAGCGACAACGCTTGCCCTCATGCAGTTCTGTGACATCTTTTTCTGAGGAGGCTGGAGCACTCAAGTAGCCCAATGAAGCCAACACGACATCTTTTTGAGATAATTAAATAGGGGAAGGTCAGTCCCTCCTCGCAATGACACGTCTATGGCATCACTGAACGGCTAGATAGAGATAACAAACCAACAGGGATCACTGTGGATGGCAGATGAAGAAGACTCCCAGGTAGGGATAGGTGAACGCGGTTCAGAAATTCGGAGTTCGGACCGAACTCGACCAGTTCGGTCGACCGAACCGAACTTCCAAACCGAACTTGATTTTCGAACCGAACCGAATTTCTGAACTCCACTCTGTTCGCCCATCCCTAAAAGATAATATTCCATTTAGTTCACTGGGGTTTGAATTTCCGAACTATGTTTGGAAGTTCAGAGTTCGGACCGAATTCGAATAGTTCGGTCAACCGAACCGAACTTCCAAACCGAACCAAATTTCCAAACCGAACCGAATTTCTGAACTCGACTCTGTTCGCCCATCCCTAAAAGATAATATTCCATTTAGTTCACTGGGGTTTGAATTTCCGAACTTTGTTTGGAAGTTCAGAGTTCAGACCGAATTCGAATAGTTCGGTCGACCGAACTGAACTTCCAAACCGAACTGAACCGAATTTCCGAACTGAACCGAATTTCCGAACTCGGTTTTTTTCACACATCCCTACTCCCGGGGAGAGGAATAATAGCATGTGAAGGGGAATGCCTTCCTTCCAGTGACAAGCTCCCTGTCAGAGAGGCCATTTTGTTTACTGAATGAAGTGGTCTACGTAGAGGACAGAGCAGCTTCCTCTGATGAGGGGGGGTAACACGGAGGCTATTTTTAAATAGGATGCACCCACACAGGTCCACCCATTCCCACCCACTTGAGTGCCTGCCTGAAGGTGGTGGGGGTGGGTGCGTTCTCCTGTGACCCACACACAGCCCACTCATGTCCACGCACGGAGTATCAGGGAAAAATCCGGACTGCCCCATGTGAGGGCAGGAGTGGGCGGTGTGTGGTACGGGTGCACACCCATCCCCCCCCCCACTCACCGGATGTGCGTCGGCATCCCACGTGGCACACAGGCCCTTTTCACATAGACACTCTAACACTGATAAAATGGGTGGTATGTTTTATTATACATGTTGCAGGACACCCATAGAGCACACCTGCAGCCCTGCTACTGCCTGCGAGAGGAGTCCTAGCTCTCCCAGGGACTGGAGTTGGTGTGCAGTCTGGGGAGGACATAATTGACGCCACCTGTCTCCCTAATTGGTGCCGTCCTCTCCTCCTCCCAGGTAAAAAGCTGCTACTGCCTGCAAGAGAAGCCCTAGCTCCCAGGGCCGGCTGCCCAAAAGGCTGCGACCAAAGGGCTTCGACTGGGGGGGCGCGCAGACCAAAGGATGCAGGTCGTTCGGTGACCAGGAGATGTAGGGAGCCCCCCCCACTCCAGAAGCCCCTCAGACATGTTGCAGCAGCTGATGGCAACTTGGACGTGCAGCCTGGAATGAAGTCCTTGAAAGCTTTTTCATCATTATTATTATTGTAATTTTAGTTTTTTATCTGGTTTAGGGACTGAACCCCAGTCCATTAGATTAAGGGGAACAGTGGGGTGATTGGGGGATGGCCTTTGGGACTGGGACCTCAACCCCAGTGGGGGAGAGGGGGAATTGGGTTAGGGAGGGGAAAGGTTCTGAGGTGGGGCACCCTGGTGTGAGTGGGGGGCAAACCTTGGAGGGGACCATTTGGTGGCAGCAGGTGATGGGGATTGGGGGGAAGTTTTATTGGGGGATGAGGGGAGGGGTTCCCCTGGGGCCTGGGCAGGGCAGCCAGCAGTTGGGGTCGGGCTAGAGTGAAGGGCGGTGGTGGTGAAGCAGCCGTGGGAATCGGGGGAGGTATGGTCGTGGGGGGCAAAGGGTACGGGTGGCCTGGGGACCAAGGTGCTTGGTGCCCATTCCCAGAGCCTGCCCCCCCTCAGATGGGAGGATGGATCAAGGTCTGAGGTCACTCTGTTCAGAGCTGCTGCTGTTGAACGTGGGGTCTGTGGCTAACAAAGCACCAGGGATCCGGGACTTAATCCTGGATCGAACTGCAGGCCTTGCGTGCTTCAAGGAGAAGTGGCTGGATGGGGAGTCGGGCCTGATTTTGGTGGACCTTGTTCCAGCAGGGTACTCCAGTCCGTGCAGCACCAGTCTCGAATTGAGGGCCGGGGTGGGCAGTGTAGCTATGGTTTTTAAGGAGTTCTGGACTGCTAGGAGGTATCTCCACATGGTGTTTGATTTGGCGGGGGACAAAATCGGGATGTTGCTGGTGTACTGGGCTCCTTCCTGCCCAGCGGCATCCCTCTCCGCTCTAGCGGAACTGGTGTCGGAGTAGTGTTGTGCTCCCCGAGGGCCTTGGTCCTAGGGGATCTCAACATCCACGCCGGCACCGGCCTTGCAGGGACAGAGCATGAGTTCATGGTCACCATGGCAACCATGGGCATGTCCCAAATGGTCAATGGCCCGACACACGATGGGGGTGGGGTGGGCATATGCTTGACCTGGTATTCTGCTCTGGCCTTGAGGCGGGTGATCCGGTAGTGGGGGAGGTTAATTCTATGCCCTTGTCATGGTCGGATCATTACCTCCTGCAGGCCGGACTCCTAGTGCACAACAGCCCCCAGAAAGGAGTGGCACCTATTAGAATGGTCCGCTCCCGGAGGCTGATGGAACGCAACGGTTCCAAGACTGTCCAAGACTGTCAGGGTATGGGAGGGGGACGGGGCCCACAGGGACAACGGAGGCGGAGGCAGGGCCGGCTCGGGGTGCCCAGGGGGTCGCACTCCCCACCCCTCTAGTAACTGTGTCTGGAGAGGCTTCCCAGGCTTGCAGTCTGCTGGGCCAGCGGTTACCTGATGAGAGGCAGC
Organism: Sphenodon punctatus; assembly: GCA_003113815.1. Classification (NCBI taxonomy): domain Eukaryota; kingdom Metazoa; phylum Chordata; class Lepidosauria; order Sphenodontia; family Sphenodontidae; genus Sphenodon; species Sphenodon punctatus. Next base: position 1,658,786 of record QEPC01012679.1, on the reverse strand, counting down.
TGCGGCGCTCTGAGCAAAGCGAGGGCTGAGTCTGGAGCAAGGCACATGAAAGGAGGGCCATTAGGCTCTCTCCTTTGCTGGTGATCAGAGCTTCTTGGTTCCTGTGATCTGGCCCGTGCCTTGGTAGTTGGAGAAAACTGTAGTTTGCTAGAATCCCTTCCCTTTCCTTGTGTGAAGAGTGCTGTGTGCGGTGAGCGATTGTGTTCGAGCGGTGTGTGTTTCTGTTTACCTTACTCTTGCCCTTCCTTGCATTCCTGTGTGTGGTTGCCCTAATCCCTCCCTGCTCCCCTCTGGGGTTCCCAGGTCCTGGGGTCCCTACCCCTGCCTCACTTGTTTCCCCTCCTGGGCCCTGTGTGTGTGTAGTATCACTATAATCCAGGGCGTGACATCCCCGGTAGGCCCCCTGATGAATGGTGCCTGGGTCAGCTGCCTTGGAGCACACAATTGACCACACGGCGATACACCATACTGAGGGCTCTTGTACCACTAATAGTGTGCGTCTGTGAGTGGGGGGTTGTGTACTCGTGTTGGGTGCACCCCTCCTTCGTTCCTGTTCCCACTTGCTATCCCATATTCCCCACAAAGACGCGCCGGGGGAGGTGTCCTTGGACCTTGATGGCCGCTTGGCTGATGGGTCTCGTCCAAGTATGGAACATCTTGCTGGGGGGGGGGCATCGACCGGGTGGCTCCAAGGTGTCCGCTGCCACCGCTTCATCATCGTAGGACTCCTTGGTTTACTGAGAAGCTGCGGTGTATGAAGTGGGAGGGCCGGCGGTTAGAGCGACATTGGCATTGTTCTTGCGCTCAAGCCAATTGGCTACAGCATCGGCCCATTTGTGGTCCTATGCTGTGGCCGTGAGGGCAGCAAAGAAGGAATTCATTGCCGCCCTCATAGCTGCTGCAAAGCCGTGCCTGGTGGAGCTCTTCCAGGTGGTGAGGGGGCTGGTCAGTCCGGCCTCCCTCCCCCTGGAGGGGGAGATATCCCAGGCCCATTGTGAGGAGTTTGTCTACGTTGCAGAGAAGATCGGTCGGATTCAGCANCCGGCTGCCCAAAAGGCTGCGACCAAAGGGCTTCGACTGGGGGGGCGCGCAGACCAAAGGATGCAGGTCGTTCGGTGACCAGGAGATGTAGGGAGCCCCCCCCACTCCAGAAGCCCCTCAGACATGTTGCAGCAGCTGATGGCAACTTGGACGTGCAGCCTGGAATGAAGTCCTTGAAAGCTTTTTCATCATTATTATTATTGTAATTTTAGTTTTTTATCTGGTTTAGGGACTGAACCCCAGTCCATTAGATTAAGGGGAACAGTGGGGTGATTGGGGGATGGCCTTTGGGACTGGGACCTCAACCCCAGTGGGGGAGAGGGGGAATTGGGTTAGGGAGGGGAAAGGTTCTGAGGTGGGGCACCCTGGTGTGAGTGGGGGGCAAACCTTGGAGGGGACCATTTGGTGGCAGCAGGTGATGGGGATTGGGGGGAAGTTTTATTGGGGGATGAGGGGAGGGGTTCCCCTGGGGCCTGGGCAGGGCAGCCAGCAGTTGGGGTCGGGCTAGAGTGAAGGGCGGTGGTGGTGAAGCAGCCGTGGGAATCGGGGGAGGTATGGTCGTGGGGGGCAAAGGGTACGGGTGGCCTGGGGACCAAGGTGCTTGGTGCCCATTCCCAGAGCCTGCCCCCCCTCAGATGGGAGGATGGATCAAGGTCTGAGGTCACTCTGTTCAGAGCTGCTGCTGTTGAACGTGGGGTCTGTGGCTAACAAAGCACCAGGGATCCGGGACTTAATCCTGGATCGAACTGCAGGCCTTGCGTGCTTCAAGGAGAAGTGGCTGGATGGGGAGTCGGGCCTGATTTTGGTGGACCTTGTTCCAGCAGGGTACTCCAGTCCGTGCAGCACCAGTCTCGAATTGAGGGCCGGGGTGGGCAGTGTAGCTATGGTTTTTAAGGAGTTCTGGACTGCTAGGAGGTATCTCCACATGGTGTTTGATTTGGCGGGGGACAAAATCGGGATGTTGCTGGTGTACTGGGCTCCTTCCTGCCCAGCGGCATCCCTCTCCGCTCTAGCGGAACTGGTGTCGGAGTAGTGTTGTGCTCCCCGAGGGCCTTGGTCCTAGGGGATCTCAACATCCACGCCGGCACTGGCCTTGCAGGGACAGAGCATGAGTTCATGATCACCATGGGCATGTCCCAAATGGTCAATGGCCCGACACACGATGGGGGTGGGGTGGGCATATGCTTGACCTGGTATTCTGCTCTGGCCTTGAGGCGGGTGATCCGGTAGTGGGGGAGGTTAATTCTATGCCCTTGTCATGGTCGGATCATTACCTCCTGCAGGCCGGACTCCTAGTGCACAACAGCCCCCAGAAAGGAGTGGCACCTATTAGAATGGTCCGCTCCCGGAGGCTGATGGAACGCAACGGTTCCAAGACTGTCCAAGACTGTCAGGGTATGGGAGGGGGACGGGGCCCACAGGGACAACGGAGGAGGAGGCAGGGCCGGCTCGGGGTGCCCAGGGGGTCGCACTCCCCACCCCTCTAGTAACTGTGTCTGGAGAGGCTTCCCAGGCTTGCAGTCTGCTGGGCCAGCGGTTACCTGATGAGAGGCAGCTGCGGCGCTCTGAGCAAAGCGAGGGCTGAGTCTGGAGCAAGGCACATGAAAGGAGGGCCATTAGGCTCTCTCCTTTGCTGGTGATCAGAGCTTCTTGGTTCCTGTGATCTGGCCCGTGCCTTGGTAGTTGGAGAAAACTGTAGTTTGCTAGAATCCCTTCCCTTTCCTTGTGTGAAGAGTGCTGTGTGCGGTGAGCGATTGTGTTCGAGCGGTGTGTGTTTCTGTTTACCTTACTCTTGCCCTTCCTTGCATTCCTGTGTGTGGTTGCCCTAATCCCTCCATGCTCCCCTCTGGGGTTCCCAGGTCCTGGAGTCCCTACCCCTGCCTCACTTGTTTCCCCTCCTGGGCCCTGTGTGTGTGTAGTATCACTATAATCCAGGGCGTGACATCCCCGGTAGGCCCCCTGATGAATGGTGCCTGGGTCAGCTGCCTTGGAGCACACAATTGACCACACGGCGATACACCATACTGAGGGCTCTTGTACCACTAATAGTGTGCGTCTGTGAGTGGGGGGTTGTGTACTCGTGTCGGGTGCACCCCTCCTTCGTTCCTGTTCCCACTTGCTATCCCATATTCCCCACAAAGACGCGCCGGGGGAGGTGTCCTTGGACCTTGATGGCCGCTTGGCTGATGGGTCTCGTCCAAGTATGGAACATCTTGCTGGGGGGGGGGCATCGACCGGGTGGCTCCAAGGCGTCCGCTGCCACCGCTTCATCATCGTAGGACTCCTTGGTTTACTGAGAAGCTGCGGTGTATGAAGTGGGAGGGACGGCGGTTAGAGCGACATTGGCATTGTTCTTGCGCTCAAGCCAATTGGCTACAGCATCGGCCCATTTGTGGTCCTATGCTGTGGCCGTGAGGGCAGCAAAGAAGGAATTCATTGCCGCCCTCATAGCTGCTGCAAAGCCGTGCCTGGTGGAGCTCTTCCAGGTGGTGAGGGGGCTGGTCAGTCCGGCCTCCCTCCCCCTGGAGGGGGAGATATCCCAGGCCCATTGTGAGGAGTTTGTCTATGTTGCAGAGAAGATCGGTCGGATTCAGCACGATTTTGAAGCAGGGATTGATGCAGAGGAAGGAGAGCTTGGGGTTTTGGATGCCCCGTCTGGTCCATCTTTGTGGGATCAGTTTCAGGAAGTGATGCCGGCTGATGCCGTGGGTGTCCTGGGGTCTGTTAGGGCCACCTTTGCGAATTAGATCCATGCCCGTCCTGATAGGTGAAAGCCTCTAGGCAGACCTTGGGGCCGGTGCTGGCAGGTGTGATCAATGCCTCCCTTCAGGAGGGCAGGGTGCCAGACTGCCTCAAGGAGGCGGTGGTGCGGCCCCTGTTAAAGAAACCATCTTTGGACGTTGACGCACCGGCCGGTTACCGGCCTGTCCCTAACCTTCCCTTTTTAGGGAAGGTTATTGAACGGGTTGTGGCCTAGCAGCTCCGGGGTCACCTGGATGGTTTTCTAGACCCCCAAGAATGAATGAAAATTATGTTTGTGATGTGTACTTGATGAAAGAAAGACATGAAATATCTAAAAGCCACGGCAGCCAGCAAGTGAAAGGGCTGGGGGTGGGTGAGAGGTTGGGGGAAGCTGGCGCGCCGGTTATTTACACCTGCTTTTGCATCCTGAAGTTGCACGCCAGATGAGTAAATGTGACCTCGGAAGTAGCCGCCATCAGCTGCGTTTCCCAAATATCAGCAAATCGTCTGAACAAGAGAGATGCTAAGGGGGGGATGGAGGGGACAGAATAGCCTGTTCAACCCATTAACATCTTTCTTGCTACCACTTAGCTCAACTGTTAAAAAGATCCAGGGCTCCTAAAGACAATTAAGCTCAAGGGAAGCCATAAATCTAAATAAACATCAGCAGAAGTTTTCTTCACCGCTTGAAACAACAGATATAATTTCATTGGTGACTGGAGCTCGGGCTCCCAAAGGGAGCGCAGATAAAAAGCCACTTATTCAAAACACCAAAGCCCAAGGCTTCTCTTCTCTTGTCTTTCAGGCTACTGCGGGGTCAGGTTACCCAGCAAGGGGAACAAGGGCCCCTGCGGTTTGTGGAGGTGGAGTGTGACGAGGACGCAACCTTCGGCAGATTTATTGTGTCTGTGACGCTGGGCCGCCACCCTGCGTCAAGGCCACCTGTTGGGGTATCTGATACAATCAAGGCGGGCTTCCCACTCCTGGCACAGCAGGCTAGGAAGGTATTGACTGGACAACACTACTAGGCCCGAGAAGCCTTTTATCCAAGTACAGTGTGTTCGGAGGCTTAGTGTTATCCAACCAATGCCGTCAAGGCCACCTGCTGAGGTACCTGATCAACTCAAGGTGAGGTCCCCATTCTGGGCGGAACAGACAAGAAAGCCATTGGCTGGATATTATGCGGCCTCAGAAGCCTTTTGTCTAAATACAGTGGGTTCTGAGGCCTGGTGCTAGCCAGCCAATGCCTCACTATGCCTGTTGTGCCCAGAATGGGGGACTCCACCTTATTTATTTATTTTATTTTATTTTACCCTTTATATCCCGCCCCCTCCTGCCTGACGGCGGCTTGCAATTTTCTTTAAACAAGATAAAATACAATAAAATGGACACCAACCGTAATATTAATAAAATCAGCATTCATAAAACAATAAATAGGTATCCTCAAAAGGAAAAATTAAATCCCACCCTCATTACCCTACCCACACCCTCTCCCTCGCCAAATGCCCGGCGAAACCGCCAGGCCTTGCATTGTTTTCATAAGGAGGGAAGATCTGGGGACAGAGGAACCTCCACCGAAGGGGGGGCGGGGGGAGTTCCACAGTCTTGGAGCAGCCACCGAGAATGCCCTCTCCATCTTCCCCACCCGACGGACACGGCAAACACCGCCTGATGACCGCAGGGTTTATCAGGTCCCTGAGCAGGTGGCCCCCCTTGATGCAGGGTGGCGGCTCAGTGCTCCAGCAGATACAATAAATCTATCTACCGATGGTTGCATCCTCCAGGGACAGCCCAAACTGAGCTCCTCCTTCTTGACACAAGGACTAGAGTTGCCACCTCTCTAGACCATGAGTTTTGTCTCAGCACCAGCAGGCTCCAGGGGAAGCCCAAATTTCTTTGGGTTAGCCAGGGGCACCTGTAGCTAACTCAGAAAATCAGGGCTTCTGAGGGCAGCCACTTCAGAAAAGAGGATAGGTCATAGCAAACTTTTATGCCCCCGCTTTCTGACGTGGCCACACCCCATGATATCACGATGCTCCTTCATGATGGGGTTACGTCACAAAGAGGTCAGAAGAACATAATCATACTGTGTCAAACCAAAGGTTCATCCAACCCAGCATCCTGTCTCCAACAGTGGTCACCCGCAGTCACTTCAGAGAAGCACCCAACAGGTCATAACGGGATAATCTGTTCCCTGTTGTTCACTGCCAGCTCCTGACCGTCAGAGGCTACATCTCCCAACCTTGGCTAATAACCACTAATGAACCTATCCTCCGGGCACTTAATCCAACCCTTTTTTAAAACCCAGCTTGAGGTTTAAAAAAGGACATCCTCTGGCAACAAGTTCCGCAAGTTAATTGTGTGTTGCGTGAAAAAAAATACTTCCTTTTATTTGGTTTAAATCTGCTGCCAGCCAAGCCACGCATTCACACCTGAGGCTGCACCACTGTAAAAAATGGCGCGAGGCAAAGATGTGGCAACGGGGTTCTGCCGCGGTTTTACTCACGCCGGTGTGACAGGGCTGGAGTTTGCGCCCTGTCAGGTGCGAGTAGAGCCGTGGCAGACACACACACCCCGTTCACACCGGCGCTACTTCTGGCATCGGGCTCCTACCCGCTGCTGCGCCTTTGTCTCTTCATTTTTACAGCACGGCAGCGTCAGGTGTGAACGTGGCCTCGGTTTCATGGCGTGCAGCAGTGGCACAAGGATTTTTGCTGCCCTAGGCAAACGAAATGTTGCCTCCCTCTCTGCCCAGATGATGCACCCCAGCCAGCTCTGTGCTGCCTCGAACACCCCGGAGGATCCCCGAACTGTCCCTTCCTGATTACCGAGGGGCTGGTGGCCCTGGCTCCCCCTCCCCCACACTTCTCCCAGCGCTCAATCCAACCACCCTGCTTGCCAAATCAATAGTTTTGTGGGGATCTTACCGTTGCGGTGGTGGCCATTTCTGCCACGCCCTTCAACTTGACGACGTTGACAGCCGCCTGTGCTGCCTGTACGGTTAGGCTAGTCCTGGTGGAGTGCCCTAGTTACAGTATTATTTGGGATGGTGAATAACAACTCTCTATTTACTTGTTCCACAACACTTCTGTCCTAACCCTTCTCGGTCATCTCTAACAGCCATCCATGACCGCCACTTTTCCTTACGTTGCATCTGACCTGCCACCGCACCCTACGGAGCGTCATTTCGTGGTAACCCAACTGACTGATGAGGTGGGCTTTAGCTACCAGATCCCTGAAAGCATCGCAGGTGACTGCAGTTTCCCTGAGAAAGAGAAACTCAAGCCGTACTAGGCAGAAACTGCAAGCCTATTGGCAAATCAACACTGAGAAGCTACTGCTTTTGATCACACGGTTTCTCCGCCGGCATTCTGCAAATTGTGGAATTGCGGAAAAATTGCGGAAACTGTCGGAAAACCGCTGTTCCGCTATTTTGTGGCGCTGGCGGAATGGCGGAAGTAGCAAAAATGTCATGTTTCCGCTATTTTCCGAAGCCTGTGGAAGTAGCGGAATGAAATTAGTGGAACTGCGGAAGTAGAGGAATGAAACTAGCGGAATGAACGTCTCTGCCACGCCGTACCACTAATTGCGGAAACGCTGTTTCCGGTGGAAATAGCTACCACTGTGACATTCCGCTACAGCCCTAATTGCAACCATGGCAGACTGTCTGAACATCTTCATCAGCGCAACCAGGAGGAAGCTGACGCAATAATTATTCCGCATGCCATCCACGCCAGCAAGACTTCCCCTTCAGGACAGTTGGACATATATTCACCTGACACCGATGTCCTCTTGCTGCTGGTGCATTGGTACCCACAACTCCACCCAAACACCCAGTTTATTACAGGTAAGGGCTCCTCAAAGAGCACTATTCCAGTTCAGCCCCTATATTGGGCCCTAGGTAAGGAAAGAACCACGGTACTTCTTGGCTTTCATGTGTTCACTGGTGCTGACACAACTGGCAAATATTCTGGCATAAGCAAAGGTACCTGCTTCAAAACATTTCTGAACTCCGAGCCGCAGATTCTTGGTGCATTTCAGACTTTGAGCCATGACACAGGCCTCCCTTGTGATGAAACAGTTGAGACTCTGGAGAGATTTGTATGCAGACGCTATTGCTATATAACACACCACACAGAAAGACTTTGGAATGCCGTTGGCACCTGTTTACGTCACAGAATGATGCTGAAGGGGAGAAACTACCTCCAACTAATGCAACTCTACGACCACACATATCGAAAGCACATTATGAGACAATGTTTTGGGTCCATGCTGATGATCCACAATCACATTTTCCATCCCCAACTGTGTATGGATTGGAGGGATGAGGAGAGCAGTTACGCACCAGTGTGGTGTCTTGATCCGCCATCACCACAATCCATCCTACTGTTGGCGCAAGAAGGGGTGTGGCTGTGGAAGACGTAGTTGTCTGAAAGCATGTCTCTACCATGTACTGAAACGGGCGGGTGCAGTGAGCACTGCCAAAATGTGGCAGAATGTGTAAGCGTGTCAGATGCACTAGAGATTGATTAGTCTGATGAGGACAGTGACTATTAACTCTTACTAAGACAAATGCTGATAAACTGCATTTATAATGCAGCGTTTGTGAGTTGTTAAACCATTGTATGTTCAGGAAACTTGTATGTTATGATCCTCCAAGTTTTAAGTTAAACAGTTTTAAATAATTTTACAGTTAAAAATGCTATGATTAATGACTTAACATCAACATTTCCCTAGGTAACGACTGGATGGTTGGTTTTTTTTAAAAAAAAACCACAGGAATTATTGTGTATGACAGCATTTTGATGCAAACATTACACCACCATAGCAAACCAACTTGTGTATTTCATCTTTTTATAGCTTTGTGTGGAATGTCATACTGCATTTCTATTAAAAACTTATTTTAAAAATCTGAGGTAGGCCCCACATGGCTTCCTTATACAGAAATGTATATATGTTTTGTTTTGCATACATACCAATCCTACATAAAAATAACATCATTCTCGTTCTCGTCATGCAGTGTTCTCAATACGGACTTTTTGACAAGTTCTCGTAGGGCATTTCCAGTGAAATTTACACCCATGTTTTGGGATCTAATAACTATCTTGTGTATGAAATTTCATGTCAATCAGAGCATTCGTTGCAGAAATATGCACCAAAAAAAACCCCCAAATTACCCCAAACAACCCAAATTTCCCCCAGTTCCAGTTGTGGCTTTCTGGCCAAAAACTAATCAGTTCTTCCTTGTGCTACAGGAGTCCTACATACCAAATTTGGTACAAATCTGTCAACCCGTTGATGAGTTATCGTGGCCACACCACACACACCCACACACACACACTACGTTAGTGATTTCGGTTTTAAAAAGCAAACCTATAAAAATGCCAAACTCATTTATCCTCTTCAGAATAACCTACCATTCAACAAGAAATCAATAGTTTAATTTTAAAATTTCATGCGCACAGAATTGCATAATAGCCCCCACTAATACAGCTCTGAAGTGGTTTCAACGTGGCTCTTGGTCAGAGTCCATTACCAGCTCCATGTGGTCCTGTGCGCCTTACGTCCTTGCCCCCAAATCTCAGGAGCTCAATCCCAGCTGCTTCTCAGAATCTCAGCAGCCAGGAGCACAGAGTACCGGCTGCACCGGCCAATTGCAAAGCAGGAGAGGTTTGGGCACGCCTGTACGCGCTTACAGCTCTGGGCCATTTAAAGATCTGGATCCGTGGCACTTGGGCTGGGAACTTTGCCCCCCTCTGCACCCTCCCGATACAGTCTGCATCCTGGTTTTCGGCTGACATTTGCAGCTTCCATACACCTGGCTGCATAAAACGACTCCTTCCCCGGCAGGTTGCTTCCTTGCATTTTGATTTAAGTTCTCGCATGCTTCTTGTATTGATTTCTGAGAGATGTATTTTATGGTGGATAAGCACTCTGAGCAGAAAGGCCAGGACCTCCTGCCTTGTGCACGGCATGTTAATAGATGAGCTCCTTGCCTCCCTCTCTGACAGTTTGTTTGCGTGCATGGGGGTGGGGGCTGAGCAAACGGAAGGGTTCTTTCTCCTTAGCCAAGAAATCAGGCATGGGGAATGCAAGTGTTTGGACACAGGCTGGGGG